>OZ023197.1:1116890-1533019 GCA_963995505.1 Hypericum androsaemum | reverse complement strand
GCTGTAGGCCTCTCACTCGGCCTCTCGCCACTCGGCCTCTCGCTCGGCCTTTTGCCACTCAGCCTCTCCCTCGGCCTCTCGCCGTAGGCCTCTCACTCGGCCTCTCGCTCGGCCTTTTGCCACTCGACCTCTTGCCATAGGCCTCTCACTTGGCCTCTCGCCGTAGGCCTCTTACTCGGCCTCTCGCCACTCGGCCTCTCGCTCGGCCTTTTGCCACTCGACCTCTTGCCGTAGGCCTCTCACTCGGCCTCTCGCCGTAGGCCTCTCACTCGGCCTCTCGCCACTCGGCCTCTCGCTCGGCCTTTCGCCACTCGACCTCTTGCCGTAGGCCTCTCACTCGGCCTCTTGCCACTCGGCCTCTCGCTTGGCCTTTTGCCACTCGGCCTCTCCCTCGGCCTCTCGTCGTAGGCCTCTCACTCGGCCTCTCGCCACTCGGCCTCTCGCTCGGCCTTTCGCCACTCGACCTCTTGTCGTAGGCCTCTCACTCGGCCTCTCGATGTAGGCCTTCCACTCGGCCTCTCGCTGTAGGCCTTCCACTCGGCCTCTTGCCGTAGGCCTCTCACTCGGCTTCTCGCTCGCGTCTCCTACCGACCTCTCGCCTATTTTGAGTCGGACGAGTTTCTCGATAGGACTCGGCCATGCGGGCGAGAAGAGTCCTCGCTTGGTCTCGTCTACGCGGGCGAGAGGGGCCTCTCGCCCGGGCTCCCCGTGAGCGCTCGGCCTCGTCTACGCGGGCGAGAGGGGCCTCTCTCCCGGGCTCCCCGTGAGCGCTCGGCCTCGTCTATGCGGGCGAGAGGGGCCTCTCGCCCGGGCTCCCCATGAGCGCTCGACCTCGTCTATGCGGGCGAGAGGGGCCTCTCGCCCGGGCTCCCCGTGAGCGCTCGGCCTCGTCTATGCGGGCGAGAGGGGCCTCTCGCCCAGGCTCCCCTTGAGCGCTCTGTCTCGCCCTCTCGCCCAGGCTTCTCATTCCGACGAGCTCGAGCCGATTCCCGCACATCCGGAGATATACCGTCATCACTTCGAGACATTAATTTCGTGCTCCAACAATGCCCCCCGCACGTCAATGCTTCGGCACGGCCAGGCGAGAAGCGTTGACGTGGACCTTTCTAAACGTCCTTATTTTAACGAACTTGTGGTGCCAAAGGGTTGTTCACCTCCGCCTTGATGGTAGTAAGTTGCTTGGAGAAAGGTGATGGTCATTACTCTTATCTAGGAGGTCTAGGTCGTCGTCCTCACAGACGTACCCGATCGACTTGTATGGTGATAAAGTGTAGACTTCAAATTACCTTGTCATCTTTCATATCGCCTTACTCCTTGCAAGTAAGACGGACGGCTTGCCCCCTGAGTATGGCACTGACCGGCCATCGGGCTATAAGGACCTCCCATTTGACCGAACTCATACACTAGGAAAACTGATCATCCATGTTGCTCAATACTACCCTTGTCGACACTATGAACCCGTCATAGAAGACCACCTCAATGTAGCATGCGGCCGACATGAATGGACAGGCATCGGCCAACACGATCTCCATCTTTCCATCTAATTTCCATTGAATTAGACATTGGTGGTTGGAAGATGGGACTACCTGACCAGAGCAGATTGAGTTTTGTCCTTTCTCGCCAAAGTTGGTCATGACCGTGCTGATCGAGGTTAGTATCTCCCTCTCCTCACTCGACCTTTAGGGAAGTGAGTGAGGAGGGACGTTCACCACCCCGTTGTCCACGAGAACTCTCTTGACCGACTCCCTGCTGATGTGAGCCATGATGTAAAGGAGCTTTAAACGCTCGCATCTTCCTCGGGTGGCCTTTGCAATCGTGATGCTGCCATTGAAGTCCCCCACCATAAGTATAGTTGAGTGCGTCTCTCCTACTCGAGGGTAAATAAGGTCTCCTTCAGTCACGTCACCCTTGAAGTAGCTTGGTTGGCCAGGTTTCAATCCGAGGATAGCTGGCGTCACGTTGATTTCCAGCTTGCTTGGGAAGTCCCCAAACTCGATGTACCTCATCTCAAGGTCAACTGAGACTTCCTTCTCTTTTTGGTTGGGTGCGGCCTCTCGATGTGCATCCTTCTTAGGATGGACCTTGGGTACCCACTTACAAATCAACTTACCGCGTAGGTCAGTGGGTGCCTTTGGTCGAACTTTCTTGACGTGTTTGGGGTACATTCTCATTGTTGCCTTAGAGGCTTCCAACTCTTTCGCCCAACTCTGAGTCGAGGTCGAATGACACTTCACCCACGGACGAGTTAGAAGCACCTTTTGTTTCTCCAGCTCAACCCTTTGCTCCGCGATTTGCCTTTTGAGGTCCTTGATGGCTTGCCTTCTTTTCTGGATCTTCCTTTCAAGGCGACGTCTCTGGGTCTTGGTCAGGACATCTCGTGTTGGTGGATCAGGGATGACCCTCTTATCTCTAAGCCGGTTGAAGGCGTACCGGTATGGGTTGGACCCGTCTTGAAGGTCCACCTTGGTACGAGGATGGTGAAGCCTCCACATCTTGTCCGCTTCCCTCGGATAGTAGAACTTCTGATTTCTTGGGATGCCAATATCGAGTGGCCATTCCTGCCCCCCGAGTCTTGCCTTATGGGTCTTAAAGTCGGCCTTTCCTTGCTTAGGACTATCGGTTCCCCTCAAACAAAAGGAGTTCCAAGCCGTTGGAATGCTGTTGTTGGGCAATCTTCCTTGCCCCCCGAGTCTTGCCCCTCGGGTCTTAAGGTCGGCCTTCCCTCGCTTGCGATGATCGGCTCCCTTTGAACGAAATGACTTGTGAGCGTTTGGTATTTCATTATTAGGCGGCCTTCCGTGTCCCCCGAGTCTTGCCTCTCGGGACTTAGGATCAAATTTTGCTTTCTTAGGGTCCGATCGTCCCTGCCCCCCGAGTTTTGCCTCCCGGGTCTTAAGGTCGGCCTTTTCTCGCTTAGGACCATCAGTTCCCCTTGGACGAAATAACTTCCAAGCTTTTGGGATGCCGTTATCGGGTGGCCTTTCTTGCCCCCCGAGTCTTGTCCACCGAGTCTTGGGGTCGGTCTTTATTTTCTTTGGGTCATCAGCTCTCCTCGAACGAAAGGACTTTCGAGCTTTTGGGAAACCATTATCGGGCGGTCGTCCTTGCCCCCCGAGTCTTGCCCTTCGGGTATTAGGATTGGCCTTCTCTTGCTTGGGGCTTCTCTTTTGACTTCGGTCGAAGCCAACCGTGGCGACATAAGTAATAAGGTGAGGACCCATCGATGACTGGTCCTCCAAGAATTGATGCGGGACAAAATTCTCGGATTGGGAAGATAAGGGTTGCCCTTCTATCCCTTATGGTCGGGTAGATCCCAATGTCAGCTGACAGTTGACATCGTTCTCATCGAGCTCTTCTTCCCGATTAATATCATCCTCATCGAGCTCTTCTTGTCGATTGACTTCGTCCTCATCGAGCTCTCCTTGTCGATAGACATCGTCCTCATCGAGATCTCCTCGTCGGTTGACGTCATCCTCATCGAGCGCATCATTCTCATCGAGCTTTTCTCGATTGACGTCATCCTCATCGAGCTCATCATCCTCATTGAGCTCTTCATGTTGGTTGATGTCATCGTCATCGAGCTCGATGGTCGGAACATAAGTAACATCATGAAACATTGGGTAGTCGATGGCCGTCACAGGAACCTCTTGGATCTCCTCATTCGTAAAGGATTCTTGCAAGATCGGGTCATTGGCAGCCTCAACCGATGGGTGTCGGCTGAGTAAATTTGTGAAGTCTGGAGTCTCGGCATCACGATAAGGTAAAGACCATACCGGTTGCCTCGAAGTAGGCTGAATAAGGGATGATGGCCCTATGTGTGCCTCACCGAGATCGGGACTGGGGGATGTTTGCTGAGGTACTTCGTCCATGGCGTCCCAAACTCCTTGGGGTTGATTAGAAAGTCTATGATAGGACTCGTCACCTCGTATCTGAATTTCGTCGCTACATCTCATCTCCTCCTTGTTATCACGTCGAATCTTATCGAGTCGAGCGTTGATATCATCGAGCATTCTAGCTATGGCGGTGAGCTTCTCCTTAAAGGAAGCCGTGCTGGTGGTATTCCTCATGATACCCGTCTGGATAGTAGGGAGAGCCGGCTCTTTGATGTGAGCCAAGTTGGATGAGTTCCTCCTAACAGGTGGCTGAGAAGATATGGGTAGTGCCGCCTCCTTGCCGGAAACCGCGTCGGATGAACTCCTCCCAACGAGTTGCTGGGAAGAGGGTGCCGCCTCCTTGGGGTTGGAATTGGCTTGAGCAGCATGGTTCTTGGTCATCTTGATCGAACGAAGCTAGACCGCCTTCTCAGACGCCCTCCTTAGTCCCACCGAGCGTGCCAAAAATATGTTGCGGAGAAAGTGGGTACAAGAACGTCAAGACTACCCGAGATGGATCCGGAGTGGTCGTCCCAAGGTCGGCCTAACGGAGAGGGTGAAAAAAGAGTGAACCTTAGACGTTCAATCTAAGGGAGAGGGAGAAAAAAGGACTACGGGCTACGAGATAAAAAGTAAAGATAGTTGTTGTTTGATGTGTTGGTGATGTCCGTTCTCTCGCCCGAGCCCTTCTTATATAGAGTACCTTGACCTAACCTTCACGCCTTCACAATAGGAAATCATAAACCGCCTCCAAGACCTTCGGCTCCAAGTCTCAATCCCGAGAGATCCGCTTCAAATTATTTGCTCCTAACATGACGGGATCCTCTCGGCTCAATACAAGCCGTCTTCCTTAAATGAGCAAATCCCATCCTCGGATAGGAAGCTTTCAAAACGTGACGACCAAGCGATCGCGGCCTAAAGAGAAACTTACCAAGTTTTGCCAAATATTGAGAATCTCGGCTCAAGTTAGGAAACTATAGATCGTTTTGACCTTCTCAATCTCCCATGCAAAATCTTGACTCAAGTCCATCATCGCCCAAGACGGACATCTCGTCAGGCCCAAAGTGAATCTCAAAATGGGCTCAAGCTAACGGCCTCCACAATCAAAGTGGACCTATTCTCGGAATTGCCTTCCCGCCTACGAAGGTCAAATGAGCTTCCCGCTCGGGTCCAAGTTGGCTTCTCACCTTCGGCTTCTCGCCTTAGGCTCCTCGCTCGTCTTCTCGCCTTAGGCTTCCGACCTTAAGTCTCATGCCCGGCTTCCCACCTTAGGCTTTTCGCCCGGCCTCTCGCTGTAGGCCTCTCACTCGGCCTCTCGCCACTCGGCCTCTCGCTCGGCCTTTTGCCACTCAGCCTCTCCCTCGGCCTCTCGCCGTAGGCCTCTCACTCGGCCTCTCGCTCGGCCTTTTGCCACTCGACCTCTTGCCATAGGCCTCTCACTTGGCCTCTCGCCGTAGGCCTCTCACTCGGCCTCTCGCTCGGCCTTTTGCCACTCGGCCTCTCGCCGTAGGCCTCTCACTCGGCCTCTCGCCGTAGGCCTCTCACTCGGCCTCTCGCCACTCGGCCTCTCGCTCGGCCTTTCGCCACTCGACCTCTTGCCGTAGGCCTCTCACTCGGCCTCTTGCCACTCGGCCTCTCGCTTGGCCTTTTGCCACTCGGCCTCTCCCTCGGCCTCTCGTCGTAGGCCTCTCACTCGGCCTCTCGCCACTCGGCCTCTCGCTCGGCCTTTCGCCACTCGACCTCTTGTCGTAGGCCTCTCACTCGGCCTCTCGATGTAGGCCTTCCACTCGGCCTCTCGCTGTAGGCCTTCCACTCGGCCTCTTGCCGTAGGCCTCTCACTCGGCTTCTCGCTCGCGTCTCCTACCGACCTCTCGCCTATTTTGAGTCAGACGAGTTTCTCGATAGGACTCGGCCATGCGGGCGAGAAGAGTCCTCGCTTGGTCTCGTCTACGCGGGCGAGAGGGGCCTCTCGCCCGGGCTCCCCGTGAGCGCTCGGCCTCGTCTACGCGGGCGAGAGGGGCCTCTCTCCCGGGCTCCCCGTGAGCGCTCGGCCTCGTCTATGCGGGCGAGAGGGGCCTCTCGCCCGGGCTCCCCATGAGCGCTCGACCTCGTCTATGCGGGCGAGAGGGGCCTCTCGCCCGGGCTCCCCGTGAGCGCTCGGCCTCGTCTATGCGGGCGAGAGGGGCCTCTCGCCCAGGCTCCCCTTGAGCGCTCTGTCTCGCCCTCTCGCCCAGGCTTCTCATTCCGACGAGCTCGAGCCGATTCCCGCACATCCGGAGATATACCGTCATCACTTCGAGACATTAATTTCGTGCTCCAACAATATGTTAGGAAAATTTTACTATTTAAAATTTTAAATGTCTGAGCCGCCTCAAATCTTTATTGGCCATTAGGTGTTGTAAAAAGATAACACCATTGTAAAAGCCGCCAAACTTTAATTAGTTGGTATCGGAAATTAAATTGGACAGTCCAATTAGACCAAGACAAAATCTGAAATAATCCTAAGTTGTCAGAAGATCACCTCTGTAGCTCGAATCAATTTGATTTGAACCGATAGCGATTGTGATTATATATATATTTCATACCCCAAATTCATGGATACATCGCAAGTCCAATTAGACCAGACAAAATTGAAAATAATCCTAAGTTGTCAGAAGATCAACTCTGTAGCTCGAATCAATTTGATTTGAACCGATAGCGATTGTGATTATATATCTATTGGGTTTTAAACATACCCAAATACATGGACATGTCGCCACATTTAATTGATTAAAACTATACTGTACTGCTTATTATCATTTTCGGCCATACCTTCAGACAAGTATTTAATATACGTAGTAAAAGAGTTTTTTTATTCTTAGGTCCAGCGGTTTTTGAGAGAATTCGTACAACTTAGTCCCTACATTTTGCAACACTATTTTTTTATTCTATCTATTTTCCAAAATATTTGAAGTTAATCACATGTGACAAATATTTTCCGCGTTTTGGGTCTGTTCTGGGCCTTTTTGGGTTTGGGCTTCTATGGTCCTTCTCATGGGCTGGCATTTTCAGTCTTCTTTCGCAGTTTGGGCTTCAGGCGCAGTTGGCTTTGGCGTTGGGTGTAATTTTGGTGTAACTTTGGGTGTGTCTCTTTTTTAGAAACGATCTGGGTGTAGTACATTCGTGTACATTGTGGTATTTTTTTTGGTGGATAATAAAATTTTACTTATAAAAAAAATCACATGTGACAAATTACAGGGATAAATTAAGTTCAAAAAGTAGCTACAGGAATATTTTAGTCACAAACAATCTACATTTGTTTTGGTCAGGACAAGAAGTCTAATTTTTTAAATTATCTCATATCCGAATATTTACTAGATTACCTGGAATTTAAGCATTCCTAAACTCGAACTAGTAGAATAATTAAATTACTCAAATGTAAAGAATTTATCGAGGAGGGTGATTTTTCTTTTCCAAGAAAGGAATTAATTGGTCCTGGATAAGGGCAAATCAACTAACTAATTAGAAGTCTCGTTTCTTAATCCGAGAACACGTGTCCTAAAAATAAATCATAAAATTTGAATTATTGCCAATAAGGAATACATAATAATATGCTTCTTTTTTTAACAAAGTCTAAACATGACATAATTAATAATAAAGGAGAAAAATACTGTCTTGGAACAAAATTTTCAACAGTATGTTGTCAATATTGGAGGGCAATTAATTAAACCCAAAAAAATTCCACCCAATAACGTTAGGATAAAAACACTGTGATTGTTGATATGCTTCCAATTGTACGCTGTCGGATTTGTCACATACTTGTCTATATATTCTCAACAATTTGCAAATCCCACATAAAAAAACTTAGGATAAAAACATAGAGAGAGAATTATATTCAGAGAAAGGTTTAGAGAATGGCAGGAGGAATTGTGGTTTCTTCAGGTACAAGAAAAGACTATGGTGGTGGGATCACTGCTTTTGTGATCTTCACCTGCATGGTTGCTGCCATGGGAGGATTGATATTTGGTTACGATATCGGTATATCAGGTTCGTGTTTAAGTTCTGTTTCGTCGTTTAACGAACGAAATGTCGCCATAAGTCAAACTTATGGCGGCGTTTCCTTCCGTCTATGACGATGTTGAAACGCCGAATTTGGCATGTTTTTCAGGAGGTGTTACGTCGATGGAATCATTCTTGAGGAAGTTCTTCCCGTCGGTTTACGAGAAGCAGAGCGAAGGACACCATGAGAACATGTACTGCAAGTTTGACAGCCATCTCCTGACCATGTTTACGTCGTCGCTCTACTTGGCCGCGCTGGTGGCCTCCTTCGTCGCCTCCGCGGTGACGAGGACCTTCGGCCGGAAGGTCTCCATGTTCGTCGGCGGCACCGTGTTCCTCGTCGGTGCTGTCCTGAATGGAGTGGCCAAAGACGTCGCCATGCTCATCATCGGTCGCTTGTTGCTTGGTGTTGGTGTTGGATTTGCTAACCAGGTAACTATACTTTAACTATGAGCTACCGATCGTGTTTCACTCCGAATTTTATAATACTAATGTTAAGTGTAGCATATATTCAAACGAATAGGCAAAATAGAGATCATCGTCCTTCATAATTCCACCAATCTTTGTCTCGACAATTACAAGTAGACCATAGTTTTGTTGGTCTAGATTATTGTTCTCTCTTTTAATTAATGTGGGATACTCCAAATTAATTCTTAGTTTATTGGTCAAAAGTGTTTCTTGTTTGATTGTTATTGGAATTCATCTGTAAATTTCATCTTTCTCTAGTAGAATTTATTATTCTAGTTATAATAAAATTCACACAACTTTAAAATTTGAGATTTTCAAATGAAAATGTGTACTTGTAATGTAATAATGTCACTTGTATATTCTGACATGGACACATTTTGTTGGATTGCTCTTGTGACGACAGTCTGTTCCCGTGTACTTGTCCGAGATGGCACCAGCCAAGCTCAGAGGAGCACTGAACATTGGCTTCCAAATGGCGATCACCATTGGTATCCTAGCAGCCAACCTGATCAACTATGGAACAGCCAAGATCAATGGCGGATGGGGCTGGAGGCTCTCTCTTGGACTAGCCGGGGTCCCGGCTATAATGATCACTCTTGGCTCCCTCATCCTCCCTGACACCCCCAATTCCATCCTGGAAAGAGGCTATCCTGACAAGGCCAGGGCAATGCTGAAGAGGGTCCGAGGCACGGATGACGTGGATGCGGAATTCGATGACCTCGTCGACGCCAGCGATGCCGCGAAGAAGGTGGAACATCCCTGGAGGAACATAATGCAGAGGAAGTATAGGCCTCAGCTTGTCATCTGCTGCTTGGTGCCTTTCTTCCAGCAGCTTACTGGGATCAATGTGATCATGTTCTACGCGCCCGTACTGTTCAAGACCCTCGGGTTTGGGGACCAAGCCTCGCTCATGTCCGCTGTCATCACCGGTGTTGTCAACGTCTTTGCCACTGCTGTCTCGATCTTCTGTGTTGACAGGTTTGGCAGGAGGAAGCTCTTCCTCGGAGGCGGCCTGCAGATGATCCTCTGCCAGGTACTTATAGCATCCTCGAATTCGGACCAACGAAAATTTAAGTGAACAATGTAAAGGCCGTTGCGAATTTGACATCCTACAATGCCATCGCAGGTCGTCATTGGGATCATGATAGCACTCAAATTCGGGACAACAGGAACAGGGCAGTTATCCAAGTCCGAATCCGACATCCTGGTAGTCCTCATCTGCGGCTACGTAGCGGCATTCGCCTGGTCCTGGGGGCCACTGGGATGGCTGGTGCCGAGTGAGATCTGCCCCTTGGAGATCAGATCAGCAGGACAAGCAATCAACGTGTCGGTCAACATGTTCTTCACCTTCGTGATCGGACAGTTCTTTCTGACGATGCTCTGCCACATGAAGTCCGGCCTGTTCCTGTTCTTCGCCGGGTGGGTCGTGATCATGACCATCTTCATCTTCTTCTTCCTCCCCGAGACGAAGAACGTCCCGATCGAGGAGATGAACAGGGTGTGGAAGGGACATTGGTATTGGAGTAGGTACTTCTCTGATGCTGATATGGATGACAATGTTAAGGAGCTGCAGAATGTGGGCCCTTAGGAGAATTGAAAGTTGCAGGTATCAGATTTCTTGTAGGAGGTAATTCTTATGTTGGAAAACTTTCTTTTTTAGAATTTTGTTATTAGCCTTTCTTTTTTTTATATGGATGTTGGTTTTCTGTTTTAATAGAATTGGTGGATTTTGTTTATTGGAGAAAGCATTGTTTTCGAGACGGCAGTCCGACCGGCGGTCTGACCGGTCGGACCACAAAACGGAGCCAATCCCGGGTCAAAAAACCAAGTTCGACTGGTTACCTAACGAACCGGAAGATTTCCGGTCAGACCGGGTGGTTGGCTCTGATTTTTGACCCGGAAAAATCCGGTTTCGTTAGGTTTGACCAAAAAACCAACCCAAAAACCAGATTTCACCTAACCCAACCCAAAAAAATCAGATTTTCTACTCGATTTTTCTAAATCAACACAAAATAAACTAAATCTACAAAGATAATTATACTAAATATGAAATAAATTTACCAACATTTCAAGAATATTAATTTTTAAACCTATTATTTACTAAATATATATAATAAACTACCGGTCCGACCACCGGTTTGACCGGTCAGACCAGTTGACCCAGAGAACGGACCAAAATCTGGGTCGCTCTCCGGGTCGTTTTTGAAAACAATGGGAGAAAGTGATACTTGTTGGAATTGAGGATTTTTTGGAACTTTGTTTGGGCTATGGATGGGCCTAATCTGATATGGATTTGTTCAATAATTGCCGACTTATTTCTTTTCTTCTTATTTTTTTAAAGATATATATATATATATATATATATATATATATATTATTAATTGTAATGGTACATATATTTTACTTGACGTGGTTTCTCCTGTCATTTTAAATGAGTTATGATCGCCGGACTCGTAAATTAAATTATCCCATTCTTTTCTTCTGATTGGAAGACAATTAGAAGCAGCCGAAGAATGTGTGCGCTTTGGCAATTTGAAGTTTTTTTTGAAAGGTTTGGCAATTTGAAGTGCGGCTAATTTTTTAATCTATAGTGACTCTGCACTATTTAGGAACGATTTTATTAATATAAATTTTATTAATAAAATATGAATTCAAAATTTAAGAAATTACTAGTCATTTACTGGTTGGACCGATTTTAGTGAGTAATTCTCAACGAAATTTGTTTTGATTGTTTTTTCAGACCCGCCTTTTATTTTTTCTGGAAGGGATGCTCTAGCTTGATTAGTTACTTGGATGTTGTTTTGCTTTATTATTGTACACCATTAATTTCACTAGTTGTAATAATTTGGTTCTGTAATTGTGACAATTAGTTCCATCTTTGAGATTATGTAGTTTCACAAGTGTGACAATTTAATCGTTGTATTCATAAACTAAATCTTAACCCCCAAAAATTACTCAGAAATATATTGTTGATAAACTAAAACCTAAACCCTAACTACAAATAATTAAAAAGCTGAAAATGAGCTTACCTAAGGAGACCAATATCAATTTCGTTGAGCGGTGTGATTAAAAGTCGTAGCCAAGAGAGAAAGGTGATCAGTTTTAATGGATGTTCGGATACTAAACAATTTTGGAGAAAAACAATGATTACTATTTAACAATAAGCACTCAATTATTACCATTTAACAATAAACACAATTCTACTCTAAATAATATCCTACTCATGATCGAGCCTCCTAATTATTACTATTTATCATCGTGTTGTCTACTACTTGGCACGAGATTCCCTCTTTTGAGATTGGGGCCACTGATAGTAAAATCTTTTTGCGTAAAATCTTGTGAAAAAAATCCGCGAGAGAGAAAGAACACCTTGGCAAAGTAGAAATCTGCCTTGACGTTGGATACCGTTATACATGATCGTGCGGCGTCCGTATCACTAATCCTACAAGTACAGAGGCTAACTCACAACAATGGAGTGCAACTCCAAAAAAAGGAAGAGACTCGAGCGAAAAATCAGTGGATCCCCCCGACTTCACTATCCATGTGCAAATTCAAATCAAAATTAAAGGCGCATCAAGGAGAACCAGGATTAGCATTATGGGATCTTGCAAAATGGTTCAGGGTGGTATGGGAGGATGACGTGACCATGATTCTCCAAATCTTACGTCAGGTGGAAACCAACCCTAGTGCGAGCAATTAAATGTAAAATGCGGCACCTATCTTGTTTTAAAAAGGCGGCACCTATCTAGTAGCTTGGTTTTCATGGATAGTTGAATATTTTTAATCTTTTCTAGGAGTTGCTTAGTGCCTAACAACACTAATGGTATAGTGCACTTGTGCAAATTGACGGTATTTTTTGGGTGGGTAATAATTTTTTAAGTATAAAAAAACTCACAACAAGTCATCTAAATACACATCAATACAACATAAATAAAAGAGATCTCATAGGCGTGATTCGAGAGCGCGTCCACTACTCGATTGCGCTCACGCCAGATATACTGAATGTCGACCTTCCAATTGAATAAACAGAAAGATCGCGCCTCAATTTGACATAGAGAATAAGTTCAAGGATCAAATTGTGCACTTCCCCACTTCAATTACTGACCAAGAGGAAGAAGAACAAGAAGAAGATCAAAAAACCTAGGAATCCAATTACATAGGGAAAAAATGGGGAGACGGCGACGAGGTCATTATCGTCCTTGTACTCGCGAATTCTGTCTCAGACCGATCTCAGTTCCTCCTCGCATCGCTTGTCAAAGTCTCGGCCTTTCGCGGCGGCGCCTCCGCCGGCGGTGTTCGTGGACAAGAACACGCGCGTCATCTGCCAGGGCATCACCGGGAAGAACGGCACTTTCCACACCGAGCAAGCCATCGAGTATGGCACCAAGATGGTACCTTTTTCGGGTTTTCGATTTTTTTTGGGGGGATAAAGATCTCACCTTTATTGATGAATTCTGTACCTTTGTTGATTTGTAGTAATGGGTTGGATTTGTTTTGTGTTTCTGAATAATGGGTTGGTTGTTGGTTGATGGGAAGTTGTTTTGGTGAAACAAACAAAGCCTTAGTTCACTGTGGAGTGATGTGGGGCTGTTGCTTCGAGTTTACAGCACGAAAAGGAATGTGGTCTAGGCGGACGGATTCTAATGGTTCGGGTTTGTATTCGACTAAATGATTTGTGCAAGTTGTTAGGAGAGCATGTTTTGGCTAGCTTTTAGAGTGTGAGCTCCAATTACCATTTCGCTGTTTAGGAACAGTGTAATGCTACTAATAGCAATAGTCAGTTTGCGGAAATGATCCCTGCCCGCTTGATTGATGGTTGGTGTGTTTATTATATATCGAGGTGGATAGATAAGCTGACTGATTTGGACGTTTGGAGATCACGCATGCAAAAAACATCATCTAGAGCGGGAATGATAGTTTTCCTCGGTTTTTGTAATTACCTTGGTGTTTTTTCCCCTATCACGTAGCTATTTACTGATCTCTGTATTCTTTCATTGGTCAAAAAGGTTGGTGGAGTGACCCCGAAGAAAGGTGGGACAGAGCACTTGGGACTTCCTGTTTTCAACTCGGTTGCAGAAGCAAAGGCTGAAACAAAGGCTAATGCTTCAGTGATATATGTTCCTCCACCTTTTGCTGCTGCAGCAATTATGGAAGCTTTAGAAGCCGAGTTGGATCTTGTTGTGTGCATAACCGAAGGGATTCCTCAGCATGACATGGTACATTGAGCTTGTATTTCTCGTCTCATGCAAATTTTGCTCCCCTGTGGACAGTATTAGTCGTTCTTGTTGCTGCCGTTTATTAGGCAGCAAATGATTAATGGATGTTCTACTTTACTCACTGTATGTATCATCGTATTCTTCCTGTTGTTCTGCTTCCAGCAAATTACTTTTAAGCTGGCTACCCGACTTTGCACCTAAGGTAGTGTGGAATGCATACGGAGATGCTATTCTAATAATCCAACATGAAATTTGATTTGGGGTTTCTGTGTGGGAAACTGCAGGTTCGTGTTAAGGCCACCATCAACAAGCAATCTAAAACCAGATTGATTGGACCTAATTGTCCTGGTATTATCAAACCTGGGGAATGCAAGATAGGCATCATGCCAGGGTACATTCACAAACCAGGGAGAATAGGGATTGTTTCTCGATCTGGTACACTGACCTATGAGGCTGTAGGTTCGAAAATCTATGACATCTCCTGTTTGGCTTTGCTCGATCTCTTTTAATTGCTCTTTGACTAGCTTTATCATTTTAATCAGTCATGTAACATGTATCCTGATTACTATAGTCCAGTTTAACTACTTCATCCAAACTTTACCTTTCTGGAAACAAAGAACACCTCTAGTTAGTTGTTTCATGGTTGATATTTGCTATTTTCAATTTTGTCTTGTAGACGCCTCAGATTTATGATTTTTCCAATCAATTTGCAACGAGTGGTTTTCACGTGATCAAAATGGATGTCCTGATGTGATATTTAAACCTTCATGTTTCGCTGGTGGACATGCAAGCTTTTCCTCAATCGGCAGTCTCTAGTATTGACTTTAGAAATACTTAAACTTCTGGAGTACTGCTCTACTGACTCTTTTGATTGCAGCAAATAGCACGGATTTCATGTTGGATCATTGATTCTGACGTGAGACCTGTTGCCTTGTGATTTGATTCTCTGTTAGAACTTGTATGCTTTTGGCAGGCAAGACTAAGTAACTAAGTGAATGGTGTCGATAGATTTGTGTGATATGTGTAATGACTCTTGTCCATGTTTAACTTGATGCTTGTTGTTCTTCTTGTCTATGATAGATTTATGCTCGTGGGCATTGGTTTGCTTCATTGGAATTCTTTATTTGCTAGGTTTTCCAAACAACAGCTGTTGGCCTTGGTCAGTCTACCTGCGTTGGTATTGGTGGTGATCCCTTCAATGGAACAAATTTTGTGGATTGCGTGAAGAAGTTCCTTGTAGATCCTCAGACATAAGGTAGAGTTCAACTTAGGGTGGTTGATCTTTATTTTTTCAATTCTTCAACATCCTTTTCAGTTTTTCTTTTATCCGAGTGTATGACAGGGAAGATGTTCAATTATGCTGATTCTGTTAGCCATTGCTCGTCTTGTTTTCGTTTTATTCCACTGTAACTCCTCATATCCTCCCCGTAGAATTTTCTAATGGATGGTTTTTGTTCATAATGTGGAACTATCTAAACCTGAGAAGTAGTAATAGGAAATCGATTTTCGGTCCTGATTATGCATGCACGACATCTGCATAAATTATTCTTATTGGTGAGATTGGGGGCACCGCAGAAGAGGATGCTGCAGCTCTAATTAAGGTAAGTGATCTGTGATGGTATATCGAGCTACTTGATAGAAGCGAAACTAGTTGCCATGCCTAATCATTTTTTGGATCACTAACAATTAGCAATCGGATGAAATGGGCAGGAAAGTGGTATCGAAAAGCCTATTGTTGCATTCATAGCTGGACTTACCGCCCCACCTGGACGTCGTATGGGTCACGCTGGAGGTATGATGCTGGCATATCATTTCCAGCAACTTAACTACTATTGCCTATTCCTAAACCATGCAAATTTCATTGACTAATCTTGGTTCATATATATATATATATATATATATATATATATATATATATATATTCTGCAGCTATTGTATCCGGTGGAAAGGGAACTGCACAAGACAAGATCAAGACTCTGCGGGAAGCAGGGGTTACAGTGGTCGAATCGCCAGCAAAGATAGGCGCTGCCATGTTCGATGTGTTCAAACAGAGGGGTCTGGTGAATTAGCCTCGTCCTAGATTAACCCAAAATTTGCTTTCTACAAATTTCTTTTTCCGGCCAAATGCAAGTCAGGGCTAATGCTATTGCCTCAATTGATTTGTTTCCTTGTACATCAGCTCTTCCATAGAGAAGCCTAACAAGACTTTTGCTTGCTCAATCAGGACAACGTTGCAGGAAAAAAAATGATCACTGATAAATATCATACTTTAGACTTATGATCTCGGCTATTATTTGGTTGTTTTTGTATGCCTATCCACCATTCCAGACTAATTCATGTTCGACCCATGTTCGACCCATGAATATTATTTAGTTGTTTGATGCTTGAAACTTGGAAGGCAATGGTCCTTTTTAAAAAAGGAAAATTTTATTTTAGTACATTGTAGTTTGAAAGTTTGACACATAATATTATGCTTTAAAACTCATCAAAATGATCATTGTGATTTCAAGGAAACTTTACGGACAGTTGTTCGCCATCCTGGAATCAAAACTCTGCCTTTTTTTCTAAAAATCTTCTTCGCGTAAAACAAACAAATCAAGACATACCAATGTTGATAAATTTCTTGTATTTTATAAAATGGGAACTCATTTTTCGGCCGAGATTCTGTTATACCCTTTGCCAAATAAATATGAAACATGAAATACAATCAGTACTGATATGTCTTGATCGATATTTTACCAAACATCAAGGACCTTTAAGTATTTATGTCCGAAGTTAAACGAAGCAATTAGTCTGTGTAATTTGGGTTACGTCATCACCAATTCGATCATCAACGGCCCCGTAAATAAAACGCGGGCTTCCACTGGACTTGGTGTGGCTCCAGTCACCACTTCGGCTTCCCAACTTAGGCATTTATAGTTACGATTTATGAAACATGGTAGCGAATTCAGAATTTAAAAACATTTACTGTGACGTATAATATTCAAATTTAAATTAATCTTTAAATAGAACACAGTATCAACTAGATATACATATGTATATGTATGTATATATATATATATATATATATAACTCCAAGGCACCAAATGATAAAAACCTCGGATACTTATTTCTCCTTCCATACATAATCCTGTACATAATTCCAAAGGCAGAACAAACACTGGTAAACAGATCATTATTACCAACTTAATTAATTAATTAATTATTGAACCAATATATTAATGCGGCAATGGCAATTAATAATTATTTAATCAATCAACTCCGATACACCGAACTATAATCACCCGCGTGGTCTGGTGGCTGCCCAAAGCGTGGATGATTCTGGAGGGGATGTGAAAATGGGCCAGATAGGTGGGCTGGATATATCTGAAATTGGGCCGGATGGAGGTGAATGTTCAGATTTGCAAGGAACCCCAATCAATGAGCAAGCCCAAAAAATAGATATTCAACTGAGGAGAAGCTCCCCCCGGCCTAAAAAACCAACATTCAAGGTCAGCAATGGACTCGAACAGGAGACAAGAACAATACCAGCCGGAGAGGATGGATCAGAAGATGATGGACCAGAAGATGACGACTCGAGTCCTCAAAGTGGTTTGGTCACTATTTTAAAGATAGCAGGTGGAGGTAAACGGGCCGAATGGAGTAAGAGCCCAATGAGAAAAGGAAAAGGTGGTTCGTATTCGTATAGATAATGTCTAAGATACTACCTATCTAGTAGCGTTTGTTATTAGATAGTTGTTTATCTTACATTCATATTTTAGGCGATTCAAAGTATTTAGTGACACTTTTGGTGTAGTGCACAGTATAGCTATAGCATCCCATTTGCTCCAAAAAAAAAAAAAGAACACTTGAGAGAGGAGTCCTCAGAATCTACCATATTTTTTGCCTAGTGAAAATCGACTTTGAAGGGTTTGGAATCTCCTCTCTCATCAGCACCGTGGAACATGTCTCTGAAATTGACGTCCGTTGCGCAATCCAGCTCAACCAAGTTGTGGACATCGGTGCAGACAGTGTTCACTTAACCGAGACAAAAGGAACTGAGATGATGCAAGAGAATCGCTGCGCCGAAATTTGCAAGTCCACCTCTTAATGCTCGTTAGTGCTCTGCATATTTAGTGCAATCTAGAACCTCGATATCAGCGAGAAGTTATTCGATTCCATGTATGAATTTTCTTGTGTTTTACACAAATTATTAAAGTGCGTCTACTTAATATTTTTCAGCTCATTGAACTAGTACTATATCGAGTTAAGAGTAGTTGCGAGAATAAAAAGAAGTGCAAGATCACTTTCAAGCAACGTTGAAGAACGACCGATGGGGATACATGATGTCTGTTTTATCTCTATTAGACACTTTGCACGTAAAGATCAAAGGAAAGAAAACATCAGATACCATCTTCTGAACTGGCTGTGCTTGAAATGTATCTGAAAAAATATAAACAAGGTTGACAAAAATAAATAGGGTAAATTACCCTCAGGCCCTAGATATTTTGACACCCTACTTCTCGCGTCCCTGAGTTTCCGAAAATGATTTTGCCATCCCCGTGTTCGGTTTTATTATACTCTCCGCTCCCTCGACGTCACCAGTCATTTTATTATTATTTTATCCTTAATATGACTTATATACACCTCAATCGTTTTCTCTGGTGAACCACCATCCTCCGGTCGTCTTCTCCAACGATTTCTCGGGTCCAGATCTAGAAAAATAAACCTTCAAATCTTTAATTTCTCAGAAGCTAACACGAACTCACCCCAATCTAAAAGCCTTAATCCTATTCACTAAACGCATCTCCTCCCTCTTCATCAATTGGTACAAGAAATTCACACAACTGGGAGTTGCCTCGGTAGGGAAACGACAACAGGGGAAGAACACATCTCCAACCTTCAAATCTTCAATTTCCCAGAACCTATCATCGTCGCCTCGGTCCAATCGCCTTAACCCTACGACCCATTTCTAAGGATTATGCCGTCGCCATCGGCTGGGAAAACAATGACTGTCAGAGCAATCTCCAGGGAGTGAGGCTAAGTTATGAGATAGGATGGGCCCACGGGAAGAGGCGTGTAGTCGGAGGAGCCGATGACTACGATTGATGGTCGCCGATATGGTTTTTTAACAGAGGTCGGCATTATTGGCGAAGATATATGAGCTTGATCGGCGAAGGCCGGTGTTGTGGAGATGCGATTTTGCTGGGTACTTTTTGTTCTTTGCATCGTGTAATATTTCTGATGAGAAAAATTCAATGAGAGATTCAATCGCCAGAGATTCCCATGTCGGCCAGGCTGAATCCATGAGGGAGCGAGGTAGCGATTCAGGGCGGCCAGAAGGGTGAGGGATGATCGGCTGGCGAGGTCAGGGTAAGGGATGATCAGCAGCTTCATCGTCGGAGGAGGAGGGAAGGGTGCCGGTGGGGCCAAGAGAAGGGCTGGAGAGAAAAAATCAATATATATTTATTTTTAAAAGGATATTTAAGTAATTTCACTGACTAAAATGAAAAAAAAGAGTGGATGACGTTAGCGAGGGTTCCGAGAGTATAATGAAACCAAATACGAGGGATGAAAAAATTATTTTAGAAATTCAGTGACGCGAGAGGTAGGGTGTCAAAATACCAAGGATCTGAGGGTAATTTACCTAAAGAAATATTGGTGTCACACCGACGGATGAGGTGACGGGAGTAGGTGACTAGTAGGAAAGCCACCGCCGCAATGAAAACCATGGCACTGAGCGGCGGGTTGAAGTCCATGCCCAAGACGCCAGCATTGCTTGACATGTGTAGAGTTATTTGCCTGAGCATGTCTTCAGTTAATGGCTGTTGTAAGTTGCCCTTTCAAGAGGTGTTTCAAGCAAGAACACTAAAGTGTTAGTCAAGAGTGGTGATGTTACTGATAAAGTTGGAACATTTATAAAAAATATTGTGTCTAAATGAGTTCTTATCACATCTTAGGTAAATCAAAAAAGAAAATAGTGTAATTAAATATGTAAGAAATTATCTTATTCATGTACAACTTAGAAAAAAAAATTAATAAACGATATGTTTTGTAAATTTTGAAACATATTGGCACTCGCATCGTGCATGCGTCTTTGCTAGTACAACATAAACAAAAGAGATCTTATAGGCGTGATTCGAGAGCGCGTCCACTACTCGGTTGCCCTCACAGCAGATATGCTAAATGCGGATCTCCTAATTGAATAAACAGAAAGATCATGCCTCAATTTGACACAGCCAATAAGTTCAAGGATCAAATTGTGCACTTCCCCCCTTCAATTACTCACCAAGAGGAAGAAGAAGATCAAAACACCTAGGAATCCAATTACATAGGGAAAAAATGGGAAGACTGGCGAAGAGGTCAATATCGTCCTTGTACTCGCGAATTCTGTCTCAGACCAATCTCAGTTCCTCCTCGCATCGCTTGTCAAAATCTCGGCCCTTCGTGGCAGCGGCCGCCTCCGCCGGCAGTTTTCGTGGACAAGAACACGCGCGTCATCTGCCAGGGCATCACCGGGAAGAATGGCACTTTCCACACCGAGCAAGCCATCGAGTATGGCACCAAGATGGTACCCTTTTCGGGTTTTCGGTTTTTTTTTGGGATAAAGATCTCACCATTATTGATGAATTATGTACCTTTGTTGATTTGTAGTAATGGGTTCGATTTTGTTTGTGTTTCTGAATAATGGGTTGTTGGTTGATGAGAAGAAGAGCCTTTTTAGGCCCAGTTTGTTTTTCAGGACAATGTTTTTAGCTAGAAATGAGATGGGAAGTTGTTTTCAATCCTGTTTAGACAAACAAAGCCTTAGTTCACTATGGAGTGATGTGGGGCTGTTGCTTCGAGTTTACAGCACGAAAAGGGATGTGGTCTAGGCGGATTCTAATGGTTCGGGTTTGTATTCGACGAAATGATTTCTGCAAGTTGTTAGGAGAGCATGTTTCGGCTAGCTTTTAGAGTGTGAGCTCCAATTACCATTTCGCTATTTAGGAAATGATTCATGTCCGCTTGATGGATGGTTGGCGTGTTTATTATATATCGATGTGGATAGATAAGCTAGCGGACTTGGAGTTTGGGTTAACGTGAGGAATTTGGAGGTTTGGTGATCTGGCATGCAAAAAAAATCATCTAGAGCCGGAAAGATAGTTTTCTTTGGTTTTTGTAATTACCTTGGCATTTTTCCTATTGCGTAGCTATTTACTGATCTCTGTATTCTTTCATTGGTCAAAAAGGTTGGTGGAGTGACCCCGAAGAAAGGTGGGACAGAGCACTTGGGACTTCTTATTTTCAACTCGGTTGCAGAAGCAAAGGCTGAAACAAAGGCTAATGCTTCAGTGATATATGTTCCTTCACCTTTTGCCGCTGCAGCTATTATGGAGGCTTTAGAAGCCGAGTTGGATCTTGTTGTGTGCATAACCGAAGGAATTCGTCAGCATGACGTACATTGAGCTTGTATTTCTTGGCGCAAATTGCTCCATATGGATAATATTAGTCATTTATGTTGCTGCCCTTTATTAGGAGGACCTAATGTAGTGTGGAATGCATGCGAATTGCTATTAAACTTCTATACTCTGACACAAAATTTGATTTGGGGTTGCTGTGTGGGAAACTGCAGGTTCGTGTTAAGGCCACCATCAAAAAGCAGTCTAAAACTAGATTGATTGGACCTAATTGTCTTGGTATTATCAAACCCGGGGAATGCAAGATTGGCATCATGCCTGGGTATATCCACAAGCCAGGGAGAATAGGGATTGTTTCTCGATCTGGTACACTGACCTATGAGGCTGTAAGTTCGAAAATTCACGACATCTCCTTTTTGGCTTTGCTCGATCTCTTTTAATGGCTCTGTGACTAGCTTTATCATCTTAAACTGTTATTTAACACGCATCTTGATTACTATGGTCCAGTTTAACTACCTGCTTTATCTTCATCCAAACTTTACCCTTTCTGCAAACTAAGAACATCGATGGTTAGTTGTTTCATGGATTATATTTGCTATTTTCAAATTTAAGTCTGGTTGACGCCTCAGATTTATGATTTTACCAATCAATTTATATATAGTGATTTTCACATGATCAATATGGATTACCTGATATGATTTTCAACCCTTCATGTTTCGCTAGTGGACTTTACCTTTACTTAAACTTCTGGAGTACTCTTATGCTAAATCTTTTGATTTTGGTAAATAGCTCGGGTTTCATGTGTGATCATTGATTTCTGACGTGAGACCCCATTCACAAACCAATTGTTTATAACTGCTGACTTGTGATGTGATCCTCCGGCAGCACTTGTATGCCTCTGGTAGGCAAGACTAAGAAACCGGTGAATGGCGTCGACAAATTTGTGCCATATGTCTAATGACCGTGTCTATGTGTAACTTGATATATGTTGTTCTTCTTGTCTATGAAGGATTTATGCTCGTGGGCATTGATTTGCTTCATTGGAATACTTTGTTCGCTAGGTTTTCGAAAAAACAGCTGTTGGCCTTGGTCAGTCTACCTGCGTAGGTATTGGTGGCAATCCTTTCAATGGAACAAATTTTGTGGATTGCATGAAGAAGTTACTTGTAGATCCACAGACAGAAGGTTTAGTTCAACTTAGAGTGGTTGATCTTTATTTTGCAATTCTTCAACATTGTCCCCTTTTCAGTTTTTTCTTTTATCTGGTCGTATGACGGAAGATATTCAATTATGCTGATTCTGTTAGCCATTGCTCGTCTTGTTTTTGTTTTATTCCACTCCTCGAACTCCTCATATCCTCCTCGTGGCATTGTCTAATGGATGATTTTTGTTTGGAATGTGGAACTATCTAAACCTCAAAAGTTGTAATGGGAAATCGGTTTCCCGTCCTGATTATGCTTACATGACACGTGCAGGAATTATTCTTATTGGTGAGATTGGGGGCACCGCAGAAGAGGATGCTGCAGCTCTAATTAAGGTAAGTGATCTGTGATGGTATATCGAGCTACTTGATAGAAGCGAAACTAGTTGCCATTACCATTTTTTGGATCATTAACAATTCACAATCGGATGAAATGAGCAGGAAAGTGGTACCGAAAAGCCTATTGTTGCATTCATAGCTGGACTTACCGCCCCACCTGGTAGTCGTATGGGTCACGCAGGAGGTATGACACTGGCATATCATTCCAGCAACTTAGGCCTTTTTTTGTACTTCTACGTTTCTTCTAGTAGTGTCCCATGGTATTGGTTGATTTGGTAACTATGGTCAATTACTGGTCTTGATCCGGTATGGTTTGAGTCCAGTGTAATTCTGTCCTAGGTTCATTTATCTGTAGTACCTCTATTCACCAAGTTAATTACTATTGCTCATTCCTAACCATGCCAATGCCATTGACTAATCAAAGGTTCGCTTATATATTCTTTTCAGCTATCGTGTCCGGCGGAAAGGGAACTGCACAAGACAAGATCAAGACTGCGGGAAGCGGGGGTTACAGTGGTCGAATCGCCAGCAAAGATAGGCGCTGCCATGTTCGATGTGTTCAAACAGAGGGGTCTGGTGAATTAGCCTCATCCTAGATTAACCCAAAATTTGCTTTCTGCAAATTTCTTGTTCCGGCCAAATGCAAGTCAGGGCTAATGCTATTGCCTCAATTGATTTGTTTCCTTATACATCATTTCTTCCATCAGGACAACGTTGCAGGAAAAAAAATGATCACAGATAAAATATCATACTTTAGACTTATGATCTCGGCTATTATTTGGTTGTTTTTGTAAGCCTATCCACCATTCCAGACTAATTCATGTTTGACCCGTGAATATTATTTGGTTGTTTGATGCTTGAAAGGCAATAATTTTAACCAATTCAGTTTTTCGCCATCCTGGAATCAAAACTCGGCCTTTTTTGTCTACATGGCATGCCAACTTGGCAAAAATTTTAACCCGGTGCTGTCGAGTTATAATTGCGAAAGACTTGCCCTTTAAAAAGAAAATTATTGTGAAAAATTGCCAAAACAATCCCAGCCTCAACTCCATCACCCTCTCTTTCTCATCTCTATCCCACTTGGCCCGACCCTTTGCCCCCTTCACTTTCATCACCATTACTCTCTACTCCAATCTTCTTCGCAACCTGCACCCTCTTCATCGTGAATTTCGCCCTATGTTTCTCAGCCTCAGTGTAGTCAATCCTTTTCTTAACCCTTCCACTCTTCCTCGAAGAAACCACCCACTCTTTATGCTCACTTTCCTAACCCGCTTCCTTTTCGGGTTTCTTCTTCCTTCCCCTCTTTTCATGATCCTTCTACCCCTTCCTAAAAATCAAAGCTCCCCTCTTTCCGGGCTTTCCTCTTCTTCCATATTCTCTTAACATGGTCTCCTCCTTTCACCCTTTTCTCACCGTTAAAGCTCCCCTCTTTATCATCACTTTTCTCATCCTCTACCTTTCTGGATTTCCCCTTTCTCCGCCCTTCTCTTAGGTTCCATCCATTTCTGTTTTGGGTTGTGGGTCCTCTTTGAACGGGATGAAAGTTGAAGTGGGTGACAGTGTGAGGAAGGGAGAAATGGAAGGAGGTGTAAAGTAGGAATCTTTGGATGAGACAATGGAAGGAGAGGAGGAGGGGATCCAGAGGAAAGAGGGGAGCTTTAATGGTGAGGAAAGAGTAGAAGGAGAAGATTGTGTCGAGGATGAGGAAAGCGAGGATAAAGAGATGAGCTTTAATGGTGAGGAAGAGGGTGAGTAAAGTGGGCACAAAGAGGAAGTGGTTTCTTCGAGGAAGAGTCAAAGGATTAAGGAGAGGATTGACTACTGAGAGGTTGAGAATCTTAGGAAGGAGTCCTCGATGAAGAGGCCACGAGTTGCGAAGAAGAACAAGGTTGAGAGCTGTAGGATGCATTGGGTTGGGTGGCTGACGTGTGATTGGTAGAATTGTCGAATGTTTGTTGATATTTTTGTATTTATTTGAACATATTTGCAGGGTTGTCAGTTGAAGAGATTGATATAAAAAAGGCGCGTTGTAATATTAATGAACGCATGTTCTGGTATGATCCTGTCTCGTGGAAGTCCGGAAACTTGACTTTCTTCGTTCGTGTAATGTCAACATTGTTACAAATTTTCCTTTTTTTTCAGTGTCAGTTGCCGGACTTCAATCTTTGACTACCATAGAAGCTGCAATCATTGCTCCTCTGATACGGTTTCAAGTAGTGTGTTATAAAAAGAAGTCCTCTGCATTTTTTTTCAATTTCCTTGCTGGTTGGTGGTACATTTTAGAGAATTGATTCAGGGTATTTTTGCTGGTTGGAAGTACATGTTCTTGAAGTCAGTTACTTGATTATCAAATGAATGCTCCTCTATAGTTACCTACTACTGAAAAGAATCGACATGTAACCTTCGGAACGCATTAGAGCCTCGAATTCTGTTTAAGCATCTGTTCATCTATTTGAGTCATACTTCAAACGAGTAGTTTTCTGGATATTTGTTCATGGCAGGCACATAATCTTCTAGTTTTCTGAAACTTTCCCTGTGATTAAATTTTTTTTTATTTTGCAGAGTGAAATCAACGTCCGTCGGTTCTTCCAAGGATACCTGAATGGTCGATTTCATGCTCAAGAGCTCGGTCGTGGAGATTCCGAAACCAAGCTTCATTGTGACATGTCTGATGCGGTGTGTTCAGTTACAATATCTATTTATGTTCTCGCCGATATCCAGATGGGCAGGCAGCTGCCCAACTGATTTTAATTAGACTAAGTTTAACACAATTGATGAATTTTAAACTGCAAAGTATTAAAAAGTGATTTTTTTTCATTATTACATGTACTAAAATTGACTTTTAAAAGTTTTTAGAGTTTAAAGTTCAACTCATCAAAGTTCAAAACTAGGGTATAAATAGATTACTACATATACCCTGCCCATCTTACCCATCGCCGTCGGAGCAAGCCAAGACATAACATACCCCGGGTCTTGATTTTGAATTCTCAACTCATGACCTCTTCCTTTATGAGTTTCCTGTTCCTCCCCCTTTTGGGTTGTTTGGGTTTTAAGTTTAATAGCAATGAAAAAAGACGAGAAACAAGAAGTTGGTGGAGAAGAAGGTCAAGAGTTGAGTGTTCAAAATCAAGACCCGGGAATGGATAAAGATCCCGTTTTGGGAGGTGGGTCTTCTTTGAATGACATGGAAGTTGAAGTGGGTGATAGTGTGAGGAAGGGGGAGATGGAGGGAGGTGTAAAGGAGGAGTCTTTGGATGAGAGAATGGAAGGGGAGGAGGAGGGGATCAAGAAAGAGGGGAGCTTTAATGGTACGAAAGCGGAATTCGCTGTTTTTGCAGTTTTTAGTTGCCAACTGCTTCTTCTTGTGTCACCTTCTCCTAAGATGACACACGAAGAAGTTGCAGCTGCCTGTCCTGTTTGTCTTCAGAATTGCAATTGTAAAAGCTGTTTGCAAGTATTAGCTACGAGCACTTCTTCCATACTTGAAGGGTCTGGACGAAAAGCAGTCGAATGAGAAAAAAAGATTGAGGCTCCATTATGAGGTACTTTTGTTAGATAGATTGCACCCGAGGCTGCTCTTCGAATTTGACTATCTTTTGCTTTGGCTTGTAGAATGCATTGGGATGGGTAGTTGGTAGAATAGTCGAATGTTTGTTGATACTTTTGTACTTTTTTGAACATATTTGCAGGGTTGTCAGTTGAAGAGATTAATATAAAGTAGGCGCGTTGTAATATTAATGAACGCATGTTCTGGTATGGTCCTATCTCGTGGGAGTCCGGAAACTTGACGCCCCCATCCAGTATGTTCCATGAGCGCTTGCCACGGCATGGTGATGAGTTCATCTGTTGCTTGTCCTTTCAAGAGTACACACACCCGGACAAGGGTCCATTGAATCTTGCTTCCAGATTGCCTCCAAAGTCTTTGAAACCAGATATGGGGCAGAAGACATATATTGCTTATGGAGTTTTTCAAGAGCTTGGTCGTGGAGATTCTGTGACCAAACTTCACTGTGACATGTCTGTTGAACTACCAATGATTTCTATGCTTATTCATGGTGTTTATCCCATTCCAGGATCATGTGGCTGCTGTCTTCCAGATTCTTCTCCTCCTCAAGAACAAGAACATGCTGATGAAGCTGCCAGTTAGGAGGAGAAGAATCTGCTGATAAGCATCTCAGAAACTGCTACACTAATGACCTACAGGTTCTGCAACGTAAAGTTCATTTACATGCTGCTATCTCTATCCTAGTCATTCTGTAATTAATTTAACTTCTAGGGCAGTACATCTGTACTAAAAGTCTGTTAAATAAGTTTGTGTCCATACCAGCTAAAGTAGATGCCTTTGTCAGCCTTTTACCCATGCCTCTTTGTCTGTTAACGGCTCTTTCATTGATAATATTCTGAGTGGCCTAGCTGCACTCTTTTCCTGTATAAATGGCAGCAGATGAAAGTATTAATATACATCGAAGAAATACATTGAATTTTCTTCAGTCACTAGTGTTTTTATATGGTATCAGAGCACCATGGCTGATCCATCCATTATAGCTTCTGAATCTACTGCCACAAACCAGCAACCTAATCCAGCAAGAAAAATCACCCGATTTGAAAATGATACAAGTACAAACCTCAAATTCACACCCACTCTTCTAAATGGGCACAACTACTTAGCTTGGGCTAAAGCTGCTAGAATATCCTTGAACACCAAGGGTATGCTAGGCTATGTCACTGGCAAAGTTGTCTCTCCCACTGTTGAAAGTGAGGAATATGAAGCATGGGAAGTGAATGACAATCTAGTCATGAGATTGCTTCAAGCTTCCCTTGAACCTAAGATCTATGATGTGTTTGCTTTCACAAACACATCAAAAGAACTTTGGGATGCCCTCAAGGAGATGTATGGCAATCAGAAAAACCTCTTCAGGGTATATGAACTGAAGAGGAAACTTGCTGATTCCAAGCAAGAAAGAGGCACTACCCTTGTGGAAACACTTGGGAAAGCCAGAAAAATGTGGGATGAGTTGGCTATTTACAGACCACCAACCAATGATATGCTCATTTCTCAAGAAAGAGCTGAGCAAGATAAGATATTTGACCTACTTGGCATGCTTCCACCTGAGTTCGATGGTTTGGTTGATCAGATTCTCATGGGAGCTGACCTTCCTTCTTTGAGCAATATCTGTACCAGGCTCCAACAAGAGGAAACCAGGAAGCATCTCTTGCCTGGAAGCAAAGAGAAGGAAGAACACATTGAATCAAGTGCTTACTACTCCAATGGTGGACCTGGCAGAGGAGGAAGCAACTTCAGGGGAGGATTTAAAGGTAGAGGAGGTAGGGGCAATGGCTCTAGAACCAACCTGTTCTGTGAGCACTGCAAGAAAACAGGGCATACACAAGACAGGTGCTGGTTCTTGAACCCCCATTTGAGGCCTCAAAAGCAGGGCAATGCCTCGGCAAATCTCTCAGCTGCTGCCCCTGCAGTGAATCACTCTGCTACTGCCACAAACAAGGAGCAAACCAAACCAAATGAGATGCAAGAATCTGTTGAGGCAATGGTGCAACAGTATTTAAAACAACTAAGCAAAGGTGGAGGCCTGATGCAGCATCCAAATCAGACTCACAATACTGAGAAGCCAAAAGAAAGTGGTAACATTCCTGCAACCTCATTTACTATCTTTAGAGAAAATCCTAGTTGTTGGGTGATTGATTCTGGTGCTAGTCACAACATGACTTTTGACCCTAATGAGCTAAATGGATTAGATCACAAAAGAAGTTTATCCAAAGTATCTGTAGCTAATGGTGACTGTCTTCCTATAATTGGCATAGGAAATAAGAGATTTATGAATTCAAATTTTGAATCTGAAGTTTTGATAATCAAAAAACTAACTGCCAAACTACTTTCAGTTAGTGAAATCACCAAAAATCTGAATTGTAGAGTAATTTTTGAACCCAAATCTGTGTTTTTTCAGGACATGAAAACTGGGAACATGATTGGTAAAGGAAAGATGAGGAATGGGCTTTATATTCTTGATGATGTGAGTGAAAGGACTGCCTTGGTTGCATCCACTCAAAGTAGAACTGAAGCTGCTTTGAGTGCATCCACTCAATGCAATCCTGAATCCTTGCACAATAGATTAGGCCACCCTTCTGATGTGATTTTAAACAAGATTTTGCTATGTAACCAGCCCATTTCCTCCAATTGTTCCAGTTGTAAAATGGCTAAGTCATGTAGAAATGTTTTTCATGACTCTACTACTGAATATTTTGAGCCATTTGCTTTAATACATTCTGATCTATGGACTTCCTCCACTTTATCTTATGATGGGTTCAAATATTTCATTACTTTCATTGATCAGTTTACCAAAACTACTTGGTTATATCTTCTAAAGAGCAAAACTGAAGTTTCTGGTATCTTTGAAGAATTTAGAAACCTGATTTTCAATCAATTTGATAAGAAAATCAAAGTGTTAAGAACTGACAATGGTTCTGAGTATCATAATCTGTCTAATCAGCTGAAAGATCTTGGAATTGTGCATCAAAAATCATGTACTTACACACCTCAGCAGAATGGTGTGGCTGAAAGGAAGAATAGACATCTCCTAGAGGTAGCTAGGGCGATCAGGTTTGAGAAAAATGTCCCAAAGATCTACTGGTCCGATGCTGTTCTTACAGCTTGTTACTTGATCAACAGGACTCCTACTAGATCTCTGAAGTTCAAGGCCCCTTTAGAGGTGCTACTTCAGAAACCTCTGAATCTGGACCACCTTAGAACGTTTGGTTGTGTTTGCTTTGCCTTAATTCCAAGAGTCAAAAGAGACAAACATGATCCTAAAGCTGAAAAGTGCATGTTTTTGGGATATTCTTCTATCACTAAAGGCTATAAATGTTATAACCCTAAAACTAAACAGAAATATCTAACTAGGGATGTAACATTTATTGAAGATCAAGCTTTCTATATGCAAAAGTTGCCTTCAAATTGGACTAACGAGTTTCAGGGGGAGAATAGAAGTGAAACTCCTTATTCTGAGACCAACAGGATAAGGATAACCTATGAAGACATCCACCCTGAACCACCTCAGCAAAGGAATGAAGAAAGTGAAGCTCAACCAAGTACTCAAACTGAAATTGAAGTGCAGGAGCAAGAGGGAGACATCAATACTTCTCATAATCTGAGTGAAGAAGGTAATAAATATTCTGATTTACCTTATGTCTATGCAAGAAAGAGAGTGAACAGGTTGGAGAAAAAAATTGAAGAAAGAAGTGGTGCCAAGAAAGGAATTCAAGTGGCTACAGAGGAGGAAAACAAGTCTGAGTCACCTATAATCTTGAGAAGATCTTCAAGGGTAAAGAAAAATGTCTACCCCAAGGTATACAACTCTACTTTATACCCTATATCAAGGTATGTTTGCTATAACTCTATTTCTGCGAATCATAAGTGCTTTCTAGATAAGTTAGAATCTGATGTTGAACCTACTGATTATCAAACTGCTAGTAAATCTAAAGTTTGGAAAGCTGCCATGCAAGAAGAACTTGATGCAATTGAAAAGAATAAAACCTGGATCATCTCTGATTTACCCCTGAATAAGAAAGCTATTACCTGTAGGTGGTTGTTTAAAATCAAGTACAACAAAGATGGTTCTATTGAGAGGCATAAAGCTAGGTTAGTTGCTCGGGGGTTTACTCAAATCCCTGGGATTGACTACACTGAAACGTTTGCTCCAGTTGCAAAAATGAATACCATTCGTGTGATTATTTCTGCTGCTGTAAACAATAGCTGGCCTCTCTATCAGATGGATGTTAAAAATGCCTTCCTCCAAGGAAACTTGGAGGAAGAAATTTACATGGAGCCTCCTGAGGGACATCATGTAGGTAGAATGGGAAAAGTACTCAAGCTAAAAAAGGCCATTTATGGCTTAAAACAATCACCTAGGGCCTGGTATCACAGATTGAGTAAAGAGCTTATTGGTCTTGGTTTTAAAATGAGTTATGCTGACAATACTCTATTTACTCATAATAACTCTGAAGGCAGAATTGTTGTGTGTATGTATGTGGATGACATTATCATCACTGGAAGTAATCTGAATGGCATTGATCTATTGAAAACTAACCTGAAGTGCAGATTTGATATCAAAGATCTTGGAACTCTCAAGTACTTCCTAGGAATTGAATTTGCCTATTCTGATAACGGGATCCATTTATGTCAAAGGAAGTATGTCCTTGACATCTTGAAAGAAACACTGAAGTCACATTCTGCCCCTGCATCTACTCCTATTGAACCTGGTATGAATTCCTCAAAACTTAAAGGTGATCTGCTTGAAAATGTTGGTAGGTTTCAAAGGCTTGTGGGAAGATTAATCTATTTAACCATCACTAGACCTGAGATATCTTATGCTGTTAGCATCATAAGCCAAGCTATGCATAAACCCAGGACTACTCATGCTCTTATTGCTGTCAGAATCTTACACTACTTGAAATCCAGTCCAGGGCAAGGTATTCTCATGAAAAAATCTGGTCATATGAAGATTATTGGTTTCTCTGATGCGAGTTATGCAGGCTGTAAACAGGGGAGAAGATCCACCACTGGATATTGCACTTTTGTGGGAGGGAATCTTGTCACTTGGAAGAGTAAAAAGCAGACGGTTGTGTCTAGATCTTCAGCTGAAGCTGAATATAGAGCTATGGCTCAAACAGCTTGTGAACTTGTCTGGCTTAAACTCCTTGTCTCTGACTTAGGGTTCAAACAAGAAGGACCTATGCTGATGTTTTGTGACAATCAATCAGCTATTTATATAGCTGCTAACCCTGTTTTTCATGAGAGAACTAAACACATTGAGGTTGATTGTCACTATGTTAGAGAGAAAGTTCTTAGCAAGGAAATTGCTACTCCTTTCCTCTGCAGCAAGGAACAAATTGCTGATATTTTCACTAAGGCTTTAAGTCCTGGTTATTTTCAATACTTATCCAGCAAGTTGTGCTTGTTTGATCTATACAAGCCCAACTTGAGAGGGAGTGTTGAACTACCAATGATTTCTATGCTTATTCATGGTGTTTATCCCATTCCAGGATCATGTGGCTGCTGTCTTCCAGATTCTTCTCCTCCTCAAGAACAAGAACATGCTGATGAAGCTGCCAGTTAGGAGGAGAAGAATCTGCTGATAAGCATCTCAGAAACTGCTACACTAATGACCTACAGGTTCTGCAACGTAAAGTTCATTTACATGCTGCTATCTCTATCCTAGTCATTCTGTAATTAATTTAACTTCTAGGGCAGTACATCTGTACTAAAAGTCTGTTAAATAAGTTTGTGTCCATACCAGCTAAAGTAGATGCCTTTGTCAGCCTTTTACCCATGCCTCTTTGTCTGTTAACGGCTCTTTCATTGATAATATTCTGAGTGGCCTAGCTGCACTCTTTTCCTGTATAAATGGCAGCAGATGAAAGTATTAATATACATCGAAGAAATACATTGAATTTTCTTCAGTCACTAGTGTTTTTATAATGTCTGATGCGGTATGTTCAGTATTTCTCTATGTTCTCGTCGTTATCTTCAGAGTATACATTTGTAGGTTAAAGGAAGTTTATGCAGGTTGTCTTTTTTCCAGATGTAAGTCTACATTAGCGTTGAACTGAGAATTCCTTATAAAAATGTGCATTTTGGCGATTCGAAGTAAATGACCTTCGTTTAGTAGGTCGTTCACCCTATACATGATCAAACCGTTTACTTGACTGCCGAACATAAGAGGAGGCTTAAAGAAGAACTTAGTCTTCACCACTCATTTCCTTGTTTCAGTTAACGGTGCTCTCCTGGTTTTTAGATCTAATTCTGTCCTAATAAGCAGTGCGTAGACATCAAGCCATGGACATTTGTCCAAAAACTCGGAGATGCAGTTTTTATTCCTGCAGGCTGCCCTCATCAAGTGAGAAACCTGAAGGTATAGTACTGTTCTCTTCCCTTCAGTTGGTCATGTCAACCTTTCAGGAGTCGCTTATGCTTCTCTTCTTTCTTACATTTCGCATTTATCTGCACATTACCAATTGCCCCTGTCACTCCCTGATACTAACCCACTTTTTTTCTTCATCAAAGTCATGCATAAAGGTAGCAAAGGACTTCGTTTCTCCCGAAAATGTTGGTGAGTGCGTCCGATTGACGGAGGAATTCCGCAAGCTTCCACCGAATCATCGAGCTGAGGAGGACAAATTGGAGGTGTATTTGACTGAGATATTATCTCTTTTTCTAATATTTGAAATTTCTGCTGCATGGATTTGTATCATGTTTGAATTTCTTTGAATTAACGAACCACCTGTTTGTGCTCCAGATTGAAAAATTGCCACCCTGCATCTGATTTTAAATGAATAGTTGAACTGTTTCAAGCACGGATTGGCCAGCTTTTGATACCAAAGGTAATAATTCTCATCTTTCAACAGAATCATATTTGAAAAATTCGTGTTTCATTCCGCACTCTGTTGTTTTTTCAACAGTTGAGGATGTCATGGCCCATTATTGCGAATTCGATTGTCATTGATCAGTTTTCGTTATGATGGAACCTTTCTCTCTGAAAGTTGGGTTCATTCACAAACCAATTGGTGATACTGTTGACTTTGGATATGATCCTGCGTTAGCACTTATATGCTTTTGGTAGGCAAGACTAGGTAACTAAGTGAATGATGTCGATGGATTTGTGCAATATGTGTAATGACCCTGTCTATGAATAACTTGATATATGTTGTTCTTCTTGTCTATGATGGATTTATGCTCACAGGCGTTGATTTGCTTCATTGGAATACTTTATTGGCTAGGTTTTCCAAACAACAGCTGTTGGTCTTGGTAAGTCTACCTGCGTAGGTATTGGTGGCGATCCCTTCAATGGAACAAATTTTGTGGATTGCATGAAGAAGTTCCTTGTAGATCCTCAGACAGAAGGTAGAGTTCAACTTAGGGTGGGTGATCTTTATTTTGCAATTCTTCAACGTTTTCCCCTGTTCAGTTTTTCTTTTATCTGGGCGTATGACAGGGATGATGTTCAATTATGCTGATTCTGTTAGCCATTGCTCTTGTTTTCGTTTTATTCCACTCCTCGAACTCCTCATATCTTCCCCGTGGCAATGTCTAATGGATGGTTTTTGTTCAGAATGTGGAACTATCTACACCTTAAAAGTAGTAATAGGAAATCGGTTTCCGGTCCTGATTTTGCTTACACGACATTTGCAGGAGTTATTCTTATTGGTGAGATTGGGGGCACCGCAGAAAAGGATGTTGCAGCTCTAATTAAGGTAAGTGATCTGTGATGGTATATCGAGCTACTTGATAGAAGCAAAACTAGTTGCAATTCCTAACCATTTTTTGGATCACTAACAATTTGCAATTGGATGAAATGGACAGGAAAGTGGTACCGAAAAGCCTATTGTTGCATTCATAGCTGGACTTACCGCCCCACCTGAACGTCGTATGGGTCACGTTGGAGGTATGACACTGGCATATCATTCCAGCAACTTGGGCCTTTTTTTATACTTCTACGTTTCTTCCACTGTAATTCTATCCTAGGTTCATTTATATGGAGTACCTCTAATCACCAAGTTAACTACTATTGCCTATTCCTAAACCATGCAAATTTCATTGACTAATCTTGGTTCATTTATATATTCTCCGCAGCTATTGTATCCGGCGGAAAGGGAACTGCACAACACAAGATCAAGACTCTGCGAGAAGCGGGAGTTACAGTGGTCGAATCGCCAGCAAAGATCGGCGCCGCCATGTTCGATGTGTTCAAACAGAGGGGTCTGGTGCATTAGCCTCATCCTAGATTAACCCAAAATTTGCTCTCTGCAAATTTCTTTTTCCGGTCAAATGCAAGTCAAGACTAATGCCATTGCCTTAATTGATTTGTTTCCTTATACATCAGTTCTCCCATAAAGAAGCCTAACAAGACTGTTGCTCTGTCCATCAGGACGACGTTGCATGAAAAAAATGATCACAGATAAATATCATGCTCTAGACTTGTGACCTTGGCTATTATTTGGTTTTCTTGCAAGCCTATCGTGACTAATTCATGTTCGAGTCATGAATATTATTTGGTTGTTTGATGCTTGAAAGGCAATAGCTTATATTGCACGGTCCTTTAAAAAAGAAGAAAATTTTACTTTAGTACTATATAATTTGGCGGTTTGATAAAGATAACTTTGTGATTTAAAACTCATCAAAATAATTACTGTGGTTTTAAGGGGACATCACTGATAGCTTTTCTAGGGTTTGACAAATATAACCTTGTAATTTAAAATTCATCAAAATTGTTACTCATCAAATATAACCACTCCCTCTTTATGCTCACTTTCCTCACCCCCTTCTCTTTAGGTTTCTTTTTCCTTCCCCTCCTCTTATGCTCCTCTTTTCCTTCTACCCCTTTCTCAAAATCAAAGCTCCCCTCTTTCTTGGGCCCTTCCTCTTCTTACATTCTCTAATCATAGTTTCCTCTTTGACATGGTCTCCTCCTTTCACCCTTTTCTCACCATTAAAGCTCCCCTCTTTACCTCACTTTTCTCTTCCTCTTCTTTTCTGGTTTTCCTCTTCCTCCCCTTTCTCTTAGGTTTTTTCTTCTCTCATCCTCATCACCAATCTTCTCATACCCTTTCCTCACCATTAAAGCTCCCCTCTTTCTTGATCCCCTCCTTCTCTCCTTCCATTCTCTCATCCAATGATTACTCCTTTATACCTCCCTCCATCTCCCCCTTCCTCACACAATCTCCCATTTCAACTTCCATCTCATTCAAAGAGGAGCACCTCCCAAAACAGAATCTTTATCCATTTTTGAGTCATGATTTTTGAACACTCGACTCTTGACCTTCTTCCCCTCCAACTTCTTGTTTCTCATCTTTTTCCATTCATGCACTTGCCTACTATAACATCACCCTGTATAAAGAATTCTATTTTGGGAGGTGGGTCCTCTTTGAAATGGATGAAAGTTGGAGTGGGTAATAGTGTTGAGAGATGGAGGGAAGTGTAAAGTAGAAATCTTTGGATGAGATAATGAAAGACGAGGATCAGGGGATCTAGAGAGAGGGGAGCTTTAATGGCGAGGAAAGAGTAGAAGAAGAAGATTGTGTCGAGGAGGAGGAGAGAGAAGAAGGAACCTAAGAGAAGGGGAGGAAGAGGAAACCCGGAAAGGAAGTGGATGAGGAAAGTGAGGATAAAGAGAAGAGCTTTAATGGTGAGGGAGAGGGTGAGTAAAGTGGGCACAAAGAAGAAGTGATTTCTTCGAGGAAGAGTCAGAGGGTTAAGGAGAGTGTTGACTACCGTGAGATTGAAAATCTTAGGAAGGAGTCCTTGATGAAGAGGCCACGAGTTGCGAAGAAGAACATAGTTGAGAGTAATAGGATGCATTGGGATGGGTGGCTGATGGGTGATTGGTAGAATAGTTGAATGTTTGTTGATATCTTCGTATTTCTTTGAACATATTTATAGGGTTGTCAGTAGAAGAGATTAATATAAAAAAGGCGCATTATAATATTAATGAACGCATGTTCTGGTATGGTCCTGTCTCGTGGGAGTCCGAAAACTTGACTTTCTTCATTCCTGTAATGGCAACATTATTACAATTTTCCCCTTTTTCCAGTGACAATTGCCAGACTTCTATCTTTGACTACCATAGAAGCTGTAATCATTATTCCTTGTCACGAAATCCGTGAAGGAAAGCTTCAAGCGGGCAGTGGCAGAGAGGGGAGCTCGTAGTTGTAAGCAATGTGCTTGAAACTGGGACCGGCCTGAACTGGGAGCCAATGGTCATGTGGCGTGCCTTCCGCCAGATCAAAAACGAAAACCACGATTCACTTTTGGATGTTAAGGACATTTCCAATTGCCTTTGTCACTCCCTGGTACTAACCCACTTTTTTTCTTCATCAAAGTCATGCATAAAGATAGCTCTGGACTTCGTTTCTCCTGAAAATGTTGACGAGTGCGTCCGATTGACGGAGGAATTTCGCAAGCTTCCACCGAATCATCGAGCTAAGGAGGACAAATCGGAGGTATATTTGACTAAGATACTAGCTCTTTTCTAATATTTGGAAGTTCTGCTGCATGGATTTGTAAACTTAACACAACTCGTGACGAGTATAGTATTTTGATTCCGATTGTTGTCAATACTATATTTTCCGGTTAACTAACTTCTGCATTCTGGGTGAAAAAAACAGAAAAAAAAAACAGAAAGGTAGTGGGAGTCAATGGTAGATTAGATCCTAAGGTGGTTCGTCGTCGTCAACTCTGCAAGTTGAATATGAATTGCGATGCTGCCTCCAATTGATGTAATTAGCTATCATTGAGCCCAAGCAGATTGTATCACATGTATACTTATGTTATGCTCTTTGTATTATTATCAGCTACTTCTGATTATTATACTATAATGATATCTCTTTTTACCATTTAATTGTATCTTTCAATAATTTTCCCAACATAAAGTAGAGCAAATTTTCACTGCCAAAAAAAAAGTAAAGCAAATCGTTAGATGAAGAGTAACATAAAGTGAAACAAAAAATGAAAAATGCAAGTTTATCCCTGTAAATGTTTGTTTATTACAATAATCTCATAAATGATATGTTCTCTCTGAAAATTTTAAATAAATTTATTTGAATTATCTATACTTACGAGGTGTACATTCTTTTCTGGCACACATGTTAAATGTGCTTGACCTGGAATAATTTAAAGATCGGTGACCTTCTGAGAAATTTTTGGAATGTGTATGAGTGAGGATAAAACAAACTAAAAAAGACATGTGTTGTTTTGCAGAAACAATCGACCAGATCGATACAATTACCCTACAATTCAAAACAGTTGTCACTGATTTCCTTATAATGATAATAAATATTTTTCATAATACATCAGTAATAATGAGCTTAATTTCCTCATTTTAAAATTATTCTTAACCCAAGTGTCAAATAGATAACCATCCAATAGTTTTTTTAAAATTATTTTTTTCTCTCCTACGTGACGTGAGAGCCTTTTCTCTTTCCTGGTTTAGGGCTTTCACTCTCCTTCATCTTGCCGCCGCTTCAAGCCTTTCCCTCTACCACCAACCAACCCATAACCTATCACCCTCCTCTCTTCCTCGTACAGCTCTGGTCAGCGCTCCTCGTTCTTCTCCTTCGAAGCTTCCCCTCGAGCGCTCGACTCCACCGCCCCAGCAACTTGGCTCCACCCCTCGTCGTCCCCGCCTTTCGGTCAGGTTTTTTTTGGCTCCCTTTGGGTTTGCTCTCCAGTTTTGGGTTTCTACGGGTTCTGGGTTCTCGGATCTCCTCAGATCGGGTGGCCTTGCTCTTGATCGGAGCTGTTCGGTGCTTCCAGAATTGTTCCCTGCCATTCTCATCCTGACCGGCTAGTGGTTACAGTCGCCAATCTGTTGCTTCATCATCCAGAGTCCGGCTCTAATTCATGCTCATCTTGAGAGGCTTCCGGTGTCGACCAACCCCCCGGATGGCCTCGATGTTTTTATTGCTTTCGATGTTTTATTTGTAGGTGCTTGTTGTGCTGCCTATAGTGTTTTTATGTATTTGTTATGTTTTGTTCGTGCTTATTGTTTTATCTCTCGAGCCATACCTCTCTATTGGTCTATTCGGGTTTTGGATTTATCTGCTTTTGCTTGGATTGAGTTTCTGTTCGGTTTTGTTGGTGCAAGTGAATAGTCTTGTTTTGGTTGGATTTATCCGATCTTGGTATTTATTTGCGTGCATTTTGTGTGCATTCAAATACCCACAAAGTTGTGTCTATGACGTAGTCTTTTGTCTGCCCTTCGCTCTCACCCTCATCCATGCCTCTTTGTTGACAACATATCATTGAATATTTTTTTTACCATAAATTCGAAAATGAATTAGTCCCAATCTCCAGGTCCATTAAAAAAAGATTTTGGGTATGTTTGGAAACCAATAGTTTAGGAGTAGATATAAAATATACATGTTTGGTGAAATAGTAAACTGGATAGTGATTCTAATCTACTAATGATATAAGATAAGGTAGTTATTCTTTATTCTTTATTTCTTTATAGTTTTGGTTACATTTATTCAGCCCGAAATTATAAAAATATTGTTTTGAATTAGTTAACTATAAGAATTAGAATAAATGATAATTTTAACATATTGAAATAAATATTGACGTGGTCTTGTTATTCTTATTCTTATTCTTATATCTAACTAAATGCAAGAAATTAATATATTTAATAAGTTAATAATTTATCTTTTATTAAAATATTTATTTAGAATATAAATAAGTAATATATTAAATTATTACTACTTTAATTTAAATAATTCAGATTATTTTATTTAAGTTTAATTTATAAATTAATAATTAATTTAACTAAAAATATATAATCTACTAAATTGAATATGCTATCTACTTGTTGATTTTACCAAACATATTTTTTTATCTTTTATCTGCTCCGAGTTTGTTATCTACTTTCTGTTATCTGTTCTCAATCTATTTCGCCAAACAGGATCTTTGTCTTTTAACCATCTTGTAAACGGAGCGAGACTTTGGCAATAAATATTTAACACGACTTGAACTTGAAATCTAATAAAGTTAGAAGGGAAAAAAGTCCACTTTAGTATCCTGTGGTATCGTCCAAAATTACTTTAGTACCCTGTGGTAAAAAACTGACCAATCGAGTCATACTTATTCCAATTAACATCAAAAAGGTCCTCGGGCAGCTGCCCGGACCCTGCCCGGACTACGTGGCCAGCCACGTCACCAAAACTTGATGATGTGGCGCCACGTGGACGAGGACGACCCTTCCCTCTCTTCCTCTCCTCCTCCTCTTCCTCCTCTTCTTCTCCTCCTCCTCCTCCTCCGCCTCCTCCTCCTCCTCCTCCGCCTCGTCCTCCTCGTCCTCCTCCTCGTCCTCGTCCTCCTCCTCCGCCTCCTCCTCCTCCTCCTCCTCTTCTCCTCCTCCTCCTCCTCCACGTGGCGCCACGTAGTTCGGGCAGGGTTCGGGCGGGTCCAGGCAACTGCCCGAGGACCTTTTTGATGTTAATTGGAATAAGTATGACTCGATTGGTCAATTTTTTACCACAGGGTACTAAAGTAATTTTGGGCAATACTACAGGTTACTAAAGTGGACTTTTCCCAAATTAGAATAACTTCTGCCCCTCCGCTAGCAATGGAAGAAAAAGTCCTCCGTATCAACTATTTACGAAATTCGAACTTAAAATTTGATTAATCTAGAATAATTCTCGCCCAGACATGGTGAAAAAAACCCTCCGTGGAAAATCGAGGTTGCAACTTCCTTGCTTTTTACTCCCCCAACCTCTAAATCGAGTTGTTAGGTTCCCCGTCGTAGAATCCCAGAAAGTTGGTGTCTTGGGGCTTTTCAATTTTCACGAGCTATGGCGGATCCTGAGAAACCAGAAGAAGTCACTAAAATGGATAAAGATGGGAGCTTTTCGAGTGAGGTCCGGGTCGAAAGAGGAGATCGGGTCAAGGAGGAGGAACCCATAAAGGGAGAGGGCGAGGAAAGTGAGGATAAAGTTGGGGACTATATAAAGGAGGAGACTTTGGAGGAGGAGGAGGGGCCTAAGAGAAGGGGGAGGAAGAAGAAACCCAAAGAGGGAGAGGGAGAGGGAGAGGAGGATAAGAAGGAAGTGGGTCCTTTGAAGGGGAGGAGCCTGAGGAACAAGGAAAGGCTTGACTATGCTATGGTTGAGAGCAAATTCGAGGAGTTTTCGAAGAAGAAGAGGCCGCGGGTTGTGGAGAAGAATGGGGGAAAGAGTAATGCTGATGGGAGTGAAGGGAATGGGGAGGGTTTGGATGGAGAAAGGTCGAGGAAATGGCGAGCTGGGCGGGGTATCGATGAAGGGTTTAGTGATTCAGTTGAGGAATCGTTGAAGGCGAAACGCAAGCGTGATCCTACGAGGAGCAACTGCCACCAATGTAAGAGGAATGACAAGGGCCCGGTTGTGAGGTGCCTGAAATGCCACGACAGCAGGCGCTACTGCTATCTTTGCATAGCTACCTGGTAATTGTTTTACTTTTCCATTGTCCTGCTAGGCTCGAGTCTCGATTAGTTGGCTGGCCCGGGTATGAGGTAACATAGGTTATTCAATGTTAGTTTATGTAACAACTTTGTTCGGTTATGATAAAATAGCATAATGAATACTAATACCAGGGCTTCGATGCTAGGTTACGCTCCTAAAGGACCTAACCTCCAATCTGTGTAATCTAAACCTCTTTGCAAGCTTTGATTAGCTCAGATTAGATTATCGATTACGTTAACTTACTCCCTTAAATTTTACTATCTAATCAAGCTTAAAGTTTGTTGCTTCTGCTGTCTTGTCTCGCTGTTTATGAACTAGTGAGGCCCCATCCTGGTTACTTTTGACCATCCCTATAGATGTGTGGTGACTGTCAAAATGAAGTGACTGCAGTGTTATAGCCTGCTTATTTAGTTTGCCAATCATTGGTTTCTTTTTGTGTGTGGATAGTTTGCCGATCATTTGTTGTGTCCCTTTCTCCTTGTTTTATCTTTTTTAGGTATCCTAAGATGACACATGAAGAAGTTGCGGCTGCCTGTCCTGCTTGTCGTCAGAACTGCAATTGTAAAAGCTGCTTGCGTCTGGATACACGGGTGGTCAGTTGTACACTACGCATAATGTTTCTTTGGTTCCTCCTGATAAGAAATGTTACTTTGGTTCCTCGATGAAAGCAGATGTTGAAACCCTTCTCTAATGTATTGTTGTAGGAACTCGGAAATAAAGATGTTAAACTCAGTAAGGAAGAGAAAATAGAGCATTGCAAGTATTTGCTACAATCTCTTCTTCCTTACTTGAAGGATCTGGACGAAAAGCAGTCGAAGGAGAAAAAGGTTGAGGCTGGATTACAAGGTACTTCTGTTACATTGGTGTCAAGGCTGGTTTCAAACTTGACTATCCCTTGTTTTGGCTGGAAAGATGCATTGGGGTTGGTGGCTGATGGGGGGTTGGTAAAATAGTGGAGGGCTTGTTATTTGTTAATACGTTTCATGCATCTTTGACAATGGTTGCAGGGGTGTCAGATGAAGATTTGAAACTACAGAAGTCTGATTGTAGCATCAATGAACGCATGTTCTGGTACAGCCTTGTTTCATGGAAGTCCTGAAACTTAACTTTCTTCATTCGTGTAATCGCAACATTGTAATACGTGTTTCTTTTTTTTCCTTCAGCGACAGCTGCCAGACTTCCATCTTTGACTACCACAGAAGCTGTAATCATTGCTCCTCTGATCTCTGTCTTTCCTGTTGTCACGAAATCCGTGAAGGAAAGCTTCAAGTTGCCAATGAAAATGTTGCTATGAAATATATTTGCTGGGGACATGAGTACTTGCATGGCGAAGAGGGCAAAATAGTAGATATCCCTGAAGCCGAAGTTGTAGAAAATGGTGCGAACAAGAATTCAAACCCAGAAACTTTGTGGACAAAGAATGAAAATGGAAGCATTCTTTGTGCTTGTGGCAGTGGCAATCTGGAGCTGAAACATCTGCTAGGAGAAAATTTTGTTTCAGAGTTGGTAAAGAAAGTGGAGGATGTTATGAGAACATATGAACTTGAGACGGATGCAAGTGCTGGAGAATGTGCTTGCTTTGACCCAAATGGAGATAGCAGTGTAAGCAGTAGCAAATTATTGAAAGCAGCATCTCGAGAAGGTTCTACAGACAACTCTATATTTTTTCCGGCCGCCAGGGATATCAAAGGGGAGGATTTAAAGCATTTTCAGAACCATTGGAAGAGAGGGGAGCCTGTAGTTGTAAGCAATGTGCTGGAAACTGGGACTGGCCTGAGCTGGGATCCAATGGTCATGTGGCGTGCCTTTCGACAGGTCACAAGTGATAACCACAATAAACTTTTGGATGTAAAGGTTATAGATTGCCTTGATTGGTGCGAGGTCAGTGACGTTTTTATTTACTTATCTATGCATGATTCATTACTGTAGCAATATTGTTTCTAGTAGTGTGTCAAATAATCATGGTGGCTGTGCATGTTCATATTCATCGAATTGATTTACTTATCCAGTGCCTTTTTGCTGGATAGTGGTGCATTCCATCAGGAAATGAATTAGTTGGTTATCAAATAGATGCTCTGCTACTTTACCTGCTACTGAAAAGAACCAACATGTAACCTTTGGCAACATAGTAAGAGCCAAAAAGTTTAATATTGTTATATTTGGGCTAGCACGGGCTTGCAATATCTGCTCACTGTGCTTGGTTATGTGTTGTGTGTGTGTTAAAATTTGTATTACTACATATGTGCGTCTATTTCAGTCATACCTCGCCCGAATATTTTCCAGTTATCTGGATTTTCGGATGCACATATCTTCTAACTTTCTGACACTTGCTTGGTGATTCAGAGGTTTTACTAATTATGATATTGGCGATTAACTGTGTCTTGTTCTTGTTTCAAGAGTGAGATCAATGTCCATAAGTTCTTCCAAGGATACTTAGAAGGTCGATTTGATGCAAAGGAATGGCCACAGCTGTTAAAATTAAAGGATTGGCCTCCGTCCGATATGTTCCATGAGCGCTTGCCACGGCATGGAGATGAATTCATATGTTGCTTGCCCTTTAAAGAGTACACACACCCGGATGAGGGTCCATTGAATCTAGCTGTCAGATTGCCCCCAAAGTCTGTGAAACCAGATATGGGACCCAAGACTTATATTGCTTATGGAGTTTCCCAAGAGCTTGGGCGTGGAGATTCAGTAACCAAGCTTCATTGTGACATGTCTGATGCGGTATGTTAAGTATCTCTCTGTGCTCTCTGCTATTTTCAGAGTATATGCATTCATAGGTTAGAGGAAGTTTATGTAGGTCTATTCACTGCTGTGGCTTCAAATTGCATTTCTGCGGTGGTATATCATTTGCGCAATGATCGAGCCTGTATAAGTTGTTAAAACAAAATGCCAGTAACAACACAGAAGTGTGACAGGCTGTTGTGCTCTCTGTCTACCCATTTGGTTTGATTGTATGCTGCTATCTATGGGTCTTATGCAGTATGCTGTTTAGCTCTATTGGCTCAAAAGGAGCGCGAAGATTAATCTATGCCACATTGAAAGGTCAAAATGTTGTTGAACTTGCAATGGAGTTGGTGGAAGTTCACCTACACTTTTAGGGCATATTGTCTGCTTCTTGTGTGTGGCCGTATCATTTATTTGCTTTTGCTGTGTTTTAACAGCTTAACTAGCTTCTTTTCAGCAAAACAAAAGTTTTAGTAGTTTCTGGGATTTACTAGAATGAACAATAAATTTTATTTTCTGATACCAGTTGCCACCTTATGTATTCAATGTCTTTCATTTAGTCAAGCTGTCGATGCTAATTCTTTGATTTCTAGTGGTTATTGTCACTGCAAGCTGTTCTTGTAGCATATTAGTGGTCAAAAAGCTTTTGCTTGGGTTGACAGTTTGTTGTGTTAATGTGACTTCAACTTTGAAGATCTGCTAAAGAGCAGTGGCGTAAATGTGTTGGTGTTTCTTGTACACGCTTTTAGATCTCGTGATTGTTAGAATCCCTTGCTGTGAAATTGGAACCAATATTGTTGCTGATTCACTTTTTGGTTATGAGTCCAAAGCGGCTAATAGCAAAAAAAATTGGTTCTTTTAGATAAACGTATTGACACACACTGCTGAGAAAATCTTAACTGCCGGGCAACTTAAGAAAATAGAGGAATTGAAGGAAAAGCACAGCCTACAAGAACAGAAAGAGCTTTTTGGAGGCAATGATCATGCGGATAAAGAACTTGACAGTAGCAAGGATGCTGGTGGAAATGATACTTTGCTTATGCGTGATGAGGAGCCTACTGGTAAAGGTGATGGTCAAAATGGGCGTCTCTGCTTCGGCGGAGATGATTCTTCGAAGAAATCAGAAGTAGAGAGTACACAGGAGTTCGATATGGCTGAAGGGGAAGGCTGCAAGAGCAATAAAATTATGGGAGAGACAAAAGATCAAAATTGCGGTTCTCCGTTGATTGAGACTGATGTTCTAAAAGAATCTGAAACTGATGTTCTAAAAGAATCTGAAACTAAAGGCACTGAAGGAGTAAATCAAGGCCAATTTACTGATAATGATGCAATCTCAACTGGTACAATGGAGTCGGACAGTAATACTGAAGGTGGTGCTCTTTGGGATATTTTCCGGAGAGAAGACGTCAAGAAGTTAGAAGAATATCTTCGCAAGCACTTCAAAGAATTCAGGCACACTTTCTGTTGCCCACTTCCGGATGTAAGTCTACAGTAATATTGGATCATCGGTTCCTTAGAAATCTGAACTTTTTGGTGATTTAGGTTAGTGGCCTCCTGTGATCAGGTGGTTCACCCTATTCATGATCAAACCTTTTACTTGACTGTGGAACATAAGCGGAGGCTAAAAGAGGAATTTGGTCAGTCTTCACCTCTCATTTCCTCAGTTCAGTTGATGGTGTTTTCCTGGTTTTATATCTAATCCTCTACTAATATGTAATGCATAGACATCGAGCCATGGACATTTGTTCAAAAACTTGGAGATGCGGTTTTTATTCCTGCAGGCTGCCCTCATCAAGTGAGAAATTTGAAGGTACAGTACTGTTCTCCTTGCTTCTGTTGGTAATCCTTGCTCTCATCTAGAATCCTTGTAGCCGAGCCTATGCGGCGGAATTAAATTCTCATATCCTGTGAGTCAGCATAGAGGACCAACCCTGTATGGAGTTGGTCATGCCCTTGATTAGTTTGGCTGACTTGGTCGAGCAAGGATGAGCCACACTCTCGTTGGTTGTTCAGGTCAACCTTTCAGGAGTTGCTTATACTTCTTCACTTTCTTGCATTTAATATTTCTCGGCACATTTCCAATTGCTGCCATCACTCTATTAGACTGACACAATCTTTTTCTTCACCAAAGTCATGCATAAAGGTAGCTTTGGACTTTGTGTCCCCTGAAAATGTTGGTGAGTGTGTCCGGTTGACAGAGGAATTCCGCACACTCCCCCCTAATCATCGAGCTAAGGAGGACAAATTGGAGGTATATTATGTGCCTAAGATATAGCTCTTTTCTTTTCCTTTTTGAACAACAGATACAAATCTTTTCTTTTCCTTGAAAGTTCTGTTTCACGGATTTGGATAGTGTTTGAATTGCTTCGATCCAAGAAATAATGTGTTCGTGCTCCAGTTTTGAGAATTAACCACACTACAACTGCTTTTAAAATTAATGGTTCAACCGTTTCAAGCATGGATTTGCCAGCGTCCGATACCCGAGTTTTTTTTACATGGAACTGTCTCTTGAAGAGTTTTAGTGTCATACTCTGACATTATCTGAGTCAACGTTCGTAACAGGTGCGAAAAATGTACCTCCATGCTATGAACTGGGCTGTGAAAGTTGTGGAAAATGGTGGAGAGTGAGTCCCTGAAATCTTAATGCACCTTGTGTGGGTTCTGGTATTTTGATCCAGATAGTAGTTGATGCTTCGTTTTTTTTCTTCCCTCCGAGCTACTACTTTCTAGCTACATATCAACCTTTTATTTATCGCTGTTCGAATGAATGGGCACATGACAGATTAAAGCCGGCAGGAAAAGATGTTGCGGATGAGAAAGCTATGGAATGTCACAGCTCTGAGCCAGTGGAAGAAGATGCTGCAAATAAGAAGGCTCCTAGGAGGGGAAGAGGCAGACCAAGGAGGGATGTCACACAAGAGTGAGTCCCTGAAAACTTGGTGCAACTTGTGTCGGTTCTGGTATTTTGATCCGGGTGGTAGTTGATGCTCCGTCTTTCCCCATTAAGCTTCTACTTTCTAGCTATATATCAAGCTCTCATCGCGGTTCATACGAATGGATGCATGAACAGGAAAGTAAAGGAAACCGGCGATAAATTAGAAAAATTTGCCAAGCGTGACAGCGTAAAGCCGGTAGAAGATGATGCTGCAGATGAGGAAGGTGCTGCTAATGAGAATAAGCCTAAGAAAAGAGGCAGACCAAGAAAGGAGGAGACCAGAAATCAGTAGTTGCCATCTTTTTTTTACATGGTATCACTTAAATTTTAATGTATGCTCTTGTATTATGATCATTGTCTAATGAAGTCACTTTTATTATAAATATTTCTCCTCTGTAATTTAAGAAAACATGTTGCTTGACAATGATCCCACCCCAACAATTGACATGATATTTTTCTACTCTTGGCTTGACTCAAGTTGTTGCAAAGAAAATTTGGATGATCAATCTGCCAACATAAAAAAAGTAGGGGTTTTGTGTTTTCTGTAACTTCTAGTATTTAGAGTCTACTCGGCAAAAAGTTTTAGTCCTCTCAACTTTTAGCTCTCTTTAAGAAAAGAAAAGGAAAAGTTCATTATGGTACTTGGTAGTTCCAACCTTTTTCAGATAAAGTTTCTTATATTTCTACCATTTTTCCCATCAATAATTCAGTTTCTTGTGAGAGCCTAATTACGAAATTTTATCTTTACAGTACTAACAAAAAAAACTACAAGATACTTGAACAAAATAACTTTATTCAAATGCATAGACTCCAAGACAAATGTGAAATGTGGGATTGCTTTGTTCAAATAAGTGGTGTTGACGATATGTTTTCGACACGTGCGTGTTATCCTGAATCGTCAGATTGATCAAACGACCAAATACGATGAAAGGACAATCCGTCCTAAATAACGAAGTCCTTCGACAGTCGTGTCCACAATACTAGGAACTGTCGTGCGAGCAGATCTGGTGGGAACTAGCCATGTGAACTAAAACAAACTAATATTACGGCCACATGCAAACCAATATCACTATATATGTAAACCAAAATCTTTTTACATGTAAATTAATATCACTTCACATGCAAACCAACCAATATCACTTCACATGCAAATAATTATCACCAGATAAGTTATTGATTATCAGATTTAAAGACAATCAAATCTTACGGCCAAAAATTTAGTCTACACCTTGGAACAAATTTTCTTTAATCCTCACTTAATCCGATATCGTCGTATCTCGAGACCATGACGGACATAATTAGGACTAATGATGCAGCGCGTACTAAAATGAACTTTTCTCTTTCCGACCCAAAAAAAAAAGAAAACTTTTCCTAAAAAATAACTTCAGTGCCCATTTCCCGCTCCTCCGACCCCTCACCTCCCCACGCCCCCCAAGTTGACCTTCCAGAACAGAAAGTCCAGAAAGTTGGCGTCTTTGGGCAAGTTCGTGAGCAATGGCGAAACTTAGGAAAGGGCGGGGGGTTCCTAATAACCCACAAGTTTCAGATGAAGAAGTCCCCCCGGAAGAAAGGGAGGAGCCTAAGAAGAGGGGAAAAAGGAAGAAGAAACCCATAGAGGAAGTGGGTTCTTCGAGGAAGAGTAATGGTGGTGGAAGTGAAGGGAATGTGAAGGGGGGTTTGGATGGAGATGAAGTTGAGGAGTTCTTGAAGAAGAGACCGTCTTGTGATCCTACGAGGAGCTTTAATGGCGAGAGAGGGGTAAAAATTGGGGACCATGCAAAGGAGGAAACTTTGGAGGAGGAGGGGCCTAAGAGAAGGGGGAGGAAGAAGAAACCCGGAGAGGGTGAGGAGGATAAGAAGGAAGTGGGTTCTTCGAGGGGGAGCCTGAGGACGAAGGAGAGGATTGACTATGCTATGGTTGAGAGCCAATTCGAGGAGTTGTCGAAGAAGAAGAGGCCGCGGGTTGGGGAGAAGAATGGGGGGAAGAGCAATGCTGATGGAAGTGAAGGGAATGGGGAGGGTTTGGATGGAGAAATGAAGAGCAAAAAGCGAGCTGGGCGGGATATAGATGAAGCATTAAGTGATTCTTCGGGGAAAGTTGAGGAATCGTCGAAGACGAATAGGCGAGCTGGGCGGGATAAATGTGAACGGATTCGTGATCCTACGAGGAGCAACTGCTACCAATGCAAGAGGAATGACAAGGGCCCGGTTGTGAGGTGCCTGAAATGCAACGACAGCAGGCGCTATTGCTATCTATGCATAGCTATCTGGTAATTGTTTACTTTAACACCCAAGATTTCCACCTTTCATTGTCATGCTAGGCTAGAATCTGGATTAGTTGGCTGGCCCGGGTATGAGTATAGTAACATAGGTTATTCAATTTCAATGTTAGTTTATGTAACTTTGTTCGGTTATAAGATAGCATAACGGATACGATGCTAGTTTACGCTCTTAACCTCCAATCTCGGGTAATCAAAAGCTCTTTGCAAGTTTTGATTAGCTTAGATTACTCCTGTTACTTCATGGAACTATTTCATACTCCCTCAAACTTGTTCTATACAAACAAGACAAGTATCGATTACATTAACATGCTCCCTTAAAAATTACTATCTAATAAAGCTTATAATTTGTTGCTTCTGCTGTATTGTCTCACTGTTAATGAACTAGCGAGGCCCATACTGGTTATGAATTCTGTCAAAATGAAGTGACAGTTTTTGTAGTGTTGTACCTTGCTTATATAGTTTGCCAATCATTGGTTTCTTTTGCGTGTGGAAAGTTTGCTGATCATTGGTTGTGCCCCTTTCTCCTTCTTTGATCTGTTTTAGGTATCCTAAGATGACACACGAAGAAGTTGCGGCTGCCTGTCCTGCTTGTCGTCAGAACTGCAATTGTAAAAGCTGCTTGCGTCTGGATACACGGGTGGTCAGTTGTACTCTACACTCAATGTTTCTTTCGTTCCTCCTGATAAAAAAATTGTTTCTTTGGTTCCTTGATGAAACCCTTCTCTATTGTTTTGTTGTAGCAACTCGAAAATAAAAATATTACACTCAGTGATGAAGAATTAGTAGAGCACTGCAAGAACTTGCTACAATCTCTTCTTCCATACTTGAAGGATCTGGACGAAAAGCAGTCGAAGGAGAAAAAGATCGAGGCCGTATTACGAGGTACTTTTCTTAGATTGCTGTCAAGGCTGGTTTCAAACTTGACTATCCTTTTTTTTGCTTGCAGATGGTGGATTGGTAAAATGGTGTAATGCTTGTCGATATGTTTCATTTTCTTTGAACAATGGTTGCAGGGATGTCAAATGAAGAGACGAAATTACAGAAGGCTGATTGTCACATCAATGAACGCATGTTTTGGTACAGCCCTGTCTCATGTGAACCTGAAACTTGACTTTCTTCATTCGTGCAATGGCAACGTCGTAATAATTGTTTCTTTTGATTCCTTCAGCGACAGTTGCCAGACTTCCATCTTTGACTACCATAGAAGCTGTAATCATTGCTCTTCTTATCTTTGTCTTCTCTGTTGTCACGAAATCCGGGAAGGAAAGCTTCGAGCTGCCAGTGAAAATGTTGCTATGAAATATATTTGCCGGGGATATGAGTATTTGCATGGCGAAGAGGGAGCAATAGTACATATCCCCGAAGCTGAACTTGAAGAAAATGGTGCGAAGAAGAATTCAAACCCACAAACTTTGTGGAAAAAGAATGAAGATGGAAGCATTCTGTGTGGTTGTGGCAGTGGCAATCTGGAGCTGAAACATCTACTTGGCGAAAATTTTGTTTCGGGGTTGGTAAAGAAAGTGGAGGATGTTGCTAGAACATATGAACTTGAGATGAATGCAAGTGCTGGAGAATGTGCTTGTTTTGACCCGAATGGAGATAGCAGTGTAAGCAGTAGCAAATTATTGAAAGCAGCATCTCAAAAAGGTTCTAGAGACAACTATATATTTTGTCCTGCCGCCAGGGATATCACAGGGGAGGACTTAAAGCATTTTCAGCACCATTGGAAGAGAGGGGTGCCTGTAGTCGTAAGCAATCTGCTTGAAACTGGGACTGGCCTGAGCTGGGATCCAATGGTCATGTGGCGTGCCTTTCGCCAGGTCAAAAGTGATAACCACAATAAAATTTCGGATGTAAAGGTTATAGATTGCCTTGATTGGCGCGAGGTCAGTGAGTTTTTTCAATAGTGCATCTGTTCTTTTATTTGGATTATGCTTCGCACAAATATTTTCCATTTATCTGAATATTTGTTATGCCATGCACATATCTATTAGCTTTCTTGCACTTTTCCCTGTGATTCAGAGGTTTCATTAATGTAAAGAATTGCAGAGTTGGAAAGATGAATCACTTGCTTTATTGATCTGGCAGAATCGGTATATATACATACATAATTTGCTAGCCTAATTAATTCAATAATCTTGGAACTATCTATTCTTCAACAGCTCTAATAGCCGTTAGTTACATTAATTACAAGGCTAATAGCTGCTAATACAGCTGTAATAATCTAGGATTACATCTGTAATAGACTAGTACATAATACACATAACTGACACTCAGGATAGCAAGATCATCTAATCTTCTAGATTGATTATTCAACAATTAATTATGATGGTGATTAATTGTGTCTTGTTCTTGTTTGCAGAGTAAAATCAGTGTCCACAAGTTCTTCCAAGGATACTTAGAAGGTCAATTTGATTGTAAGAAATGGCCACGACTATTAAAATTAAAGGACTGGCCTTATGAGGGCTTGCCACGGCATGGTGATGAGTTCATCTGTTGCTTGCCCTTCAAAGAGTACACACACCCAGAAAATGGTCCATTGAATTTAGCTGCCAGATTGTCTCCAAAGTCTTTGAAACCAGATATGGGGCCCAAGACGTATATTGCTTATGGAGTTGCCCAAGAGCTCAGGCGTGGAGATTCCGTAACCAAGCTCCATTGTGACATGTCTGATGCTGTATGTTCAGTTTGCCCCTATGTTTTCCCTGCTATCTTCAGAGTATTATATTTTTATGTTAAAGGAAGTTTATGGAGAAGATCTTTTTTCCTTTACTGCTGTTTCTTCTTATTGCATTTCTGAGGCGATATATCATTAGTTTGACAATAGACCCGTTAGAAGTAGTTAGTTCGGCATGCCAGTTGATGGTTATTCTAATGGTTATGGTCTCAACAAGTTGTTCTTTTAGCATACCAGGTTTCAATGGCCGACAGAGGTATTTTTGCTTGAGTTAGACTACTTGTTTTTGCTCCCTTTTTGAATTGGTTTAGTGTAGCAGTTTGTTGTGTTAATGTGACTTATAACTTAGGACATCTGCTAAAGACTAGTTGGCTGAATTGTGTTTCTGTTTCTCCTGCATTCCCTTTGATCTCGTAATTGTCGGAATCCGTTGCTGTGAAGATTAGAGATCCCCAGTGTTGCTCATCTTATACCAACTTTTCTGCTGAATCACTTGTTGGTCGAGTCCCAGCAGCTAATACTACAAGTTGGTTCTTTCAGGTCAACATATTGACACACACTGCTAATGTAACCCTTACTCCTATGGAACTTAAGAATATAGAGAGATTGAAGAAAAAGCACAATCTGCAAGATAAAAGAGAGCTTTATGGAGGCAATAACTGTGGGCGTAAAAAACCTGAAGCAATACCCCGAGGCCGATTTACCGATAATGGTGCAACCTCAGCTGATGGAGTGGAGTTGGAAAGTAATACGGAAGGTGGTGCTCTTTGGGACATTTTCCGGAGCGAAGATGTACAAAAGTTGGAAGCATATCTTCTCAATCACTTCAAAGAATTCAGGCATACTTTTTGCTGCCCACTGCCAAATGTAAGTCTACGTCAATATCGATTATCGATATATTGTAAGAATGTACATTTTTGGTGTTTCAGAATTAATGACGTCTAGTGATCAGGTTGTTCATCCTATACATGATAAAACCTTTTACTTGACTGTGGAACATAAGAGGAGGCTGAAAGAGGAATATGGTTAGTCTTCACCATGCATTTTTTTCAGTTCAACATGGAATTTTTCCTGGATTTTAGATCTAAAGCTCTGCTATTATGCAATGTGTAGGCATTGAGCCATGGACATTTGTTCAAAAACTCGGAGATGCGGTTTTTATTCCTGCAGGCTGCCCTTTTCAAGTGAGGAATTTGAAGGTATATTACTGTTCTATGTACTTTTTGTTGGTTCCTTTCTGGCATAAAGCAACTAGAATCCTTTTCGTCGCTAAGGCGTTCTTTTTTTTTTCCCTCAAAGTCGTGCATAAAGGTAGCTATGAACTTTGTGTCCCCCGAGAATGTTGGTGAGCGCATCCGATTAACGGAGGAGTTCCGCACACTTCCCTCGAATCATGCAGCTAAGGTGGACAAATTGGAGGTATATTATTCACCCGAGATATAGCTCTTTTCTGCTGCTTGAAAGTTCTGTTGCATGAATTCCAAATGTGTTTGCATTGCTTTGATTCAAGGAGTAGGATGTGTTTTTGCTGCAGATTTGAAGATCAATCATACTGCAACTGATTTTCAAATTATTAGTTCTCATCTTCCAAAGAAATCATCGAACACTTCAGGTCATATCTGGAAAACGTGTGTTTTGATTCTCTGTAGTCTGTTATTGTTTCAACAGTTGAGGATATCATGACCTGTCATGTGAATGCAGTTCTCATTGACCCGTTTTCGTTATCGTCGAACTGCTACCCGAAAGTTCGATTTTATGCTTTGATATTATCTAAAATAATGTTCGTAACAGGTACGAAAAATGTGCCTGCATGCTATGAACTGGGCTGTGAAAATTTTGGAGAATGGTATGTTCTTTGCTCCGGAACCGGAACGCAGGAAGGTAAAGATTAAACACGTCGCCAAAAAGCGACCACGAAGCGGATGGCCTTCTGTCTCGGTGGGTAGCTCTAGTTACCCCACTAGCGTTAAGGCGTCGACACCCGAGGCTGTCCCTAGCTGTCCTACGCAAGGGCCGTCGAATGATTTAGTTGGCCCTGAGGAGTGCGTGACCCACTCCCATGCCGAGCAACTTGAGGTGTCAGAAACCTCAGCCGATTCGAACATTTCCGCTGGTGGGGCGGCTGATGCTGAGGGGATAGATGATGATGATGAGCCTACTCCACCTGTGATGACGCCTGAGCCGGTTCCTCATGATTGCCTGGATGTTGAGGAAGGTCTTTCTAATTCATTGGAAGACAATGTGGAGAGGAGGTTGAGCGGTGTTGGGGCGGCTGATGCCGAGGGGATAGACGATGATGAGCCTACTTCACCCGTGACAATGCCTAAGCTGGTTCCTCATGATGCCCCTGATGCTGAGGGTATAGACAATGATGAGCCTACTTCACTTGTGACAACAGCCAATCCGGTTCCTCATGATGCCCCGGATGCCGAGGGGATAAACGATAATGAGCCTACTTCACCCGTGACAACGGCCATGCCGGTTCCTCATGATGACCCGAATGCCAAGGGGATAGACGATGATGAGCCTCTTTCACCAGTGACAACACCGAAGCCGGCTCCTCATGATGCCCCGGATGTTGAAGGTGGTCTTTCTACTTCATGGCAGGACAATGTTGAGAGGAGGCTGAGTCGTGTTGAGGAGCAACTTGACTGGCTTAGTGCATCAATGGCTGATTTATTGGCATTCCGCTACGGCCTCGACATTAGATGCCTCACCCTCCACCGTTCCCTCTTTCTGCATGGTACTCTACCATGGAACCACAATCCGGTGAAGACAACCATGGATGCCGATTTTGAGTCTCGGCACCCGAGTCGGTCCCTTGATTCGACTTCATCTTACTTTTGTGTATATTTTGTGACGGTTTGCATTGTACCGTCCACTGGAAACCGTGATTTTGGTGAACGGAAGCTACCAATTATCCCATTGTGCAGTGCTCTAACTGGTTTATTGGACTTCCATTTGTTAGAAAAACAATTTGTATGATCAAGTCCCATTCTAGCAGAGATGGCACGAAAAACAGCGAATTCGTGTTCTAATCATGCAACTTCCTCAACATACCAACGATTTTCTAGGCTTTCCTGTGCAGCAAATAGTTTCATTTCGCTTACAGTCAAACTCAACATCTCGTAGATTCGTGCCGTGCAAGGATGCGATTTGTCCTGAGCCATAAATCTATGGAGAGCTCCAGGCATCTGCAGATAGCTGTAGCCGGGATACTTCTTGACGCCTCTCTTTTCCATGGCTTCTCTCATGCTTCTCGCCTCACCCCATCTCCCGGAAGCAGCATAGACGTTCGATAGGCCGACGTATCTTCCATCGTGATCAGGGTCCAGAGCGATCAGCTTCTTGCCTACTGCTTCTGCCAAGTCCATCTTCCTGAGGTTGATGCATCCACTGAGCAGAGCACCCAACATTGAAGCAGCTGGCTGAATCGGCATTTGGTCCAGAAAATGGTACGCTTCTTCAACCTGTCCGGCACGAGCCATGGTGTCCACCATACTTGCGTAGTGCTCCAACTTCGGTTCGCAAAGACATTCAAAGAAGCGCCACGCTTCCTTCACTAGCCCGCCATGTGCGCAGGCACTCAATAGGCACAAGTATGTGATGTCATCTGGTTTGACTCCAGCATGTTGCATCTCCTGAAACAAATCCAACGACTCGTTGAACAAACCGTGAGTTGCCAGCCCTCCGATCACTGCATTCCAGATCAACACATCTGTCTCGCCCTTCGGAACTCCTCGAAAAACAGCGAGAGCTTCCTCGATAGCTCCACATTTGGCATACATGTCCACGAGGGAGGTCCTCAAGGTCAACGTCAGCAGCAACTGCTTATCAACTATATACTGATGCATCACTTTCCCTTTGTCAAGGGCACCTAGATGGGCACAAGCACACAACACACTGACCATCGTAACCTCATTAGGTCTTGGACCCGAAACCAACATCTTCTCAAACACGGCTACTGCATTTCCGAACTCCTTGCTCTTCACATATCCGTCAATCAACGAACTCCACGATACAACATCTCGCTCAATCATCATGTCGAACAACTGGCGAGCCGAACCCATATCCCCGCACTTAGCATAGCCATCAACCATTGAGTTCCACGAGACTAAGTTCGTCACAGGCATTTCATCAAACACCTTCCTCGCGTCATCTACGCCTGCGCACGAACCATACATATGGATCAAAGAATTTGAAACAAACCTATCTAGAGCGAAACCATTTCTCAGAGCGTGCGAATGGATCGACCCGCCAAGCTCTCTCCTCGAGAGACGGGCCGCAGACTTAACGACGAAAGTGTAAGTCAGGTGATCAGGTAAGAGACCACTCCGAAGCATATCAACAAACACAGAGATGGATCTGTTGGGGTTCTTGCTCTGGGAATAGCCTCGTATGACAGCATTCCAGTGGAACGCTCTCGGGGTCGAAATGTCAAGGAGAAGCCGGCGAGAGTACTCGACGTTCAAAAGGGAAGACGAAGACGCGGAGATGAGCTCCGAAACGATGGCATCATTCTGGGAGAACCCGGAAGAGACCACCACGCCATGGATTTGTCTCAGCTCCGACATCGACTTGCATCTTTTGAGCAAGTCCAGTACAGACACAATGCTAGTGCTCTGGACGATGCACTTGCACTGAAGTGAAGCATTCAACATTTACAAGTTAGGCGTGGTAATAGAACCGGGAGTTTGTCTTTAAAGAAAAGGAGCGCACAGAGAATATCATTTGAGGATCCAATCACTTAGAAATAGGCCATCCTCGTTCATAAGATACCGAAGATTCTGATAAAAAGATCAACAGAATCTGGGCACCCCTGCTATTTGACAATGTCCGAGGGCCGTAGTTCCGAGGAAATTGAAGAATACAGAGAGAAGCAGAAGTACATAATGGCCTTCCATCCTGGGATGGAGTAAGAGAGTACAAGGGAAGCACAAGCTACTCCTGTGAAGATTTTTACTACTAGCTGTGTCCGGAAGTTGAGACTTCGGTGCTGCAAACAGGACACACCTGAAAGCCAATAGAGGAAACAATGTAAGTGCTTCGATCTGGCCTTTCTTGAACATTTAAATGGTGATAGTCAGTGGCAAAGAGAAGTCGAGATGTTCCAGACAAAATCATAAGCTGAACACAGTATTCCGATGGGTACTAGTTCACTGGACCCAGGGAATGTTTGAATCAAACAAGGAAAACCAATGACAAGAATAACACAGAAGGAATTGGGTTTAACATGAAAAGATGGCGCAAAAGGATATTCGGACCTGAAATTGCAAGCTACTTCAAACGGAAGCATCAACCAAAGTAGGACGAGCAACATACCTTGTTTATTTTCAACCAATTATTGATGCATTCGGAATGGTAAGAATGCTTGCAAGAAAGCAATGTGAGGATCTCATCGTCTTCAAAATCCAAACGGCAAATCACGCAGCTGAAAAATCAAGTAATACACAAGTTAGAATCCCGTGGCTTAAGTGATAGTTAACATGTAGATACAAGACACGCATTTGCACTCACGAGTCATTGGTTCCATTCTGGCTGCTACCAGATTTGTAGTTTACTAAAGGCAAGGAAGCAAGTCTGTCTGCGGATAGACCTCTGCTCTCAGTGCCAACAACTTCACCTAGAGCAAGCAGCTCCTGAAACAATTAAATTATTGTCTGAGAAACAAGTTCACACTGGAATATTACTAGAATTAGCAGACATAGCAGAATTATCCACAGCATACCTCATAGGAAAGTTCATCAGGGTCAACCTCTTCCCACATATCCTGAACATGTAAGAGAAAATGAGACCCGATACAGAAAGGTGTAATCAGCGGAACAAAATACGAAAATTCCAAAGAATCCAACTATGGGCATTCAATATATACTCAAAGAACATGGGCTTAAAAGACCAATACATACAGAGACTATTTCTTATACCTTGAATGAAAAACAATATAGAAAAGTTCAAGTTCGAAATGACACTTAATAGATTAAGAACTGTAATCAGCATGTGATAATTGATCTCAGAGAACTCATGCTACGTTGTACATGGAGCAATGACATTTTTTCTCCCATCACATTGTTTCACATACAGGTGCAGTGCCGTTTAACCCAGCTAACTCTAAGTGCACATAGAAAGGGGAAGAAGCTACTGAGAATAGCTGATGAAAAACAGTGGCATGCACCAAAAGCAAAGTTCTCATACGGCTCAAGTCCAAATTCTGAATGTGCCTAGATTTGAGAAAATCTCAATCTGTTAAATGGCCTACTGGAAGATTACACCTCCAAAACGGTTTTCAGATTTTGTATCTAATCTCATCACACCTGAAACCGCATTACCATGATATACCAAAACAATATTAAACTGTCACACATTTCAACCTAGAAAAAGTTACTGATGACAAAATTTACTTGACCATTACCAGACTGCAACAGAAAATTGGGTCAGCGAGTCCAAACTGCAAGCTAGTTCAAGGAAATAGTTGGAGATGGATACCTGAGAGATACCACCATGATCGTCTTGGTCCGTAACTTCGCCCACTACTACACACGAAAAACCGAAACATCAGAAACCTCGAGCATTTAGATTGGCTCAATAAAAGTCAGAATCAAGAAACAACATGAATCCCATCAAAAGGCAATTGAGACAGTAACACTCACGATCATGTATCCCCGCAATGGCAAACAGCCTCGCAGCCATCTCCATCTCCTCCGCATCCTGCAACGCCCTCGCATATGCCTCATCAGTGGTATACACCTCCGGATCAAACTCGACACCCAAATTATCGTCCTCATCCTCGTCATACTCATCTCCATCCTCGTCATCATCATCATCATCGTCGTCGTCCTCGTGATCAATATGTGCATCAGACGCATCCACATCATCGTCATCCTCGAACTCTACATCCTCCTCTTCACCATCAGACACGTGCAGATGGCCTGCCGCTCTGTTCCCATTTCCATCCCCAGGTACACTACCAATTCCACCATTCTCAATGCTATCCTCAACGTCATCATGCTCAAGCTCGGGATCATCAAAATCCTCGTCATCGTCGTCTTCATCCTCATCGTCATCCTCCACGTGGAAGTAGCTTCCCCCAACACTACCAAACACTCCGCTGTTCATCCTCAGCATCATATACGCCCTCTCCTACACCAATCCACAAATCCGATCACTCCCTAACCCTACGAGTAACTAAACTCCAACCACTAACTAATCAACCGATTCAAATCGCGAACTAGTTGAATAATTAACATCAAATTAAAAGAAAAAGGAAAGAAAAAAAGGAGGAAGCGGACCTGTTCTTGGAGGCGGCGGGCGAGGGCGAGGTCGGCGTCGACCTGGCTGAGATTAGAGAAGGGAGTCCTTCCAGAATCCGGATTAGGAGCTTGGGAGGAGGCGGCGTTGCCTTCGTCCGCTGGTTGCTGACGTGGCGCCGACTCGTCCTGCGGTTTAAGTTCCTCCGGCGTCGTGCTCGGGTCTCCTCCCGGCTTGGAGTTCCCGTTCTCCGCCATGATTGTTGCGATTTGATGGGAAAACGGCGGCGTTTAGCTGTTTCTTTTGTTTTAATTTTGAATTTTTTGTGGCCCGAGAGGGAGAGAGAGAGAGAGAGAGAGGAGGAAAGAGGCCGTACGCTAGCCTGGAGAAAGAAAAAGACATCGGAGGAAATTAACTAAGTGGGCCCGTGATCACCTGATAATAAATTTTTTTTTTGCCCTCGTAAAAAAAATAATGTTGTTTTTCTTTTTGAATTGAATGTCAAAAGGTTTTGAGGAACTTCGCCGTTATTTTGCGTATATAATTTTTTTTTAAATCTCCCATATCTGGACATTTATTGTGTGGATTAGTTTAAATTTAAATCGAGTATAATTTTGAATATTTGACAAAAAAAAAATTCCAACAATATTTTGTTTTCGACAGGTCCACCCCTGCTCGGAATGCTTCACGTTTCCATACCCACAACTTCGACATATTGTTTAGCTTCGTTCATCTTTGACGCAATAGGGCTCCGTTACTAAAGAAATTAGTTTTTTTTTGGGTAAGTACTAAAGAAATTAGATTACATCTCTTACTTAAATATTCATCATATGTAGAAAAGAAAATTAGCTGGGAACCTGTAGCCCTCTTTTGCTTGGAAAAGAGCAAAGGAAGAGGTTGGAAAACCGTGTACAGCTGTACTGATAGATTAAAATTATCAGACACAATTCATGCTTCATCTCGTATTTTTTTGAAATCATAGTCGGATCATTTTTAAAAATGACTTTTCTAATTATATTTTTATATTAATAATACTTGAACTCAAAATTTTCTTAAATATATTAATTCTCAAAAAATATTTTTAAATGTATCAAGTCCTTGCACTTGTTCCATCTCAATATTGGGAATGGGTAAAATATTGGAAATGGGTAAATAAATACACTGGGAAAGGAGGAATAAATCCGGTGGGCCACATGCTGCCAACACCTTATTGGGTTGGGCCTCCATCGGGAATTGAGTTTTAGGGTTCAAAATGCATCGCATTGATTAGCGCTAGCGCTATCTGAAGAAAACACTAAGATATCTCCAAACTTTGTTCTTTTCTTTGTGTGCGTAGAAACTACTACACGATATTTATCTAGATTAACTAATTTAAATAGAATGTAACTACAAAATACAAACTTTGTAATGGTAATTTAGCACAACTGCATTTTTGGAATGCGAACTTCAAAATTTTAGATGAAAAAAGGAAAATGATCACTTTTGTACATTCTCTTGGCCAATTATCATAGGATCTTACTTGTCATGTCATGTCAATATAAATGAGAAAACAAAAATAATAAAATAACGTGACGGATACTGATAGGCAAAGCTTTAATCATGGTCAAAACCATGAACTTTTCCCTAGAATAAAATTTAATATGATGAACATCCCTGCCAATTGAAATTTCGCCAATTTCAAACCTAAATTAGTCCTAAAAATTTGGATACCTTGATGGTTTCTTTAGTTTTTCCTTGACAAAGTACTCCTGGCTTCCTTGCTTGGGTCGTACCGATCTTTCTTTAATTGGAAGTAAACCAATTCCGTTGGACCTCAGAGGAGGAGGAAGACAAGCCGCGGTAATGTCCGGAGAACGTACCCGACGCATAGAAGGATAGCCGAAACGACAGCTAACTCTGACGTACGTAGGGACAGGATCCGCGTAGCATGCAACAACTTCCAGGTGACTTAAAAGTTAAAACTGCACGTGACGTCGCTTGTCGCATAGGTACGTTAATCAACTGTGTTAAGGCAGTGGATTTTGAATTTTCATTCCAGCAATACGATAATTTCAACAAGTCTTTCAAACAAGTCTCATCAGACTGAAAATCGCACGACTTTAAATTTTACCAGATGCGATGAAACGATAGTAGTTTGAGAAAAAAATCAGATAATTTCCAATGCGTTATTAATTTTTCTTTATCACCACTCTTTTTTATACATAAAATATTACTACTCATTGAAAATTCATCCCAAATATTACTCATCAACGAGGAGGAATGTAGTAGTCTCAGAGTAATATCCAAGGGCAGGAGCATTTACGGTCTGTTTGGAAACCTTAAAAAATAGGAAATGGAATTCCTTTCTGGAGTTTTAAAAATAGAGGTGTATTTGGAATCAAAATTTTTGGGAATGGAATTCCTATTTTTATTAAAAGTCCGGATTTCGAAATCCTACCAAAATAGGTCGGAATTATGGTGACTAAACCGGAATTGCCTGCATAATTACTCTAATACCCCTACTCTATGAAAAATATTACAAACTTATCTAATTACAAGCTCTCTTTCCACAACAACGCTCCCCTCCATTCCCTACTCACTGGTGACCTTCCCCCACTTCGACAGAGATCTCCCTTCTGTTCCTTACTCGCCGGCGACCTGTACCACAGACCTTCGGTAAGTCCCTGACTCCTTTCCCCATCTTTTCAATGTTAGGGTTTTAATGATTATTTTTTACTTTTTTCCATTTCGAGTTATGGGTTACTGGTTTCTGACTCCTTTCCTTTTTGTTTTGATGTCCTTTGTGTAAGCATAATTTAATAGGTCATAATTATGCAATTCATGATTCTTAATATTGCATATGACATAATAGCCAAGATCTTAGAACAAGATAATTTTCACAGATAATAAAAGATCAAGAAAACATACCTTGATCCATGACGAGAGCGACAACGGAAGCAGCTGATCGTCGGAATTGTGTTTCTCCCTCTTGACCCCTTTAGATTGACAAGTTTTCTTGATGGAGAAAAAACTTACGTAATTGGGTTGAGAGAGGACCAATCCCTTGAGTTCTTTATATAAACCCACCATCAGGGTATTCATTTAAATCAAGAGTTACCTTCATTTAATTCATTTAAGTAACTAAGAGTTACTATGAGTTACCTTCATTTAATTGGTAACTACACTTGGGCCACAAAACGCATACATGTAAGTGGGCGTTACAACATAAAAGTCTAACATTCTCCCACTTGGCCCATGTGTCATTATATATCATGTGGTCTTAATAAACATAATTGCGCATAGTGTATGATAAAACCATCATGATATTGGTTACATCATAAAGTCATAATCAAGCATGAAAACCAATAAGGATCATAGCGGTTGTATGTCAATTTATCGACATAGTCCCTTCTATGTATCACATTACCAGCTTCACACTCAACATGACACATAATAAGGTCTTTGATAATGGTCCAACAATAATGTCTTGTCAAAGACAAAATCTTGTTTTGTTCACATAATGCATTCACGTATATATATACCAATCATAAGAAACAAGATTTATAAATTTATATCAGAAATAAAATAAATGAGCTCCAAGTGTCAATCACATAAAACATAAAATATAAAATAATATCAATGCTGACATCCAATTATCCCCATTCTTTCGACATGTTCAGTGAATGCCTTAGGGGTTAAACCTTTTGTCAACGGATCTGCAACCATAAGCTTTGTGCTAATGTGCTCGATTGACACTGTTTGTTTCTGAACTTCTTCTTTAACGGCAAAGTATTTAATTCTCATATGTTTAGCACCCTTCGAATACTTGTCATTTTTAGAAAAGAAGACTGATGCGGAGTTATCACAGTAAATTTTCAGCGGTTTGGCAATAGTGTCGACAATTTCAAGTCCTGAAATAAAGTTTCGCAGCCATAAACCATGAACCGTAGCCTCAAAGCATGCTACGAACTCAGCTTCCATAGTGGATACAGCAATGACTGTCTGCTTTGTACTTTTTCACGAAATTGCTCCTCCAGCTAAAAGAAACAAGTAGCCGAACGTGGACTTTCCAGTGTCCACACATCCGGCATAATCTGAATATCCAATCACCTCAAGGTGATTTGATCTCGCGTAAGTGAGCATATAATCTTTCGTTCCTTGCAGATACCTTAACACCTTCTTTGCAGCTTTCCAATGACCTATTCCTGGATTACTTTGATATCTGTCCAGCATTCCGACAGCAAAACTGATGTCTGGTCTGGTACAAGTCTGTGCATACATCAAACTTCCAACAACAGAAGCATAAGGAATTTGTTCCACTTGTTTGCGTTCCAATTCATTCTTTGGACATTGATCGAGACTGAATTTATCTCCCTTCTGAATTGGAACAACACCTGCAGAGCATTTATCCATCTTGAACCTCTCTAAAACTTTATTAATGTATGTTTTTTGAGACAATCCCAACCATCCTTGTGGTCTATCACGAAATATTTCTATTCCGATCACATAGGATGCCTCACCCATATCTTTCATTTCAAAATTATTAGAGAGAAACTCCTTGGTTTGACGTAATAAACTAAGATCATTAGTAGCAAGCAAGATATCGTCAACATACAAAACCAAAATTATAAACTTACTCCCACTGATCTTTAGATATATACATCGATCAACGATATTTTCGTTAAATCCAAAAGATGTGATGGTATCATTGAACTTAAGATACCATTGTCGGGAAGCTTGTTTAAGTCTGTATATTGACTTCTTGAGTTTACACACCATATGCTCCTTTCCGTCAACCATAAAACCTTCAGGTTGATCCATAAAGATTTCTTCATCTAAATTTCCATTCAGAAAGGCAGTTTTCACATCCATTTGATGGAGCTCTAAATCATAATGAACTACCATTGCCATAATAATTCTTAAAGAGTCCTTTTTAGAGACAGGTGAAAATGTCTCTTTGTAGTCAACACCATCTTTCTGAGTAAAATCTTTGGCAACGAGTCTAGCCTTCTATCTTTCGATATTGCCATTTGAGTCACGTTTGGTCTTGAAGACCCATTTACACCCAACTCTTTTACAATCTTCAGGCAATTCAACAAGGTCCCAAACTTCATTGTGATCCATTGATTTTAGCTCTTCTTTCATGGCGTCTAACCACTTATTAGAATTATCACCTTTTATGGCTTGTGAAAATGAGACTGGATCATCATGAATTCCTAAATCAAATTCTGACTCTTGTAGATAAACCACATAATCATCAGAAATAGCAGATCTTCGTTCTCTTACAGATCTTCTTAATGCGATTTTCTTGTGGTTCATCTATAGTAGGCTCATTTACTACAACATCGTCATGTGGTGCTTGGTCGTTAATTTGTTGTTCTTGCAAGTCATTAGTATGGTCAACTTGTACAGGAACAACAACTTGAGAAGAAGATAAAGGCAAAGGAACTTGCACTCTAACTTCTTGAATTTCTACTTTTCTTGGTTCCAAACTCTCACTGACTTCACCATTTTCAATGAACCTAGCATTTCCAGTTTCAATAATTCTCGTACTGTGGTTAGAACAATAAAATCGATACCCTTTAGATTTTTCTGGATAACCAATGAAAAAACTACTGGTTGTTCTTGAATCCAAATTCTTTTCATGTGGATTATAAATTCTTACTTCCGCTGGACAACCCCAAACATGTAGGTGCCTTAAACTAGGTTTCCTTCCCGTCCACAGTTCAAAAGGTATCTTAGGAACTGCCTTACTAGGAACCCTGTTTAACAAATATACATCGGTCTTTAAAGCATGCATCCACAATAATTTGGGTAAAGATGAATTGCTTAACATACTCCTAACCATATCCATTAAAGTACGATTACGCCTTTCTGCGACACCATTTTGTTGCGGTGTTCCTGGCATAGTGTATTGAGCACAAATACCATGACTTTCTAGGAACTTAGCAAATGGACCAGGGCACTGTCCACTTTCATCATATCTTCCATAAAATTTACCACCTCTGTCAGATCTGACAATTTTTACCTTTCTGTCCAATTGCCTTTCAACTTCATTGATAAATACCTCTAGGGTATCTACCGAATGAGATTTTTCATGCAACAAATAGACATATCCATAACGTGAAAAATCATCAATAAAGGTGATGGAATATCTTTCTCCACCAAGTGATGGAATATCAAAAGGCCCACAAATATCAGTGTGTATAATTTCAAGGAGCTGCAAGCTTCTTGTGGCTGCTTTCTTAAGTGTGTGTCTTGTGTGCTTTCCTTTAATGCACTCAACACAAATTCCAAGATCAGTAAAATCTAAATCAGGTAGGATTTCATTCTTTACTAATCTTTCGATTCTTTCTTTGGATATATGACCCAGACGTTTATGTCACAAGTAAGTAGATGATTTATTAGACAAACTACGCTTAGTAGCAACAATATGATGCAAGGTTAACAGGGTCACAGCAAAAAAGGTATCAAGTTTTAGTTTGTACAAACCATCACAAAGAGTACCAGAGCCCATCAAAAGATTTTGTTTGAACAAACTCAAACATCCATTCCCAAATTTAAAAGAGTACCCATCTGTATCGAGTTTTGACAAGGAAATCAAATTACGAGAAACAGAAGGAACATAAAAGGTTTGAAAAAGATCTAAATGATGCCCAATGTCTAAAATTAAGCGATAAGTCCCGATGACTTCTACTAGAACTTTGACTCGATTTCTCATAAAGATGAATTTCTCATTTTGGCTTATGGTTTGGGTCGAAAGGAATCCCTGCATCGTATTTAAAATATGAGTGGTACAACCAGAATCAATCCACCAAGTATTATAGGGAACTTCAGCCAAATTTGATTCGAAACATACTAAAGCACTAGGCTTACCCTTTCTTTCGAACCATGCCTTACGTTTCAGGCAATCTTTCTGATAGTGTCCGATCTTTTTACAGAAATGGCACGTATCTTTGCTTGGTTCCTTCTTATGAATTTGGACAGATGACTGATCAAGCTTTGATTGTCCTTTCTTACCCTTTCTATTTTTCTTCCATGGTTTCTTTCCAGCTCTTTTATGACCAATGAGATTAGCCGAATGATTTCCCAGTTTCTTAAGTCTTGCTTCCTCTTGAATAAGCATGCTTTGTAATTCATGCACATTCCATTTATCCTTCAGAGTATTATAGTGCACGTGAAATGTACCATACTCAGGAGGTAAGGAATTAAGGATGAACGTTACAAGAAAATTTTCATTGACTTCCATTCCTATGGTCTTCAATCTTGCCGCAATATTAGCCATTTCGACAACATGCTCATGCATGGTACGAGAACCATCGAACTTCATAGTGGTTAACGTACTCATTAGTGTCCCAGCCAGTGATTTATCAGCCGAGTCAGACTGGGAGCTATCTTTCACATACTTCATAAATTCCTTAGCACTTTCAGTTTTCTTAAATGTAGACTTAATGTTGTTTGCTACAGTCATTCGCATAAATATTAGGCTCAGTCTGTTACATCTTTCCCAAGCTTTATGGAAAGATCTCTCCTCAGCACTGCTAGCATCAGTAAGATCAGCAGGTTTCTCACTTAAGAGTGCCAAATCAAGATCTAGGATACCGAGGTGAAACTGAACTTGCTCACACCATTCAGAGTAATTCAGTCCATTAAACTTAACAACAGACGCGGCTTGCGAATGAAGAGAAACAGGAACAGATGCTGCAAAATACATAATATTTGCTCATACATTAATGCTTTGAGTAATAAACTTAATCTATCATATTGATTCAGACACATAAAATAAACATAAGATATATATTGAAGTTACCTTTGGGTAAAACAACAATATATAATAAAGTAAACGTAATTGATGCTCAAAATAATTTTACATTATTGGTAACTAACGTACTTCAATTAGATATATTTGTAATCTTTGGATATACTAAATATACCTAACCAAATACATTAATTTACCACGATAATGTTCATAAATTATAAAATGGATAATCAGCCTTTGGGCGATCCAGAAATATTTTATAACCATGAACTTCAATATACTCATGTCAAACTTAAAATATCATAATGTCATATAATTTATAAGCATCACATTAACATGAGTAATTGGGTTTATTTTAATTTGATATCTATAGTACTTTTCTAATTTGGCCACTTTGGTGACTAACAAATTAATTGATAATAGATATCAAGTTAAAATAACTACACTTACTATAACATAATTTTATTTAGTTGACAGATGAAAAATAATAATAATAATAACAGTGCTGTCAAATTTAAATAAATAACTATACTAATATGTATTATAGTTACACTTACGTATGCACATTCAAAGGTGAAACTTTATAACTCATTAATAATCATAATGATTAAAAGTAAAGATAATCATCCAACTTTACTTTCGTGGAACTCTTTCAATATTATTGAGAAAAATAAATATGCATAGTAAATTACAATTTTTTTTAAACGGCCATCACCATTAATAAAAGAAATAAGAAGTAAACATAAAAAAACATACCTTAACCATCAAAATAAAAAATTAATAAAATAATCTCAGCCATCATATAAGATTTAACCATTCATCGATTACAAAAATTTAAGCGATGATAATAAATCAATTGTAGGCATCCGAATGAGATTACGATATTCTATTAAATCAAATATACAGAACCCAAGATGGAACAAATCAATAAAATTGCCAATCACTGCAAGATATTATATTATCGGTAATGGAAAATCATAAGTTCACAATCAAGGCTCTGATACCACATGTAAGTATAATTTAATAGGTCATAATTATGCAATTCATGATTCTTAATATTGCATATGACATAATAGCCAAGATCTTAGAACAAGATGATTTTCACAGATAATAAAAGATCAAGAAAATATACCTTGATCCATGACGAGAGCGACAACGGAAGCAGCTGATCGTCGGAATTGTGTTTTTCCCTCTTGACCCCTTTAGATTGACAAGCTTTCTTGATGGAGAAAACACTTACGTAATTGGGTTGAGAGAGGACCAATCCCTTGAGTTCTTTATATAAACCCACCATCAGGGTATTCATTTAAATCAAGAGTTACCTTCATTTAATTCATTTAAGTAACTATGAGTTACTATGAGTTACCTTCATTTAATTGGTAACTACACTTGGGCCACAAAACACATACATGTAAGTGGGCGTTACAACATAAAAGTCTAACACTTTGAGCAATAGTGTGTTGTGTCTATTTTTGTGTGATGGGGTTTCAATCGTTCTCAGTTTTTTGTTTGCTTCATTTGGATATATGCAATGGTGTTTCTTTGCTCATTTTTGGTATGTTTGAGATGGATTTGGAGGGGTTGACTTTTGCATGTGTGGATCTTGGATGGTTTGGAAAAACCGAAGTGGGTTGTCTTCATTTGTAGGATCTTGGATGGTTTTTTTATGTTATGTTCAAGGTCTCTGTAACCATCTCTGGGTTAGTGGGACAGAAAATGTTAGCATTATGTTCAAGCACAATGCAAGATCTTCATGTATTGAACTTGGCAACAGAAGGGACATCTTACTTCTCTTCATGTAGTTTAATCGTAATAATCCATTGCATTCTATTGAAAGGTTTTAGTGTGTCCCTTTAATAATGCAGTCAAAATTGAGTAACTGAAGGTTTGCTTGAAAGTCGCTACAAATGTTACAAGGTTCTGATCAGGTTTAGTATATATAGGTCTGCTGTTGTCTCTTTTTTGTACAGTTTTATATAGTTTATGTTCTTGCATTGGTTTTGATTGTTAATTGCGGTTCTGACTTTGTCATTGTCTTGAGTGTGTTGAAACAGTTTGAAGTTTTAGTGTGTTCTTGGGTTTTTGGAGCTAAAGATTGGACCTTTATTAGCTTTGACTTGTTGGTGCGGCCTTGGTGGCATGGTTTCATGTTGTCCTATGTTTGTTGATGATTGATTGCATCTTTTATTACTTCGGGGTTTTTCTGGCTTAGTCATTTTTCTGCAGGGTCTTTTTCTTGGTGAAAATCTCGTCCAGCTCTAAGGTTTAAGTCATTAGGGTTGACATCAATCAATTGGAAGGAATCTGCCTATTTGCATATCTTGTTTAAGTTTGGACTTTGTTTTTATACATACTTCCAATGCAATTTATTGCGTGGTGATGATATAACTATTCGACCTTCAGATGATTTATTTTTATACATAGTTCTCTTGACCTTGCTAGTGTTTAAATTTGATTTTTTTGTCATTGATCCTTTCGTGTAATCTCATAGATTTGTCTGTAATGTTTGCAGGGGATGGGCCTAGTAGAGTTTATGGAGACAGTACAGTTTGCCATGGTTGTAGGGATAGCTTGGCTATTATTTGCCATGATTAACTTGGACAGTAGAGACAGTAGAGTTATAAGGGTGTTAATGTAAAAAGATCAAGTCATTTCTTATTTTTATGTTTTGGTTCCAAACAAGAAAATAGCAAAGTGATTCTCTTTCTATTTCTATCAGAATGTAGTAGTCTCAGAGTAATATCCAAAGGGCAGGAGCATTTAAGGTTTTTCTTGTAAGATTTTATCTTCACATAAAGTTTTTTACGGTTTTAGGGTTTAGAAATATTGTTTTTAGCAAGTTTTGGGCAAGATTGTTATACCTTGAGCTTAATTGCCCAATATTTTTTAGGAAACTTTTCAAAAAGATGAATTTTTGTCCGATAGTTTAAGGTTTTAGAGCCTCTTAATGCTCTAAAACTATATGCAAAGAAAAAATTCAGATCAAACCCATAAGGACTATCGTAAGGGCCTCTCTAATTTAATAATATCAAAATTTGTTAGATTTTTATTACAGTAAAAAAATATATCTATAGCAAATCAAAGTTAATCAGTTAATTATTAGATAACAAGTAATTTTGGAAAAAAAAGCAATCACTTCATTTCGCGAAACAAGACATAGTAGTGACGGTAGGGGTGACATTGCAATCATTCCCCCTCCTGGTACGGAACAGAAGACATTCCCAATTTGATCACTTTCGATCTCTTATCAAGACAGCATTCGCTGTATTAATACAGTCAAAATATTCCTAAAATATATATTGAATACTTTTATATTATTACTATATTACTAGTAAATATAAATAGTTTACTTATTTGTGGTCTTGACATTTTCTATTAGATATGAAAATTATAAATCATGAGAGTGGATCAATTTAATTCGTATATATTTCAGTTCGATAGAGTTCATTTAAGGAGGCGTGTTGAGATTATCATGTTTGCTAATTGTAAGACTGTTGTACTTGTTTGAAAGTGTGTAAATTTACATAATTATGGTCTTAAAGTCTTAAATTTACATGTTTGCTAAAGTCTTACATAATTGTAAGACTGACGACTCTGTCTAGATAGAGTTGCCGTGAAAGGAAATTCACGAAAAATTGCACTAATGAATTTTCCGTAACCGAAATTGAAGATAAAGTCTCCAAGATAGCCAAAGTTGGAGCGTGGTCTTCCCTCTCTTTTTTGGAATGGAGACGCATGACGAAGCTCTCTAAGAAGAACTCTCAGCTGAACCTAGGAATGGCAATTAGATCTTTATCTTGAGGTCTACCCTGATCCAGACCCGAAGGGTCCAAGATCTGTTGACTTTGACCGGGTCTAGACCCGGATCCTGCTCGAATCCTAATATTTTAAAAGGATAAGGGCATGGATATTGATCTATAGGATCCTGCCCTGATCCTAACCGATTTTTTAAAATAATATATATATATATATATGTTAATTACTAAACATAATACCAAATTTTTAATCTCAACCTACTCGTCTTCAAATATTTTTTGAATTTGTTTGTTTATTTTTTATATTAAGGTATTTTAACGAACGAATCAATTGCATTTACATTTTTTTAAATGTCCTTTGTTGTTTGAGAACTATCAAATGATAGTCAAAAAATAATTTTAAAATAACACGGACCCGTGGGTCGCCCTTATCCTACCCGGTTTTTTAGGACCCAGATCCTGCCCGAATCCTTATTTTTAAAGAGAATAAATGTAAGGATCTGGGTCCGCCCTTTAAAAAGATGGTAAGGATCTGGGTCCTATAGATCTTACCCGGATCCTGCCCATTGCCATCCCTAGCTGAACCGTGGCATGTCGCAATTGCCGCGATCTTTTCATGGAAGGAAAATACCTCTCAAATCTTCCAAGCGATTAAGGATGTAGCTTGTGGTCAGGATCAAAATTGGTCATTTGATCCTCCACAATCATGGTAAATTACAAGGGAGTTAGGATAGGTTAGCCTTATGCTAGGTGTATAAATGGATCTGCTTTTGATCACGATCATGGGTACTTTTGGTTTAGATCAATGATATATTCGATTTGTACTCAGATACTACATATCATTGTAGTGCGTTTGATATGTATTATCTAGTACCTAATTTGGTACTAATAATATAAATTTTCTTGGTTAATTTTTTGAGATAAATAATACTTTACTTATAAAAAAATTTATAATTGTACACAGAGATTCTTACATTATTACATAATTTTTTGAAACTCTCATTACATATCCTATTTAAGAACCATGAAATATTTTCATTTCTGACGTCAATTTGCCTAAATCGAGGTACATATTTGATATGTCATTCCAACAATTTGCCTCATCTCTGTCCACAACAACAGCAGCCACAACTCTGTCCTTTCTATATAAACACGTTCGTACCCAATTTCCCACATTTGCCACCTTCTGAAAATGCACCACAACATCACAAAAAACCCTCCAAATAATTAAAACCCAAACCCAAATTCTCACCATCAAAACAAAGAAACCAATACCCAAATCCCAAACCACCCTAAATAAATTGATCATTGTCATTATATTTTGATAGATTCACCAAAAAATGGCAGGAAAAGGAGCCCTAGACCTGGAGTACACCTACAAGACGAAGCCCACAAACCTCGTAAACTCGCTGTTCATGTCAACGGTCAACACGGCGGCGAAGACCCTTGTCTCCGTCGCCTCCACCGTCAAGTCCGGACACTACACCGAGAAGTGGAGTCCCTCCGACCACCTTAGGTTCATGGTCATGTTGATGACTTGGGTCACGGTCTGGGCCCTTAGGGTCCTATTGGACCATTTTCCTACCTCCATGATACCTTCCTCCACACGTCACCTCCTCGGCGGAGTCCTCTCCGGTGGTCAGGGGGCCGGTTACTTGGCCCTACCGGCTCCGGTGTCCGCGTCCATGACCAGCGCTAGTACTACTCTGGCCACCTCCGGGGCTTCCTCGTGGGAGTTGATGCTTCAGGATGATGTTGATGGGCCCACCGTTCAAGCCCTTGGTAGGGCTCTCACACATGTAAGTAAATTATCAAGGAAAAATTTCACTTTCGTATATTTTCTTTAGTGGTTTAAAACTCGTAGGTACTTCCCAATGATCAAATAATATTCTTATTAATCTGATTGTTTATTTGTAATTTGTTTGCCTGGTAAGCGATAAAATTCCGTACATCTAAAAAATAATTTATTTGCACATCTTGATAAATTTGGTACAATTCTAATCAAACTATGTGCACTTATAAATTACTCGTTCTTGAAGAAAGAGTGATTAAATCAATATCTATTTTTTCTAAGCTTTAACATGTTAGAGAAAACTAACACGTATTTAGAGTTATTCTCGCCTAGCTCATATGTTTCGGTTGAAGTATTAAAATATAATAGTGTTAAATTTTTGATTGGACAATCCATCAAACTTACTAATTAGCTCAGTGAATACTTATTTATTTGCTCAGTAAATTAGAGTACAGGTAGTAGCAACTAAGGAATACATGTTTTTGAAAAAACACCAAAAATATAAATGAAGGGAAGCCATAATAATTTATGATTCGACCGTATAGTACTTGCGGCGTAACCGACTGATAAAATATACACCGCCATAAGGTATTTTTTAATAATGTTTTTGCTTCGTTTGGATATTGTGGTAAAGACGAATTTGTAAAGGTGCTTCATTTTTATGTGCCAGGAAATTGGGATGGGGACAAAATAAGTTGCATTTTAGGGGCGGTGTATATATACTTTTGTTGGGCATTTATTTAGTATGTATGTTTTTATGTGAAGGTAATACATCATAAAATATGTGGCTTTTATGTGGCGAGTAGCTTTTTCACGTGGGAGGACATAAGGGAAGAAATTAATTCAACTACGTAAATATTTGGCTTAATTACAGTTCTCATATTAAAAAATAAAACAGTTAAGATGTTTGAACCTAAATTAGTATATTCGGTTTGGATATTTATATAATAAGTTATTTTGCGCCCATCACATAAATACCTTGGCTAGAATTTTTTTTAAAAATGTGTCTTTTTAAAAAAGAGAAACCATAGTGGATAATCTTGAGAGAACCATGAGGGGAATCTTAGAGTTGCTTTTGTGTTGCATACACGGAAACCCGTCGAGCAGTGGAATTTCATATGGGATTTTTGTCCGGTTGGGACAATCACCGGCTTAAAATTTATTATTTTTGTCGTGTCGAGCACAATTTAATCCTAGTAATTTTTCCGATGATGTCTTTTATATTCGTGAAGACTTTTTAAATAAGTCTAAGTTGTTATCAATTGAGTTATGAATTATGACTGTCTTAATTCAGACCATATAAAAACTGCAAGAAATCAATTTGGTGTCTTTCTGTCTCTCTGGTACTAAGTTGGTCAGGAGTTGTACGTAGAAATCACACGTATGTATTAGGAGGACAGGTGTTGTGCATGCAGAGTTTTTCTGCCACGCCAAAAATGGCTAACCTGATGAACCTGAAATTCCAGGTTCTGTCTTGGATGACATTCTTCCTTGATGTCTTGAGCTACTCGATTCCTATATACCTTGGCTCATTAATTTTTTAATTAAATTTAGGAGAAAAAAAGTGAATATTATAGAAAAAAATTAAAAAAATTAAATAAATTCTCGGTTGTTTGTACGGTTAACGACTCAGTTAGTAATAAAACATGATGTACGATAAAAAAAAAATATTACGGGTTAGCAATGTGGATTAATAATTGTTGTCTTCGAGTTCATGACTGCATTATTGATTAAATAACAATAATTACTTTGTAGCCTTCATCCTAATTTGAAGTATATATTATAATTTTGACTTTTTACATGAAAGTTTATTGTTCAACCAACGTAATTAAAATGTGCTTTTTGGTGTTTCTGAATCCGGAGAAGAAATGTATGATGCATTTGTTTTTTGAAGTAACACTCTTATTTTCAAACTGGATCACAGATACTTGCTCTATTGAACGAGATTCCGGCAACATCAAGGAAGTACCAATTCGCAATGACCATGGCGGAGAGGGTCATGGACGGGAACTTCCGATGCGGACACGTGGACCTCGAGAACGTCAACCGGGTGGCCCTCTCGTCGTCCTTCGACCGCACGTCGACACTCCTGTACCGCTCCATGAGACAGCCGCACCAACCCAATGACGAATGGCGTGCGTGGCCAACACGCCTGATCAAGTTGCTGCCACTTGGCTCCTATATTGCGTCGTACGTAAAAGGGATGAACTACTGCATCAGCACTGTAATGCAAGCGGTCAAAGGAGGCGGCGCGTGGCAGTTGGATACCAAGCGTCGCGGCGGAAAAGAGTGGACAGAGGATATCACAGCCGAGAAGCTGGCCGAGGAGCTGCTGTGGATCACCAACAAGCTAAGGGCTTATGGGGCCGTGGATGAGGCTTTGGTGCAATGGAGTTTTGCTTCTGGGCTTGCTTCGTTGGCCCTCAACTCTAACCCAAGAGTCCAGGGCCTCATTGTCAAGATATCAGGTACATGAAATTCTCTCTCCAACTAATTTGCTGGTTTGACTAAAAACACGCATTAGATCTTGTGGTCCGTTGTCCTTGCACGACCTTCTTTCATAGCAACAGCAACGTTGCGGTTATGTCTTCCCTGATCTACATTGTTTTCCTTTTCACCATAGCTCTACTGATGGGAGATCTCTCTAAAGACGACGTAGACGTTTCCGACGAAGTGAAATTCAGGTTGGTAGTGCTCTGGCTGCCACTGTTCTGCCACGCGAATAACGGGCTATCCTACCCCGTTTTGACGACGTTTGAGAAGATAGAAGTGGAGAGAGCCATCGACACGGTCGTGTCCACCCTGCCGCCGGTGGACCAAGAAGTAATCCTCACCAACTGGCTCCAAGATTTCGCCGTGACATCCTCCGAGTGGCCTAATCTCCAGCTCGCGTATGAGCGGTGGTGCCAAACCACCCGGGAGCTTGCGACTTGATGATCGCTAGCGAGGAACATGGTTGTAATTTGTATCATCCAGAATAAGAAGAAGATGGAGCGTCGCGAATTCTGGTTATTTACATGTGATTCGGAAGGGCCACACCAAGTCTAAGATTAGATATTTGTTTTGTTGTGTTGGTAGGTTTTATACATTGGAATCTGGTTTTAGATTCACCAATGTTTCTCGGCTTAAAACTTTTTGTTGTCAAGTTTGTGGAACATGTATTAATCTGGATTTTTGTTAGTGAATGACATATCAATGATAGAGTCGTTTCTTAATATACTAGTTTCTTAATGTAATAACTAGGGCAAATTATTCTCACTGGGCTATGATCGCCTCGCCTTACTTGTTGGTCCTTAAGTTTCAGAAAATTTGTTTAGTTTTATCTTACTCTCGGATTTCTGTCGTTGGAATATAAAGTGTTCATTTGAAATAAAGTGGATGAACACAAATTGCTCCTCCAATCCTAGCTTTCATCGTCCTCAACAATCAACACCTGCGTTCATCAATCAAATGAAATTGAGTTAAAACAATGAAGAAACAGGAGGAAAAAATTGAACAGCTTCTTCAATTCAACAATAAACAAAATCCAGCCGTTAGATCCCCAATCCAACCACCCAAGACCTAGATCCCTAATTTCTCGAAACATCGTAAAGGAGGGGAGAAACTTGAGGGGAGGAGAACGGCATGAGGATCGGGACATGGCTCGGCTCCCTACTCCACCCCCGTCGCCGCCGCCCGCGCCTACGACACCGCCGTCTTCTACCTCACCGGCCCTTCCGCCCCCGATGCCTCCGCCGCCACCATCCGTAAGAGCACCGCCGAGGTCGGCGCGAGGGTCGACGCGCTCGAGACCTCCCTAAACAACCGCCATCGCTGTGGCGGCCTGGAGGAGGAGGATGCGACGGTTGTTTAATGACACGAGTTGGTGTTCGCCTCCGGTGGGAATTTGGTGGAGTCGTCGTCGGTGGGTTTTCAGGAGAGGAAGGGGATGATCGAGGAAGAAGATGGTAGCACCTCTCTTGTTTGACTTAATTGATGATTTAGTTCCTCTAGTTTCGAAAATTATTCTCCCATTCCTGGTGTTTGATTTTATTATACGTTCGAGTCCCTGGCTCACGTTAGCAACTCTTTTTTTAATTTTGTTATTGAAATGACTAAAATACCCCTACAAAATAAAAAAAACCATCCCCTTCCTCGGATCGGATCTTTATCGCCGCCGGCCAACCAAATTCATCTCCGAACTGACCCCCGGCCCGCCCTCCATCTCCGACAAAACGGATCCTTCTGCGCCGTCGACAAGGACAGGCACCGCCAAATCTTCCCTCCCGATTGTCTCCAGCGGGAACAACCTCGTGACAGCTTTCCCTCTCCGGGGACAACTCGTTCTCCTCCTTGTCCCGACGATGCCGCCGCCACCAGCTCCCAATCTCAACGGCGGTTTCCACTTCTCCCCATCCTCCTAATCTTAGACGATTGACCTGCCGCTAGCTTCGACAAGTAGACTACGAGTGGACATGACAAGGATCGGGCGTCTGCCTCTTCTGGGTTCTCCCCCACTCCTCCGGCGAGGTTTGCGCCCGCCCCCTTCAGGATCGTCGTCTTCTCCGGTTCAATTGGGTTTTGCTTCTATCTTTCCCTCTCATGAATTTGTCTTCTACGTAGATCTTTTGTTGTTTTGTTTTGATAATTTTTAGCTTCTTGATGGTGACCGGAGTTAACCAAAGATTTTTTTGGTCGCTGTTTTTTTCCCTCTCGAAGCAGAAGCCATTTTTTCTTATTTTTGGGTCGCACATTTTTTTGGGAGATGACAAGAGTTCGCCGGAGAAGATGACCAGAGTTCGTCGGAGAAGATGACCGGAGTTCGGTGTTCACCGAAAAATATTATCGGAGAGATGACCGGAGTTGCTGACGTCAGCCAGGGACCCCAAAGTATAATAAAATCAAAGAAGGAGATGTCATAATATTTTTCAAAACTAGAGGGACTAAATTATTGATTAAGTCAAACAAGAGGGGTGCTACAGTAATTTGCCCTTTTTGTTTTAAGGATATTTTTGTCATTTCAATGATAAAAATGAAAAAAAGAGTTGCAGATATCAGCTAGTGACCTGAATGTATAATAAAATCAAACAAGAGGGACAACATGATCATTTTTCACGGAGAACTTTTAAATATATTTAAGGAAACACAGAGGACTTGAAAGTAATGCCCCCTAAAATAAATGTGTTACTCTTATTTTGTGAAAATGATCATTCTTTGCACGAAAAAAAATCTCTTAAAGCATCATCCTTCTAAATAGGGATGACAATGGGTAGGGTAGGGTAGGGTAGGGTAGGGTAGGGTAGACTATTGGTAGGATCCTATTCATACTATAATTTTTGTAGTTGGACTCATGCCCTACTCTTGACCCTACAATTTTTTTACGAAAAAGACCAATTTAGTACCCTGTGATTTCGCATTTTCAGAATGTAGGCCATGTGGTTTCAAATTGAAAATTTAGTCCCGTATGGTTTACACACTTTTTCCCGGGCAGGTCCAGGATAGTGCCCGGCCAAACGTGCTTGAAATAATACCCTTTTTTAGCCTACGTGGCTGACACGTGGCAAATGAGTGGGTTAAGTTGACGATAACGTGATGTCTGGTAAATTACCATTTTAAGCACGTTTGGCCGGGCAGCTGTCCTGGACTTGCCCGGAAAAAAGTGTGTAAACCACATGGGACTAAATTCCCAATTTGAAACCACATGGGCTACATTCTGAAAATGTGAAACTACAAGGTACTAAATAGAATTTTTTCCTAAGTTTTATTGTTCGATTCATACACTACCATCCACGAGACCGAAAGTCTACATGGTCTGGAGGGTCCGACCCTTTAACATTCTACTCTTTAATAATTTTTACGCACACAATCAACTTACATATAAAATTAAAATAAATTTAAGATATCTATGGGGTCCGACCCTCCGGGAACACTTATTATTCTACCTCATGTGCCAAGGCACTTTCTGCGGCAACACTAGACACATGAATATATAGACATTGAGTCTAATTAGGGTCTAACTAGGATATGGTCTAAATTAGGGTAAAAAGGTAAGAGTAAGTTCTGGATCATAATCCATATTATACAGACCCTACCGTAGACCCTACTTCTAAACATGAACTCATATTCATATTCTACCCTAGACCCAATCAAAATCAATATACTCTAGATTCATAAAGTAAGAGTAGGGTTCGATCAGTAAGTTATAAGTATTTCTGTCATCCCTATTTCTAAACAACAAAAGAGACCAAATCTATGCCAACTATTAGGTTCTACGATTGCAACAAAAATTTCAATAATCAACCACTTTTTTTTTTGAAAGAATAATCAACCACTTGAATAACGTTTTTCTACCGATTATTAGTACGATTAAACTTGTGGCTACGCTTGCATCAACATATTAAGAGTAAAATATTGATCCGAATCTGAATTAGTCAGTCTATTTTGACCCTATTCATTCGATATAAATTAATCGGTATAGTATGCGTTTGGAAGATCCTACTTGACCCGAACCTAAATTAGTCGGTCCATTTTGACCGTACTTGTCTGAATTAAATTAGACGGTAGTCCGAATACATAGAAAACACAGCTAAGTTTTTTTTCCCGAGTGTCAACCAATCTGAATTAATCTCCAGTAAGATATAAACAAAATCCCTAATCCCTAATCCTAAAAAACCAAAATCGATCCCCCTCTCTCTCTCCTATTTCTCCCTTCTCCTCTTCGACTTTGTCTCTTCACTTTGTACCATGTCGAGTATGTGGAAAAAACTGAAGAAGGCTCTGCTGCTTAGGTTTTCTTCGCCTTCAACACCTCCCTCCTCGGCCACCGCGAGCACTGCCGCGCCACCACCATCGGCTGATGGCCAGTCGTCGTCGTTCACGGCTGATCCGAACGTCCCCGCTCGTAAAACGGCTTCGTTTGGTGCACGGTTGTCACGTAGCTTCAGCCTCCACTCATCTTCGGTCAGTTATCGGACCCCTCTCTTTGTCTCATCAATCTGATTCCCTAATCATGATTCATGACGGTATCTGATCTGACTAATGTGAGTTCGAGTCGGTGTTAACCGAGCTTACCGAATTTTAACGTAATTGTTTTAGTAGATTTGTTCGAATACAATTATGCAGTCTAGTTTTAGACTTTCATTTGCAGAAAAGATCTCATGCCTACATAATTTTCTGATTAATTTTCCTCCTATAGATTGTTAGTTCCATGATCCAATTAGTTGACTTTTTAGGTTCATAGAGCTCGTGTTAGGATCAACAATTTTGACTTGTCGTCTTTTATAATTAAATTACGCAAGCTATTAGGCTACGGTCCATAATTTGTTCCTCTACCCATATGGTTACTTAATTTTTTTTTTTATATTACGTGATAACTAATTCAGATTTGAGTCGAGTAGTAATTTTGTGCGGTAGTAAAATTTCTCGATATTATACATTGATATTATTTCCGATGATTCAAATCCGTTAGCTACAACTAGTTGATCTAATTACTTGTTAATAACTATCTTGTATTTTATTAATTCTTCATTTGTGTTTATACTGCCCCAACATTAATTTTTTTAACACTGTACGTATTGGAATAAAAAATAAAATTAAAGAGTAATGTGTATCATGTGGCGATCCCTATTTTGGCTTCGTTCAATTTCATTTAATTGGGTTTGTCTCACATAAGAAGCTAAAACGTCTGCGATTTTTCTTTCTTTGTTTATACCCTGTTGGCTTTCTTTCTTGGTGAGTGAGGTTTGACTTTTTGCTTTTACATTGTCGTTGAACCAAAATTTTCAACAATTTCCACTCCTTTTTTCGAAGGGAAACAATTTCCATTTCCAAGAACACAACTTGGAGAAGAAAACTTATATAAAGAAACAAACATCAATTTTTCAGTGGGTCATTTAAGATGGTTGGTGGGTTTGGGATTTTTTTTACGTTATTAATTGTATCCGAATACCTATTAAACTAACTAATTCATGTTTGACTCACATGCATTAACAATGAGGTTATTAATCTCTCTTTCTTTTAGAAAAGTTCTTCCGATGGAGACACCAGAATATATCGGTTTCCTACCAGCTGCTCTTTGTTGATTTGTATGAGAAAAGTACAAGGATTAAAGTTGATCACCGAAATTTCATTTTCAATACTTTCGCCGGCATACATTTTAATATTTTTTCGTGCAGCTCTTGTGGCCATGGAATAGCTACACTTTTTTGTCCACATATGCAATTTGGACAATTAATTTTCTCCGCAAACCTTTTATTAGGACATTGAGTGTATTTGTAACGATCATGAATCTGCTGGAAAGTAACATGCTCGAAGCTGTTTCATTAGCATATGGAAATTTTAACATGTTATTAGTGCGGGTTATTTCTTCTTTTATTAGTTGCGAGATTCTAATATACATTACGCTTGATTTGCCTAATGCATAATTTGCTCCCTAACATTGTACCAAACATTTTATCTGTCTGCTATTTAATGAAGGAAATATAATGTTCCCAACTATTACAAATGGCTTCTTCTTTTTATCTGAACTTACAAGATATTGCATTTTGGTCTGCAGAATTTATGTGCAATTTGTCTGAGGAGCCTGAAAAAGGGAGAAGGCCGAGCCATTTTCTATGCAGAATGTTCGCATCCGTTCCATTTCACTTGTATAGCCGAGAGTGTCAAGCACGGAAATCTCTTGTGTCCCATTTGCCGTTCCAAGTGGAACAACTTGCCATTCCAGGCTCCAACACCTACAATCCCGGATGACCCTCATCAACCAAACGTGCATGGAGGAAGACGAGTCACCCCTTACAACAATACTACACCTCCGCGGACACAGGCACCGGAACCTGTCAACTTCTCGGATGATGAACCACTTGTTCGTGTCCCTGTGCATGTTGATCCCGTGTCTGAATCACAGACAATGACAGTGCAGACTTTTCCAGAATTCCCTGCCGTCTCTGCCGCGGATTCCATGTCGGAATTTAGTGTGCTTGTCCGGATTAGAGCCCCGTCGATGGATCGAATAAGTGGTCATGGAGCACCGATCGACCTCGTCGCAGTACTAGATGTGAGTGGCAGCATGGTCACGAAGCTTGCACTTTTGAAACAGGCTGTCAGGTTTGTTATACAGAATCTCAGCCCATTGGACCGGATTTCGATTGTTACGTTCTCCACCCAGGCCCGCCGACTACTGCCTTTGAGAAGAATGTCTGATGGCGGCCGTGAAGATGCTATGAGGGTTGTCAATTCTCTCGTCTCGGATGGCGGGACTAACATTGTTGCAGGGCTTAAGAAGGGGGTGAAAGTTCTCGAGGATCGCTCCCATCCGAATCCTGTTGCGAGCATCATATTTCTAAGTGATGGCAGAGACACACATTCTGGTATTGAGGCCAACAACCAGAACCGAAATGCAGGAAACAGAAGAATAGATTACCTGAACCTACTGCCTCCATCAATATGTCAAGGCAACCATTCACCAGGCGGCGATCAGGGGTCTGAACCACAAACTTTCCCGGTTCACACATTTGGATTCGGCTTAGAACATGATTCCACGGCTATGAACGCCATCTCAGATGCTTCTGGTGGCACTTTCTCCTTTATCGAGTCCACGAATATGTTACAAGATGCTTTTGCAAGATGCATTGGTGGTCTTTTGAGTGTAGTATCTCAGGATGTTCGGTTAAGTATCAAGTCGATATCGCCAGGGGTGGAAATCATATCAATACCGTCAGGAAGGTACAAAGTTGAGATATTTGATCGAGGGCATCGGGCTACGATCGGCATTGGAAACTTGTACGCGGAAGAGGAGAAAGAGTTCTTGGTTTACATTTCTATTCTTGAGGAGACTTCACAAGAAACTCAGCTGCTAGACATTGCTTGCTTCTACAAAAATGCATCATCATCAGAGATAATGCAGGTACCACGCCAGCGAGTCGAGATTCGCAGGCCGCAGACTCTTTCTCCCTCCGATCAAGTAGTATCCTTGGACGTGGACAGGCAAAGGAACCGTTTATCAGTTGCTGAGACAATTGCAGAAGCACAGAGAATGGCCGAGTTGGGCAATCTAGAAGCTGCACGGAAGCTGCTGTCGGATCGAAAGGCGAATCTTCAATCTTCACCTTGTGCACAATCAGGAGACGGACTATCTACCCTGCTCGAATCTGAACTTGAAGAAACCGAGAGCAGAATGAGAAGTTGGAGGGCGTACGATCAGTCCGGCCGCGCCTACGTCTTGTCAGGATTGAGCTCCCATTCGTCGCAGCGGGCTACGACGAGGGGGCAGTCTAGACCGTTGGAGCCCGCGGGGCGGGACGGGGAGGCTGGAGGCTCAAGAACGAGCAGCACTGCCATGTCTTATGAAACACCTTCAATGTCAGGAATGGTATCCAAATCACAGGTCCTCCAAGCTGCTGCACATAGAGATCAGCAACCTAGAAGGATTTACAAGTCAGCCAGCGTGGTTGACCGCACATGATCATTTGTAGTTTTTCCATCCGTCCGATTTATCGATAACATGAACGTGGTCGGTACCAATAAACAATTAAATCAAATAGCATCAGAGATATTCTAGCTTAATAAAAAGATTTATGAGTTCGAATAATGGAAAATTCTGGCGCGTCTTCCTGATGGCTTCTGTCCCACATCAATCCTGGCGTCTGTTTGGCTCAATTTATAGGGCTAAAATTTTTAGCCAATAAATTGCCCAACAGATCCAAATAATGATAGGACTATATAAATTGAACAAAAAGGTTCAGAATTTTTCTGGTAAATGTATCAAGTAGCACAGTTAACAACGATCAATGTTGGGTCGATATTTTCAAAATATCAAAATTATCTTGCTGAAATTTTAACAATCAAACAAAATACAAAAGAGATGTAAAAAAAAGAGAAAATTACGCTCAGGTCCCTATAATTTGGCGTCCCTACCTCTAGGGTCCCTGCATTTCTAAAATCTATACTGACGTCCCCCGATTTTGATTTTAGATACCCTCGGATTCTTCGTTGACGTCATCCGGTCTTTTTTTTATTTTTATCATTGAAATGACAAAAATACCTTTTAGAAACGGAAAAAATACCTCCTTCTTCCACTCCAAAGATCCATCCAAATCAAACTCACCCAATCAAAAAAAAAAGTAAGAATGCTAAAGGCCATTAAGAACACCCCACTGATAACCAAGCACTATCGAACATCATCCATCCATCCATCGTCTTCAGTCCCACTTCGAGCTTCTTAATTGGGTCAGATTTGGGGATTGTGTCGATTTCTTATAAAGAGATATATATATATATATATATATATATATATATATATATATATATATATATATGAGAGACCAAGTTCAAGGGGCAATGAAGCGGGTCGACGAGGAGAATAACTTGTCGTTCATGGATCTGTCGAGAACCCCTTCAACAAGCGACGTCGCATTCTCCTCGCGAACCCCGTCTCACTTCATCGTCTTCGTTGTCGTCTTCCTCGATAGCAACAGAAAGTGGGACGACCTTTGATCTTTGAAGATGGTGAGGTTAGTGGGGATGAAGTGGAAGAAGGCAAGGATGTTAATGACGAAGAGGAGTATGTCGATTATGAGGAGGAAGATGAATATATTGTTTCTGGGTTCATTTCCCATTTTTGTAATTTTCCTTATCTGAGTTCATTTAATTTTGTTAGTTCATGAGTTTTTTTAATTTGTTTATTTTTGGGTATTGGCGGATTGCGTTAAAGATGATGTCTTTGAGGTTGTATCTGGGTATTGGTTCTTTTAATTGTGCCATTTTTTGATTTGCAAGGAGTTGTTGATTTGTTGGTTTTAATTTTGATTCTAGGAAAGAAGATGGGTAGCGAAGAAGATGACTCTTGATTTGGATGGATCTTTGGAGAGGAGGAAGGAGGTGTTTTTTTTTTTTGTTTCTGAAGAGTATTTTTATCATTTCAATAAAAAATAAAAAAATTGGATGACGTCAGCGAGGGATCCGAGAGTATCTAAAATCAAAGTTGGGAGACGTCAATATAGATTTTAGAAATGCAAGGACCCTAGAAATAGGGACGCCAAATTACAAGGACTTGAACATAATTTTCTAAAAAAAATTAAAATTAAGGATCCATATTGCAGGAACCACGGACCGATAATCGCACCTCAATCTCTTAAACAAATAATCTAGATTCAAATATAAATTACAAAAAGTAATACTTGATAAAAATACTTGGACTAAACACTCATGTATATCCTATATTATTAAAAATAAAAATTGTACGCCGTCTATTATAAAAATACCCCAAAAGAAACACTAAGAAAATGTCTACTATATTCTTTCTAAAAAACTTGGAAGATTAAAATTTCTTTTTCTTTTCTCCCCTCTCTCTTTCTATGACACAATTCCTCTTCTTCCCTGACCTCATTCGTTTATTTTGTCCCCGAGGTCTTTGGCTAAGACTCAACAAGCTTCTCTTTTAAAACATCCACCATTGCCTTCAAGAGCAAACTAAAAGTAAAATCCAAGAACAATTTTAAATTACGCATGATTGTCTTCAATAGCCAAATTAAAATCTCCAGAATAGCAAAACTAAAATCCAAGAAGAGCCCAGCAAGCTTCTCGTTAAAACACCCACCATTATTTTCAAGCTTCTCTTTCAAGAGCCAAACAAAAATCCCATAAGAAATAGTTGAAAACCTTGTTTACTTGCTATTTAAGAGAAAATCCCACAGGGGTCCTGCTCGGAGTGGAAGAATTGAAAGTTCCTTCATCCAGGAGCTTGGATTATTTGAGCAAAGGTTGCTTAGAATCTAGAAGAGGGAGAGTGCAGAGAGGAAGGAGAGAAAAAAAATTCTAATGTTTGTGTTTTTTTTAGAAAACAACTTCAAACCATATTATAAATCCTTAAGTAGGAAAGTTAGTGAAAAAAAGAGCATCTAACTCCACAGGTCGGAGACTAGACCAGTCCGAAGATAAAGAACCAAGTCTACAGTGCTTACAAACCCAATCGACAACAAGATTTTGCAATCTATTGATTAGTCTAATTGAGCAAAACTGAAGCAAGCTTAAATCTTCACAAAGATCCAACACCAACGTATCCATCTGCCACGGCACATTGGGACTTGGATCAGACAAAAAGATGAAAGCTAGTGTGCAGTCTGATTCGATAGTGGTCACCACCTGTGAATAGCTTCGTTTGATAAGCTCAATAGTGGCTTGGAGAGCTAAGAGTTCTGCTTCCAAAGGAGAGGAGGCAAAGGTTAGCGAGGCTTGACCATCAACGAGGAGGCCATTAGAGTTTCTAACAACTGCAGCGATTGCTGATGGGGTCGAAGCTCCAATCCAAGACGCGTCACATTTGAACTTCAAGACTCCAAGTTCAGGAGCAATCCAAGAAGTTGAAGTAGCAGCATTCACACCTGGATCCTAGAGTAGGGTTCCTGGAATCTGCAAAGTTTCAATGTTGAAATAAGTGGCCTATGCAACAATGTTAATAGGATCGGGTTTAAGATCATAAAAAATAAACTTATTCCTAGTTAGCCAAATAGACCAAAGCATATGAAAGACAAAAGACAACATCCAAATATGGGATAAAACTATCTGAAAGTCAAAAAGACACATCAGCCATCCACCAAGATTATAATGCACATTCGAATCAAACTTGCAAGTCAGAGGGATGCTATACCAAGTAACCCTAGCATACGCACATTCAAAAAACATGTGAGAGATAGATTCATCCGCAACCAAACAGATTTTGCAAAGTGGAGAAGAGTTTAGAGATCTCCTGAATAAGTTTGTAGCTGTAGACAAACTATTCTGGACAGCTCTCCAAACAAAGTGTCTGATCTTAGGTTGAACTTGCACTTTCCAAATCCTTGGCCAAATACCTGGAGCAACAGAAAGCAGGTTAGACATAGCAGGATGTCCAACTAAGGATGACGTTACATGTGCCTTGAAGGTGTAGTACCCTTTTTTCACAGAATAAACCTCATCCTTAGCTGGAGACCAAACAGATTTATCATCAGTCTCTACCCTGCAAATCCTAATTTTAACAATGGCATCCTGTTCTTCTTGAGAAAAAAGACTTTGCAAGAGATCAGTTTTCCAGCAGCCTGTGGACAAACAAACCAAGTCAGCAACAGAGGTGAGTTCCCTAGGAACAGATACTCTAGGAGTCAGTTTAAAACTAGGTAAATCGGGAATCCAAGGATATGTCCAAATATTAGTGGAAACTCTATTCCCAATTCTAATCACGATCTCAACTCTAAGAGCTTTTTGTCCAACAAGCAAGCTATTCCAGACCCAAGAGGGTCTAGAACCTTTACTTGCAGACAACAGATCACCAGCAGGGAAATAAAACCCTTTTAAAACCTTGAAGCACATAGAGTTCTGATTTAAGTGCAACCTCCACACCTGTTTAGCTAATAAGGCAGTGTTAAAATTTTTTAGATCTTTGAACCCCAAACCACCTGCATTCTTGGAATCAGTTAACTTGGACCAGCTGAGCCAATGAATTTTGCTACTGCTCACATCACCAGACCACCAAAAGTTAGACATAAGACCATTCAATTTGTTCACAAAAGTAGGAGGAAACATCAAGCATTGCATGGTATAATAGAAAATAGATGATAAAACAGCTTTGATAAGTACTTCCCTACCTGCCAGAGATAACAACTTCTGCTTCCAATTCTGAGTTTTGGTTAGCATCCTCTGAAAGATAAAACGTAAGGCAGCCACTTTTGATCTACCCCAAAAGGAGGGAAGACCCAAGTATTTATCATCAATGCTTATCAGTTTCATACCCATAATTTTAGAAATAGCAGCTTTGTTAGAAACAGTTTTACAATTTGCAAAATAAATACTTGATTTATCAAAGTTGATCTCCTGCCCAGAAATATTTGAAAAATAAACAAGAAGAGATTTTAACTTTCTAGCTTTCTGAATGGAAGCCTTGCCAAAGATAAGGGTATCATCTGCGAACAAAATATGGGTAAGAGAGGGACAGTGCCTATTGAAAGCGAATCCCTCAATCTCACCCAACCTATTAGCATGGGAAATGAAATGAGCAAAAGCATCGGAGATAAACAAAAAGAGAAAAGGGGATATAGGGTCTCCCTGTCTAATCCCTCTATAAGAAGGGAACCAAGGCAATGGTTTTCCATTAAAGAGGATGCTGTAAGAAGTAGAATTGATGCAGCTCATAGTACAAACAATTCACTTTTCAGGAAAACCCATTTTACACATAATTTTCTCAAGAAAACTCCAATTGACTAGGTCATATACTTTTTTCAAATCAAGTTTAATAGCAATGGAGTTACTCTTTTTCTTAGCAGTAGTTCTAAGGCAGTGAAAGGCCTCGTGAGCAATGATTATATTGTCCTGAATGCATCTACCCTTCACAAAAGTACCCTGACACTCAGAAATCAGGGAATCCATCCAAGGTCTTAACCTATTAGCTAACACTTTCGAATAAATCTTATACGCAAAATTGCATAAGCCAATAGGACGAAAACCATGAATGTTAACTGGATTAGGAACCTTAAGAATCAAAGCTATGAAAGTTTGATTTAGCTCAGTTGGAACAACCCCTGTCTCAAATGAATGTTTGTGTTTGTTAGGGGGGGCATAATTGAATTTCCATATGATAATAAGATTATTTAGAATAATTTGGGATCTTTTTGGGTGTTTTTATAATATAGGGTTTAAAGTATTTATTTTTAATAATACAGGTTTTTTTGAGGATATTTTTAATAATATAGGTTACTGAAAGGAAGGATTTTTACCCATCTTGCAATAAAGAGTAAGTACGGGATTGTCGTCCCACAAGGACTAAGCTAGTCCGCAAATTTGACTTTACCGCTAGTTTGGGACAATAAGAAATGGAGGTGTCAATTCCAAACACTATATGCTACTTAAAATGAAATTGCAACTAAACAAGATGATTGTTTAAACAATTAAAACAAGAGTGAGCTTGGTACCAATGACAACCTAAATAACCAAATGGCTTATGGGGTTTATTAAGTTCATGATATGGTCCGGATGTTTCGAAGGCAACTGATCAACGCTCTCGCGACAAATTAGTCTAAATCGATTCTTAACTAGACTTAAATGAACTAACCACGCTCTCGCGAAAAATTAGCCATCTAATCTAACTAATCACCAACTATAATCACTATCCTTTGGACAACTAGTCACCTAAGGTGATCTCTCAACAATAGGTTCCTACTCAACTAGTTAAATGGTCCGTTAATCCTAACCCTTCTCGGCGATTAACATTAACTTTGTTCATAATCAAGGTGATCAATCTAGATTAGGCATTAAACTCATTAACTAGTACATAAACCTTAACATATTAACCCCACAAAACCATTGGCTAAGTAGGTGCCATCAAGGCACCAAACTCACAAATGAACTACTCACACATGTTCATCTTACAACTCAACACATCCATTGAAGAAAGCAAGCAAAACAAGAACATTAAAAGATAGAGTAAGAGAAAGCTCAAAATGGTCTTCAAGCATCCAATATTCTTCCTTCAAGTTCCCTACACAAGCTTCAACAATGGCTTCCTCTCCTTCTTCTCTAGATTGGCCACGTTTTTCCTCTTCTCCTCTCCTTCAATGGTGAGCCACGGATTTTGTTAGAAGAGAGGGGGGAGCCACGTTCTTCTCCAGTTGGCAGGAAGAGAGAATGATGGTGGTAGATAGTGGAGAATAAGTGTGTGGGAAAGTGGAAGTAGTGGGAGACAAATTGGCTCAAAATATGGGAGTGGAGCACTAATGTCTAAAGTTCTCCACTAAGGAAATCAAAGGAAGGCACTCATACTAGTTTTTGGCTAAAGGAGTGCCAGCCACGAAATTCACTATTCATGCCCAAAAATGGGCCCAAAATAAATCATAAGATTTGGCCCACTCGTCAGATTTGTTGGCAGATTCGAAGGTCAACTTTGGACGTGATTTTCCTCCCACTTGGACTCCAAATTTGAAGAAGCCCATGAAGACAAAGTTGTAGCTCCGGATGTCTTCTTTCCAGCGCCATCTTGTTTGCCTCCATTGGACTTCGGATGAGAAAGTTATCAGCATTTGAGTCACAAGGGGTCAGTTTTGCTCCACACTTTCTTGGGCATTCAAAACGCCAATCGTCCCGGCTGATCCGATCGCCTATGACGCGTCCCTCGGCACACGAACGTCCACCATTACCGTAACAAGACTCCTATAAAGAAAGAATCACAATAAAAATCACAAGACTATACTAAAATGAACATAACACATAATACGCGACAATGATGTCAAATAACGAACAAACATACTAGAAACAATAGAAAATTAATACTAAAACATACACAGATGATAGAGTGTTTTCACACTCATCAGTTACCTAAGTGTTTTTAACCCAAAATAATTTATTTATACCGCCTGATATCCGAAAATTCAATATGCCAGGTAATCCAGGTCCGAAATAGAGGACGTTGTTCTAGCTTAGCAAGGTCGTGAATTCGAGTCTTTGCGAACACAATAACTGATCCAATCTGTAGCCAGTTCAGTAAGCCGGATACCAAAGGATTATAAAATAAAAGTAACCTTGTGTACAAAAGAAACCACCTCTTCTGTTCTGTCTTTTAAGTCAAAACAGTGGAAGCAACTCTCCACCAAAACGCTTCAACCAAACATAGAGAGAGGGCATAGAAAACAAGAAAGGAACGTCGGAACATCCAAAAACACAAACCTCCCTCAGAAAAAAAAACACAAAACCCGCGATGGACAAACCCGACCCGACGACCCGATCCGTTCTGGAGCCCCTGACCACCTTCGACCTCCCGTACCCGCGGACCCGGCCGCTCACGCTTTCTCTCTCCGGGTCCCTACTCTACGTCGGGACCCACTCCGGCTCCCTCCTCCTCCTCTCCACCGACTTCTCCTCCGCCGCGACCCGACCCGTTTCCCTGACCCGGTCCGTCTCCTTCGGGTACTCACCGGTGGACGCCGTGCTTCTGCTCCCGGAGATCGAAAAGGTCCTCGTTCTCTGTGACGGGTCCCTCTTCCTGACCGATACCCACCTCGTGCAGCCCGTGAGGAAGCTCAATTTCGGTAAAGGCGTGAGCTTTATCGCGAGACGGGTCCGGAGCGGGGACCCGGACGGGTGTACGGGCCTCCTGGGGATCGCCGCGGGCGGGGGTGGCGGGAATTTGGAGAGGTCGGGGTCGATTTTGAAGAGGCTGGGAGGTGCGGTGAAAGTCAACGGTGGGGTGGTCAAAGTCAAAGAAAGCCTTCAACTTGGTGGTGGAGGTAATAATAATTTGGTTAGTGACAGTAGTGAGAGTAATGAGAACGATTTGTTTGTGGTTTTGGTTGGTAAGAAGTTGGTTATAGTGGAACTTGTCTTTGGTGGTGTGAACAATGAGGGATCGTTGCTGGTTGTGAAGGAGATACCTTGTATTGAAGGGGTTAAGACCATGGTGTGGGTTAACGATTCGATTATCGTTGGGACGGGTAACGGGTATAGCTTGTTTTCGTGCGTGACGGGCCAGAGCGGGTTGATTTTCACGCTGCCGGATGTCACGGTTTCCCCATTGCTGAAGCTGCTGAGGAAAGAGAGGAAGGTGCTGTTGTTGGTGGACAATGTGGGCGTGGTTGTGGATGGTCACGGGCAGCCGGTCGGAGGGAGCTTGGTGTTTAGGAGGAGTCCGGATGGCGTGCAGGAGTTGTCTTCTTATTTGGTGGTTGTCAAGGATGGGAGGATGGAGTTGCATCATAAGAAGTCCGGGGCTTGTGTACAGAGTGTCGTTTTCGGCGGAGAAGGTATTGGGTCGTGCTTGATAGCTAGCGAGGAAGATGGGCATGGACAAATGGTGGCTGTTGTGACCCCGACCAAGGTATGTGGATTAATACTACATTTACGTTGCCCAACTTTTTTTGCCTTTATGTTATTTACCTGTGAGTCTGGTCTATTCTCTTCTCTGTTCCTTTGGAAACATGGACTTACTTTCGGAATTGTTGTGTTCAATAATCAGTTTCATGAGCTTGATTACTATTTCTTGATTTTAGTCGTCATGTATCTGTTTACGTAGGTTTGCCTGGATGAAAGAGTAGTTGCTAAATTACTGCCTTTGCAGGTATTTTGCTATCGGAGAGTACCTTTTGAGGAGCAAATCAAGGACCTTTTGAGAAAAAAGAACTTTAAGGAAGCTATTTCTTTGGTGGAGGAGCTTGAGAGCGAAGGAGAACTTTCGAAAGAAATGCTTTCCTTTGTTCATGCTCAAGTGGGATTCCTCTTGCTATTTGATCTGCACTTTGAGGAAGCGGTCAATCACTTTTTGCAGGCAGAGACAATGCAGCCTTCTGAAGTATTTCCTTTTATAATGCGAGACCCAAACCGCTGGTCACTACTGGTATGCTTTTGCTTATCAGGATTAATCATTTGTCTACAATTATCACGGAAAAGGTGTTGCTCTCAGTTGATTTGCTTAAACGCTGCTTTGGCCAGAACAATGGGGTAAATGACTGTCGGAGTTGGCTAGGTTAATTCTATTTTTTTTACTTTTCCTCTTTGAATTAGTAAAAAGTGCACTAGAATGGCCAGCTTTTGAATAATTTTGAAGCCTCGTCTGGTAATCGTTTTATGGATGTTAATTTGTAATTCAGAAAACACATGATCCATTAGTTTATTATCAGATTCACCGGAATGGAATGATTATGGTTAATTAGTTGACTAAAATGATGTCTTTAGGCGGTTACAGTTAGGGCGCAGAACAAATTGATCAATCTGTAAATTTGTGTTAAGGAACGTTTTCCATTATGCTTGACTGTCCCTGTTAGCTTAATGAAGACGGACTGTCTAATTGTATTTTCTTTGTAAATAGATTGCTATTTCGTTTTGTTCACTTCTCTAAGTACTGCTTGTTTCAATGGTTTCTTATTCCAGGTTCCCAGGAATCGGTATTGGGGCTTGCATCCTCCCCCTTCTCCTCTTGAAGACATTGTAGATGATGGCCTGTTGTCTATTCAAAGGGCAATTTTCCTTCAAAAAGCAGGTGTAGAGACTCAGGTTGATGATGAATTTCTAACAAATCCACCAACAAAATCCGAGTTGCTTGAGCTTGCCATAAAAAACATAATCAGGTACCCCGTTAATTTGCATGCAGTAGCTATCTATTATATTCCAAGTATGAAATGGAGACCCAATCTGATTATATATTTCCACCACCTCTTTGCTACAGATATCTCGAGTTTTGCCGTCAAAAGGATATGTCCCTTCCAGTGAGGGAGGGAGTTGATACACTTTTAATGTACCTCTATAGAGCCCTAAACCGTGTTGATGACATGGAAAAGCTAGCATCTTCTGAGAACTGCTGCATAGTGGTATGTGATAGATTTCTCCTATTTGTGAGCAGTGCAAACTCCTTTGTATAAGCATTGATGATTTGGCTAGAAGCTCGTATTTGGTTGGAGAAGCTGGGGGCAGGTACTATCTCCCCTGTGAATAGTGGGGATGATGGTGAAACTGAAAAAGCTTTTTGCTCCAATAGTTGACGATGTGGCGTTATTTTATATGTTCCTGTTGTAGTAAAGATTTTGGTCGAAAATTTTAAATTTCTTCCGTATGTCTTGTTCTGCTGTGTCTTCATATTTTCGGCTGCTAACTGATATTGTTCTAGCACTTCTGTTTATTTACAACGGTACTAGTTTCCCTCTGCAAGTCCAATTTACGGAATCCTGTTAACTACTGTTTCATCACCATTCTTGCTTCGTTTAAGTATTCTAAGAATTTTCACCGAAGAGAACTGTTTTCACTCTTGCGAGGGAGGAAAATGTTCATCATTTGTGTTGCATCAATAGGCCTTCTCCCATTGCGGACCAAAACCGCTGCTCATCCATCAAAGGATATTCATATTACTTGACTTTATTATGCTATAGCATAGTGGTACCACATCTGAGCATCATTTGTCATTTACCTTGAATCTGAAGGGGCAAGAAGAGTGAATCATTTGTTGACTAGTTGGAACTACTTTATGCTGAGCATGTTAGTGATAGCATTCGGAATCTTAGTATTCCACTTAAAAAAGAGAGGCTGTTGTCAGGAGCTTGCTTGAAGGATGACCATACAACTTCCATGGGCGGTGCAGGAGGAGTTAGAATCGCTACTAAAGGAGTCCGGGTACTTGCGGACGCTTGCTTTCATATATGCAAGTAAAGGGATTAGCTCGAAGGCTCTTGCAATATGGCACATTTTGGCGAAGAAAAATCATTCTGGCCTCTGGAAAGAATCCACGCAAGACAACTCAAATGGTGGTGTCCCCTCTGGTCGAGAGATTGCTGCTATGGAGGCGACCAAAATTCTCGAGATGTCCTCTGAGCAGAATTTGGTTTTGCAACATCTCAGTTGGGTACGGCTGCAGTTCCCAACCATCTCTTTTCTAAGAGAATCCTGTAGTTAGTGGCTAATTTAGACCTTCATGATTTTTCCAGATTGCGGAGGTTAATCCAGTGCTTGCTGTTCAAGTTTTGACGTCTGAAAAGAGAGAAAATCAGTTTTCACCTGGTAAGTCTTTTTTCTTTGGAATTAGTCCCATGTAGGTTAAACAAGTCAAGTGGCCAACACTAGCTTTATACGTTATCTGGTAATTGCTTGGAGATTCATTTCTCAATCTTTTATCTTGTTTTCTGTTTCATATTTTACTGTAACGTGCTCAATGATGTGCATATGGTGTACCAAGCTTGTTGTCTTTGATTATGATGAAACCATGGTTCTTTTACGTTCAGAACCAATCTTATGCATTGCTCGCTTTTAATATCGTTTATAACTTCTTCTTTTTTTGGCAGATGAAGTAATTAAAGCTATTGGTCCAAAGAAAGTTGAGATATTGCAGAGGTTTGTTCTGTAACTAGGCCATAGTTGTTGCTTAATCAAATAAAGGTCCATTCTTATTATGGCATTTTATCTTATTTTGGTGACCGATATTGTTGGAATCATGGGATGCACTTGCCATCTAATAACCTCAGCCTTTTTTTTAATTTGCTTGGGTTCTTGTTCTGCGAAAGATCATATAAGCTTGATAATTGCTAGAAATTCGATTGTCTGCTAGAGGGCATGCCGGTCTTATAATAGCATGAGCAGCTGAAGGTTGGAAAATGGAACAGTCATCTATCTTTGAAGGGGACATATTTCCTGAAAATCTACCGATGCTGATCCTTTTTTCTTACAACGTGTGAGGTGTCTGATCAGCTAATGTATCAAGTCCCAATTTCAATGATAGATTTTGCGGGGCTTCTCGATGATGGGCCACTGATCATTGTGGCTAACTATTAATACGCTAACAGTCTGAAATAACTCGTGATTTTGGTTACCGAGCAGACTCAATCCTCTTTTTCTTTTTAAACTAAAAGTACATGGAAAACACAAGCTGGAATAGTTCATCTAGCCTCTTTACATGGACCAGGTATCTTCAATGGTTGATAGAAGATCAAGATTCTACCGATTCGCAATTCCATACATTATATGCTCTGTCACTTGCTAAGTCAGCAATCGAAGCAGAAATGACAGCTCAAAACACTGATCATGGAGTGGTAGAGCGGGCTGAGGTATCGTCGATCTTTGAAGATCCTATCAGAGAAAGGCTGCAGATATTTTTGCAGTCGTCAGACTTGTACGACCCAGAGGAGGTCCTTGACTTAATTGAAGGATCAGAATTATGGCTTGAAAAGGTCTGCCCCCCCTCTGTGACCTTTGTCCTTCTACTCTTTTGGATTCCCAATTCATTATACTCAGATTTTTTTCTCAAAGTCTTTCTATGACTTTTCTACTGGTTTCTCTTTTTTCATGACTCGTGTTCGACTTTCTTTGACAGGCAATTCTTTACCGAAAATTAGGTCAGGAGACGCTGGTGCTTCAAATTTTGGCCTTGTAAGCATCTAACTATAAACTACCCTAAGCTGATCTGAATTGCATTTGGCTTGGTAACTTTTCTTCATTGAATGTTGCACAACTAAAAATGTCTAGGCTTGTGTCAGAATTTCCTGGGAAGTTAAACCTAAAGATGTAATGTTTAAGGCCGTTATTAGCATTTTAATCTAAGGGTGCTAAAGTTGGAAATGGCATTTATTGGTCTCTCAGGAAACTGGAGGATTGTGAAGCTGCTGAGCAATATTGTGCAGAGATTGGCAGGCCAGATGCGTACATGCAGTTAGGAAGCGCCCTAATCTTTTTCCCGTGTTCAGCCCTCCTAGCCTTGTACCCCATTTTTATAATATCTTCTCTGTTTTCTCTGTACAGGCTACTTGACATGTACTTGGATCCACAAAATGGTAGAGAGCCGATGTTCAAAGCTGCTGTCCGGCTTCTGCATAATCACGGAGAATTGTTGGATCCTTTACAAGTTTTGGAGGTATGAAGTACATCATACACCCTCTTTAAGTAAGGCCGTGGTTCTTAATACGCTTATTCTGAATCTGGCAATTTCCACATCGCGGCGCATGTTCCTCGCTTATTAACTTGTTAATGGACTGGTTTATTCATAAAAAAGGATGTCATATGGAAACGAATTGTGTCTGGTGTTCTCTCTGCTAGAATTATTCGTCTTGCTTGGTGTGCTTATGTTGAAAGTTCTCGACGGAAATTCTGGAGGGACTGCAATGATGATTATAGATCTAGTGCGCAGCATATATGCTCTGTAAGGATAATTTCACATACCTCGGTGCATTTTTCTCAGACGTTGTCCCCAGAAATGCCTCTCCAACTTGCAGCAGAGACAATACTAAGAATGTTGAGGGCTCGATTACACCATTATCGTCAAGGACAGGTAAGATTGTGTTCAGATATGGAATTTTCGTACATCAAGTTAGGACAAATTGTTATGCCCTTGTGTATCTATTTTCTTTGAATCTAGCTTTCATTTTATCTTCTAATTGCTTACCTTTTGTACCTACCGTTTAATTTCTGCTATCGTGGCCCATTCCCAATATATAGATGTTATCGAGGCTTACATAATGATTCCGTAGATTGAGACTGCCATTCCTGCTCATTGAACTTTCTCCAGAGAGAGCGTTAATTGTAGCATATCGAGTTCCCAAAGTTATAACACCTAAGGATGTGTATTGGAAATTTAAAATGCAATAATCTTACTGTCTTTTCAGTTTTGCACTTGCTTGCAATCTTCTTCTGGTAAATCTTAGCCCTCCATTGACTCGCATTTGATGCTTCAGATTGTGCACAATCTATCCCAGGCCTTAGATGTTGATGGAAGGCTTGCAAGACTGGAGGAGAGAGCAAGGCATGTCCAGATAAATGATGAGAGCCTATGTGGCTCTTGTCATGCCCGTCTTGGAACTAAACTATTTGCAATGTACCCCGATGATACGGTGGTATGTTACAAGGTCAGTTGGGGCTCCTTTCCTTCTTACATTTCCAAAATTTTTGTAGCCGTCAGTTTTCACGTTCATCCTCGAATTTATTCGAGACAATATATTAGGAATGGTGGTGTGTCCTAAGATATATGGTTCAATAAACTGGTTCATCTATTTTCTGCTGGCAGTGCTTCCGTCGTCAAGGTGAGTCCACATCTGTGACAGGCCGTGACTTCAAGCGAGATATTCTAGTGAAACCTGGTTGGCTTGTGACTCGTTAACTTGGCAACGCAATGCTGTTTGTTGGAACCAAACATATCTCCTTTGGTAACTTGGGGGGGGGGGGGGCGCGTCATTGGTCGTGGTCTAGTGACATGCACTTGTGATGCTATTGGCACCCAGATCAATGCGTTATGGACAGCCGACTATCTATGGTAAGAGGTATAAACAAGGAATTGTAGGTTGTCCTAGTTGAAGGTGGAGGAGTTTACATGGGGCTAACAATACAGGTTATCTGTATATCTTTTGAACTTTTAGTTTCCTAATGCAAGTCATAGAAGCCGATGACAACCTTTGTATCGTTGTCATTGTCGGAAGTCGGTAATCAAGAACGTTGTAATTCTCTCTTTGCTATACGAGTTCAGATGGTATTCGAATAGGGTCACTCTTCTGGTTAACAAAATTGTTGACATGATGTGAAGCAGTGCACTTGATGACCAGATGATGGAAGTCACAATGGCCGCGACCATGTCGAATGCCTGTGCCGGCATGTTTTACGAGTCATTGGCAATGGTAAACTTCCCGAAAGGCCGTAGCTCGAAGGCTCGGAGCATGTGGAAGAAGGGACTGTCTGAATATCATCTATCTGTTGAATCTGGAACTTGGACCAATGGGTTTTCCATGTTTTCTTCTCTGCCGATTCTGCTTTAGCCTCCGTATTAGTCACTAACCATGATGATGTATAACCACCCCTGGGCCAATACAAGGATCATTTGCCATTAGTTGACGCAGTGAATATCTCTCGATCTTGGTCTATATCATAATCTTGTATCCCCGTCACATCGTTTATCACTTGAGCCGAGTGTCGTATCCACGTCCCGTCGTTCGTTATTTGTTATAATTGAGGTCTCACTAAAGTGTCAAAATGGAAAGTTTGGTCAGTGTATTAACATTTTCAAGTTACAAAGTATTGAAGCGGAAATGTTTCAAATTATAAAGGGCTAAAATGAAATTTACTCAAAAGAAAAAAGAAAAAAGAAAACTATAAACAAAAATGACGAAAAGTGGAAAAACTTCGAGTTTAGGAGAAGAAAGCCGCGACGAGAAGCGGAGAGCTTCCTCTTCATCGCCTTCTACCTCCAAGCTGGAAGGTAACACTCGCTCTATGCGTTAGGTCGGAGTAAATCTTTCGGTATTTTTTCTATTCGTAAGACTCGAACCGGAATTTTGTTGAACAACAGGAGCCTTAGGTTAATACCATTGGAAGAAGTTTATACAGTTCCAGTTGTTTATTTTGGTGGTTAAGTATGCTTCATGTGATTTGGTTAAATTTGCCTCCCTAGGTTTTGTTAGTCCGAGGGTTCGGATTCGGGTTCGGTGTTTTAGAGGTGATGATCTGCACGAACGAGAATGCTTGTTCGATTTCCATTGCGCATAGTTCTGCGTCGTTGCTAAACAAATGGAACGACACGCAATGGAAATCGAAGAAGCAGTCGTGTTGGTGCAGATCACAAATCATGTGTATAATATCAATTTACCATGTTTCTGTTGGAAAATCTGTGTTGGAGGATGGAAAAACAAGTTGGTGTTGCTCCAACTTCAAGAATTTTGTAAGGATTCTTTCAAACAAATAGTTCGACCCTCCGGATAAATCCGCGAGTACAACGGATCTATGAACTTTTGTCGTCAGGATACAATGAAGCCTCCTCACCGTCGACGAGTATGGTCTATGGGGGATTCGCACTCTGGACTGCTTACAGATGGAGGAAGCTCCGGAAGACCGAAGACATGGTGCGAGCCCTTCAAGCAAGACTGGTTGAATCCAAGGAACGTTCTAGCTCCGTCCAGCCAACCGAAAAGGCACCTCTAAATTAAGCAGTGCACTTGATGAGCAGATTATGAATCCGGATCCGGAATGGCTGCAGCCACGACCAGACCAAAGCGAGTAGTGGCGCGGGGCATTAGAGATGGCGAATTCGCCGAAAGGCGACAGCCTGAGACTCCGAAGACTCGGACCATTTGCAGGTATAGGAGAACATACATTCCGTGCCATCTTAGCACATGCTGAGTGTTGGTGTGGAAATCACACTAGTTCATCATCTTCTCTGTGTGAATCTGCTAAAACCTCTCCATAATATTAGTTAAGCATGATTTTCAATAACAAGATAGTAGATGATGTAGGAAATAGTCGGTATGCCAAGCATATAGTATAGCCAAGTCGTCCCCGTCACAGCTATTTTGCATTCGTAAGGCTTGAACTTATAATCTCTTCAAGTCTCGTACTACTTAGATTGGACAGACTCTTATTAGTAATTCTTCCATGTTTTAACAGTAAATAACCGCATTGATTAGGAAGGATAATAATTCTGCCATATTATGAGTCGTTTATAGTTTGAAAAAATAGATAAGATATATTTTGAGTTTAAATTTTTGGATATAAAAATGTGAAAATTTGGTGCGAAATTTTGTTGCATTGTATAATATGATAGGACTCGAAAATGTATTAATCGGATGTGCTGCAACCGTTGCCTATGTTTGGACCTCGCTCCACCTCCGGTGTTGCTGCTGCTGGTGGCTGGAGGGAAGAGAGACGGCGGTGAGAAGATAGAGAAGAAATAAACGAGAGGGAAACAATTTTTCTGTTTCTTTTAATTTTTGTGCTTTCTATTATTATTTTTTTAAATGGCGATATTTTTAACATTTCATAAAGTCATTTAACTTCCGTTTTTACAAAAAAATGGCTGCAAGTCTCTACGAGTATTCAAATTTGATTTTCTTTGAAAATATTTTATTGTCATTATACAAAATCAATAAGTATATCTTTTGTTTATATCACTTTGGATTCGAACAAAACCACCGGTCTAGGTTCGAGTTGGTACATGACATTTAAGAGATGACAAAATTTTCTTAACAAATATTTATATTCCCAAAGATTTGAAATCGAGACTTCTTATTTAAACTAAAATCACATTTTTACCAGTTAATCTATAAATTCATTGCGTACCACATAAATTGTTTATTGCAAATAAGCCAATGTATCATAAATTGTTTTTTTTTTCAAAACAGGAAGTACACTTCAAAACAATCAAACAACTTAAGCGATATGGAAACAAATTAATTAGGAAACAATTATTATTCACAAAACAAAACAGGGAGTACTCGTTGTACTTCAAAATTTATGTTTATATTTTTCGAAAATCTGTCACCGACCAACTAATCAATACGGACGAAATCGGCCATATACCAAATATAGACGTCGAAAAATTTGACAGAAATTCAACATTCAAATTCTAGCATAGATATATTCTTCGTGTAATTTACCTTTCAAAAAATACGGACGAAATCGCGGACTTTGACTAATTCTAAAAACCTAACCAATATACCCACCCACACTCGCACCACCACCGCCTACGCGAAAAAGGAGAAAGAAAAATCCCTAATAAAAAAAAAAGAGAAGATAAAACGGGAAAAAAAAATCGGAGCTCGTTAAACGCGCCGGGGTCCGTTCATCGAGGGGGAATTATCATCGGGGGAAGGAAGCCGCGAGGAGGAAGAGGAGTGGAGGGGGTGGGGGAGCTTCGTCGTCGTCACTCTCTATCTTCTCTTAAGGTGCGGGGAAAAAACACCCTTCCTTTTTTCGCGGTTTCTTGATTTACCTTTTCGGAAAAACCCTAATCATCGCTTATTTTGGGTGTGCGATGGTTTCTGTTTCGCTAATTCGCTTCGCCCTCGTAGTGCCCTAACCCTAGAGGAAGGGTCGAATTGGGATCTTGGTTGTTGCTTTTGGACTGAAATTAGGGTTTTTTTAGTCGAGAGAATTGGAATTGGGGGAGGGGGTGGTTCTCTTGGTTAATTTTTGGGTGGGTTTTTGTTGTAGGACAATGAGGGTTAGATATGCTAGCTGGGGGATGAGATATAGGTTCTGTGGTCGTCTGATTTTGATGTAAGCGCGCGTCGGTATAATGCTTCTTGTTAGTGAAGTTTGAGGTAGAAAGATCGGATTTTGTAGTGTGGACCTGGAAAAAGTTACGTGCCTTTTTCCAGGTTTTGTAGTGTGGACCTGGAACTGTAGTTACTGCTCTTGGTTTTTGTTGCTTGCGCCGTCTTAAGGGTTTAAATTGATTATAGAATTTGCTTTTAGCAGTTTTTGGTGATTATCTGTCCTGGAACGTCGTTGCGGTTTACTTCTAGGGTTGTTGTTGCTGTTGCTGTAGAATACTCTTCTATATTGTGGTTATTCATGCTTCTGTTTTCATCACTGTAAATTGGGCAGATATGGCCAGTATGATGCTCGGCGAAGCTTCACATATTGGAGGTTCCGAAAGAGGGTCTTCCAGGAGTTCTCAGGAGAGGCCAGAGGATGGTGGGCGCTGGTACTTCTCCAGGAAAGAAATAGAAGAGAGTTCCCCTTCAAGGACAGATGGCATTGACTTAAAGAAAGAGACATATTTGCGGAAGTCATATTGCACATTTTTGCAAGATCTGGGCATGAGGCTGAAAGTGTGAGTTTATAGCGTTTTCTTTCCGCGGAGGCTAGTTTGTGCTTCTTGCATGCACTCATGCTCTCATCATAACATGGCACATGTCATTATGAGACCATTAGTATGTGCTAGATATTCAGTAATAGTCACTCTTCTTTGCTTCTGTCTCACTCATCCAACATACCCAAACACCTGTCTTCATTTTTCCTGCTTCCTGGCCTGGTTTTGTTCGAGGCATCATTGTCTTCATTTGCTCTCAAAGGCTTATGTAATGACCAACCCACCCCCACCCCAATTCAGAATACCATTGCCTGTTTATGGAAATGGTTGTGATCAAATCTGGTTTGTATGCAGACCCCAGATTACCATAGCCACAGCAATAATATTTTGTCATCGGTTCTTCATTCGCCAATCACATTCAAAGAACGACAGAAGGGTGAGTTTATTTACAATCCTATTTTGTGGTGCTTTTCAGTTTTATTTGGACTTCCAGTTTTTTCCGTTTCTATCATGTCAAAAAGAAGAAATTATATTGAGTGCTTTAGATGATCACGTGTAATTTTTAGCTCTGGGAACCCCTTAAGAAATTATGGGCCCATTAGTTGTTGTCCGTTTTCATCGTAGCTGTGGGCCTTTACGTACTTTCAGTTCCCTCAATAATTACTTATCAGACATGGATGCACTTTCGGGGTACATTTTGAGAAAATAGGGTGATGTGGACTATGATTGATCTGCTCTACTAATAGTTACAACTTGCTTTGCAGACTATAGCAACAGTGTGTATGTTCCTGGCTGGGAAGGTTGAAGAGACTCCTCGTCCCCTAAAAGATGTGATACAAGTATCCTACGAGATTATAAACAAAAAGGATCTTGATGCAACCCAGAAAATAAAACAGAAGGTGTATATTTGTTAGTGCTTTCAAGATCATTTTCTCCTTTTTTTAAAGAAAGACTAGACCTGTTTACTTTGTCCTAACTCCTAAGTTTGTTATGCATTTCTTACCAAATCAGCTTATTACTGCCAGTCTCTTACATCTGCTACTTGCTTGTAATTGATATTGTTGTCTTCTGGAAACATCATCCTGCTCTAAATCATACTAGAGCACAAAACCCTTCTGAATAACTTTCCGTTTGTTGCATTAGAGTGATCCTTTTTTACGTTCATTTCCAGAAAAGTCACATCAATTGTGTATCTTCTGATGTGATGCTGCCAACTTAATTGCTTGGCAAATAGATTTTGCTGGTATCTTGCAGATCCCCTTTTCTTTTATCAGAAATATCCAGCCTTTTAGTTGTCATACTCTTGCTCAGATTCTACTTTTAGTTGTCATAATTTTTTTCTTCACAAGTCTTTATGTTTTTTTTTTCATGTTTGGATATCTGCGGTTGTCATCGTATCAGCGCTACTTTTGCAGGAAGTGTATGAGCAGCAGAAGGAACTTATCCTCCTGGGGGAAAGGCTAGTACTGGCCACGTTAGGATTTGATCTTAATGTTCATCACCCATACAAGCCGTTGGTTGATGCAATCAAGAAATTCAAGGTTGCTCAACATGCTCTCGCTCAGGTTGCATGGAACTTTGTCAACGATGGGTATGCATTGGGTCTATTCTCTTGACATGTTAAAAATCTCTCGTTCCTCTTTCTGTTCTTTACATGCTGGAAAGCGGCTTGCAGACTGAGGACTTCACTCTGCCTGCAATTTAAACCCCACCACATTGCAGCTGGGGCCATATTTCTTGCTGCCAAGTTTCTTAAGGTGAAGCTTCCATCAGATGGTGAGAAGGTCTGGTGGCAAGAATTTGATGTCACCCCGCGCCAGTTGGAGGGTTGGTATCCCCCTTGATTTATTAGAAGTCATATGGTGATAGTATGGATCTGTATTGCTCATTTCATAAATGTTGAGCCATGCTGAGATGCGCATTTGTAGGCTTTGGTGCTTTAAATATGTGAACCATATCTAACACCATTTTTTTCAAAGATGGCAAAGTAATAAACAAGTAATATGGTAGATGTTTGGTATGATCATCTGATGGTTTTGGCTGGTTTGCTGTTGGTGTGTGACTGTTTGCAAGTATGCTGGCATATAGGGGCAAATATCACAAAGTCTAATGGATTAATCTTGCATTTATCTTTGCAGAGGTAAGCAATCAGATGTTGGAGCTATATGAGCAGAATAGAGTGCCACCTTCACAAGGAAGTGAGATAGAAGGAAGTGCTGGGGGTGTATCATGTCATAGAGCTCCAAGTAAAGCTCCTACAAACGAGGAACATTTGTCGAAGCAAACTTTGTCACGTTCAGCAACTGAACACTCTCATGGAGATAGTCATGGGGCTCAAACTAGGATGTCTCAACATCAACCTGTTGACAATGGAAATGGGGAGGCAGATAGTGTCATTACTGATCAAAAGATGGAGCCAGATACAAAGGATAATCAAAATGCTGACCATGTGGTCCGCAAGGAAAATGCAAGAGAAGCCCCCAACCGAGCAAGGTCTGCTGGGGAAGATCAAGGACGTGTCAGTGGACGACCTGGCGGTGCAGAAGCAGGGGAGTGGAGGGATGATGCTGCATCACGTAAGTCCGGTGGTGTAGCAGGTCGGAACGTGGATCTCAAAGAAGGTCCAGTTAGTCAATCTCCGAAAGATGCTATGAAGATGATCGACAAGGACAAAGTGAGGGCAATTCTAGAGAAGAGAAGGAAGTCTCGTGGTGAAACGACTCGCAAGAAGGATGTGATGGATGAGGATGAACTTATTGAGAGGGAGCTGGAAGACATTGAATTGCCGGTGGAGGGTGAAAAGGTCAAGTCTGAGAGAAGGCAGAGCTTGTTTAAGACAGAAAACCAAGATTTGAGTAAGGATAGTCGGGAAGTTGGTGATTTTTCTCCCATGCCGTTTCTCGAAGGGCAACCATCAAGGGGGGTCTCTAAAGTGGACCATACAGAAGAAGGGGAAATGATAGATGATTTTTCTCCCATGCCAAACAACCGAAAGAGGAAGGCTGGGAGCAGCCCCCTGCCAGAGGGAAAGAAGCGGCACGACTATGCACCCAATCACAACCACGACTCGGTCGACGACGGACACAGGATAGGCAGGGAGCATAGAAGGCATGCACAAGAGAACCACTCGTGAGTGAAGAGTGAAAATGCTGCATGTGTTTCATTCATGACCAGCACAAGCCTAAGTCCACTTAAGTTCTGATTTCAAAGTGCCTGTTGCTGCACTGACTATAATTGTAATAGGTGATGGATGGGATGTTCATTGTCTTGTCACCAGAAAAAAAAATTGGAAAAAGAGCAATCTCAAAACAAGAAAATGGAAAAAAAAAGAAAAGGGAAAAATGGAAAAGAAAAGAAATTAGCGATATTTATGTACTGGGTTTGGTCGAGTTTATTGTATAAATTTTTGAATGAATTTTTTTTGTATTCTACTTCCAGTGTACCTGCACCCTTTATCTTGTATCGTGGTTTAGCTGAAGATTTGTGTTTCTCCATTCATTTGGAGCGGTAAAGCTCGTCACCGCGAACTCGGTAGTCCCCGTCTGCGAGTGTGAACGTCGGTTCTTTCACCCGGGCTAATTTTTTTTTGGTGAGATTTAAATTGTTTCCACAATTTCGGATCTTAGACGGTCATGGAATTCGATCGTTCCACCTCATACTTAAGGACCGACACCCAGGCTAGTTTTGCAGTAGCAGATTCGTGAAAATCTGCAGACAAGTTCCTCTGCTAGTTTCGGTTGGTATGGTGTCTTCCCTTGCATCTGTAGTTTCCTGTATAGACCTCTAATGAGATGGGTCGTCACTTAATCTGGTAGTCTCATGTTTAGCCCGAAACTAAACTTATTGAATGGTCTTTCTCTTAAAATTTTCAATTGTAGTTAGCTAATACAGATGGAATGATTAGGCAGAGAAGGGAACATTGGATGACAGAACCTCCAAGTGCACCCTATATCTGTTATCACATTTACAACATCTCATCTCCATGTTCACCCTATATGCTGCTTTTACATAACTCGAGATCTTTGGTTAAATTGAAATAACGGTCTTGCCAATTTTTCCAAGTGCTTTTTGGTTATCAATTAGTACTTTTCTTTTGTTAAATAAATTTTGGCACGATGAAATGTGGTGTTGTAGGAGTCGAAACATATCTTTACGACTTACCACCAAAAGAACACATATCTCTATAACTAATGTTTAAAAAACAACTGCATGTTCTGTTTCTTGAGTTGTAGTTCCACCAGGCGGTCAGACTAATTATTATTGTTCTTCTACTAAACCTATTTTTAATCATATTTAGTATTAAAATGTCAATCTAAATATTCTCTTATACCAAAATCTTGATTTAAAAATTCTCAATCTAACAAAATTTGATTTTTTTTTTCATTCTAAAAAAATTTATTTTTTAACATTGGTTGGCCGATCCTCCTCTCAAATATGGGATTGAACAAATGCGTTCTTTTTTTTAGTCGTGGTCCGATCAGTCAGTCCAATTTTTGAACAAAAAGTTCAAAACAATATTTATAACTACTACCCACCCAATGGCATTAACAATTGCTGGGCTGCTGAGACCAACTTGTCCCAAGAAAATCAGAAATATCTCATGTGGACACATGTAATTGTCTGAATTGTGGAGTGTGGATGCCATGTGGTGGCAAATATGTTATCCTCATTGAAAGATGATGATGAGATAGACAAAGGATCTTAAACCTCACAACCGGACATCCACTTTGTCCAATCACATCCCTCCACCTCAGCTCCACTTTTCACTCTCCTTATCCTCCCTTCCACCACAAGGCATCATCATCCATTAGCCCTAACCCTAGCCCTTCTCTTCACAAACTCTAAAACCCATCTCACCTCAGGAGGAAAAAAAGAGAGCCAACTTTATACAGGATGCCTCTTACAATACCAACCAACCTCTCAAACCCCATGTTGATGCCAAGGCTTGCTTGCCCCGCAAGGCAAAGAGCAGCTCCTCTTGTGGTATGCTCATCTTCGAAGACGGACCTCCAAGCGTTCTCGGCAGCTCTAGCCACGTCCACCATCCTCCTCTCCGCCCCGCTCCCCGCGATGGCCGACATCTCGGGGCTGACCCCGTGCAAGGAGTCCAAGCAGTTCGCCAAGCGGGAGAAGCAGTCGCTCAAGAAGCTCGAGAACTCCCTCAAGCTATACGCGCCAGACAGCGCGCCTGCCCTCGCCATCAAGGCGACGATGGAGAAGACCACGAGGCGGTTCGACAACTACGGGAAGCAAGGGCTGCTATGCGGGGCCGACGGGCTGCCCCACCTGATCGTGAGCGGGGACCAGAGGCACTGGGGGGAGTTCATCACCCCGGGGATCCTGTTCCTGTACATCGCCGGGTGGATCGGGTGGGTGGGGAGGAGCTACTTGATCGCCATTAGAGGGGAGAAGAAGCCCACCATGAAGGAGATCATCATCGATGTGCCTTTGGCCGCTAGCTTGGTCTTTAGGGGCTTCTCTTGGCCTGTTGCTGCTTATAGAGAGCTCGTCAACGGTGAACTTGTTTCCAAGGATTTTTAATTAATAACAGAAATTGCGGGATACTAAAGTGAAGTTTTTCGCTCTTTTTCTTAATCCTTGATCTGATTTTTTATTTCTTGCGTGAAATTGTCTACTTTATATATGTAAAGTTTAGTTTGTGTGTTCATTATCTGAATCTTGATGTCTTTAGTCGACTGAAATTTGAATTAGTCAGTATTGAGATTTTATCGATATTCTTAATACACAAGTCCACAACCACCCACCATATATTAATATTGTTACTCAGATGTATATATATTAAGTTACATTCTATGCAATATTGTTAAAAACCCACATACATAGAAACTAAAAATAGCTAAATTTTCAGTGCACCGCCTCTCTAATTAAGTCCAAACCACAACCACTACTCTATGCACCGTTATATCATCCGGTATCTGCACGACTAATTCAGATTTTGATCGGATTCATGTGACATGTTGAAAGGCTTGGCATGTCCACATGGAGTGGGCCGAGCTGGCATGGTCCATCATATCCATGTCAAATACGGGCTTCACCATGGACGAGCCCATTATCAGCCCGGTGGACCCGGGTGAGCCGCTGCTACTTGGGCTCGATGGGCCGAGCCCAAGGGTCGAGAACGTCGTGGATTGTCGGACTCTTAGGTGGACCACCTCTGCCTGGGCCTGGGCCAGCTGGGTCTGGAGGGCGTCGATTTGTTGCTGTAGAGACGATATTGCCCCTACACAACCATACACTGGGTCCCTTACCCTTGCATTTGCTTCATACACCATGCTGCTCACTGCATCTCCCCTTTGATGCATTGGAAGCTCCTAGAAAGAAAATCGATGTTATTCGTTTTATTTCGATCAATAAATCAATGAGACACGAATATAAAGACATATATATGTATATATTTATAAAAATTTTGAAGTCTGACCCAAGTGATAAAATGTGCAGTCAAAAAATAAGACAAAAAAATATATTTCAACGACTAGTATGTGGTCTTGTTTTGTCTATATTGTGACATATTAGTATTTGGTAACCGGTGTCTACATGGAAACTCACATCATCGACACGACATCGTTCTATTTCATATAGAGCGGAGACATATATATATATATATATATATATATATATATATATATATATATATATATCATCAAATTGACACTTGATCTAAATAGACCTTTCCAATTGCTATAATATATATACTTTTTGTCTTCTTATAAAGAGAAATAGAGAGGCTAAAAATATATTAGTGTCAGCCATTTCAAGAATTAGACAAGGTCTTTTACCCGTTATTTTCAACGGATACTGTCTGATCCTGTCCCCTTAATCTCTTGACCAAAAAATTATCTCTTACAATCTTTTCAACTTTTTTCCTGGCTTCCGTATGAACCAACTTTTGGAGAAAGTTTTAATTAAGCTATTTTGGTCTTATTCACAAGCAAGATGGAGGTCGCCCCGTTATATTCACAAATTTCTAACTCAAAATTTCAAAATTATGAGTTCTTAAGTGAGACTGATGACGATTGTTGCTAGGGGCAATGGCCAATCTATGACCCTCCGTAAAAGGCGACTATATTCGATTGGGAAAGTTTGGATTTAAATGTAATTAAGAGGTTATTTTTGTATAGGACACGGTTGGTACTCTTAGTAGAGATTTTTGATATGGGTATGTAGATAGGGTTTATGATAGTATTCTTATAATATGTTTTATCTTGTACGATATTTGAAATACAGATAGTGTAAATTTTGGGACTTCTTAATACAATTTTACTTATAAAAAATTAAGACTAATGATGTATCATGAAATATGAGTTCTATGACAACAATAAATCACAAGAACAATATAAGGATTCAACATGTATCAATTTTTATGCTTATTAATACGGTTCAAACATACACCATATTTGGTATGGACTCTCAACATTGTAAGACATACTTGTTCAGGTATAGCCCTAGGCCCCTAGCAAGTCAAAAACACTGTATATAGTAAATATATATAGTTTCTTGTAGTGGTAAATTAAATAAATAGTTGGGCAAACATGATTTCACTACACACGTGATACATGAACAGATCCATGAAAAGTCACATTCATATCATATGCAGTAGAAGATAGAAGCGGCCAAAAACATATCCTATAGTTATTTAATGTTTGATTCCGGGTAAAATTATTTCAATTTATCATCAATAAGAAGTGACAACTATAAAGCAGGAGCGTCACGAGATCAATTTACGATATCATATTAATATTTATAGCTTTACACCTATAAATTAGGACCAACAACTTTTTTCCAATTTGAGATTTTTTGGAAAAAACTTTCGTCTTGCAAAGCAAGATGAGTCACTGGCAACTTAATTAGTGAGAACATTAAGCTAATTTGGTTGGGGCGAGTTGCATGTTTATATATAATAGTTTAGCATTGAAATTGATATGGTATCTTAGTTTCTTTTATAGATCCATTATAAATTAATTCCCAAGTTCTTTGATTGTCCAACTAACCGTTGAGTGAGACATTGGATTTAGTCCGATGTTGTGCTAAATTGACTTTAACGACAAACTTATTCCAGTTAGTCTAGGCAGCCTAACTAATTCTAATATTATTTTATATTTTGTTATCCAAATACCTACTAAAGTCAAATACCTCAAATTCGAACTAGATATAATATTTGAGAATTGACAAAAAAATTTCAACAAATATATAACACTAATTCGTTCTAATTATTCAAATTTTGTTATTTTGTTTAAGAAAAAATAACTTATTTATCTGTTGATCTAATAAAAATAAAAAGCTTGAAGGTGTCAAATCACATAAAAAAATAAGAAGGAAAAGGAAATATTGTTCAATAAAGAAAATAAAGGTAATAAAGCACCAACTGATATCTTTTTGTCTTTACATGGCGGTATATATAATGGAAAATTAAATTAAATTAAACTTTATATGGACCTATACCGAGAATAATTAAACATGCAAGAGGCAACATCATGATCTAGCCCAACCAATAAAGAAAAAGGAACTAATAAAAGGTCGCCACTGTATACATTTAACAAACTCAAGGAACTGACGAGGGGCCACCGGACCCTCAATCTGTCCGAGATACGTATAAAATCTCGTACTGATTGAGGTTTCGGTAGAGTCAAATCGTATTATAAGAAATAATAAAAAAATTTCATACAAATTTTATCATATTATATTTGTATGATTCGAATTCAAAAAATTTACTAATTGATGCTTGAATTATTTAGAGTACACAAATACCAACATGTCATCATGATTAGGAATGCAGTTTGAAATTAAGGTTGAAACCCACAATTAGACATCTATTTAAAAATAGATAACGGATTGCAAGTTTGAAACAAAAGAAACTGTTGCATCATCAACAAGCAAGTGGCAAATATCTAAAATTTTCAAGTTGCATATGCAGCAAAACAAATCAACATGTACAGCCTCTCTATGTCACAGAATAATTTAAACATAAATTAACTAATGAGTTATTTTAACTTAACCAAGATGTCTCGAGTTCGAGTCATTTGGAACACAACGATGTTAAATACTTATTGAGAGAGGAGGAAACCTGTAGCATTTTGTTGACATTGCTAGCACCAAAAACCTTGTGGACATTAGCAAATTTGTGTGGCTCATCAGCTAGGAAGTAAGGAGCAAACACACAATCTTGAGCACACCTCCTCCTTAGCAACTTGCAAGCTGCACAAGGAGCTGCACTTTGTTTCCTCCCATTTTCCTTCATCCTCCTCGTGCCACGTGTCTCTCCTCCTTGTTTAACACTAGTCCCGACTCGAGACTGGAATTTTTTATCAGTTTAGAGAAGTTATCACTTTACAGAAAATCACGTTATAGAAGTTTTAGTGTAATGTGTAATTAATTGGGTATTTTGCATATACCACAAATTGCTAGCTAATGACTTGTTTGGCTTAAAGAGATGAAGGCAATAAATGGCAAGGTGGGATGGAATTAATGTTGTTCTAAGAGGGGGAGAAGTGTGTTGGAGTTGAAGAGGGGGAATATGTGATTAGAGGTAGCACCAAATTTATAAGCTGGGGGAATTTGATTTGGTGACCCTTCTATAAGCTAGATTGGAACATGGGGCCCTACCAGAAGAAGCCTTTAGATTTTCGGTCGATTGGAAACAACAATATTATATTTTTACGATACCTAAGTTGAATTTGAATTATTAGTTTAGTGGACATTGGATTACGATGTGATTTCTTTTGGCTTCGTGCTTTCTTTCTCTTCCCCATGTGTCTACTTCTTTTAATTCTTTCCCTTCTAGAAATCTCTTTTTACACATGAATAGTCGTAGTGAGACATTTGAGACGTGTACGTGCAACTACTAACATTGACGAACTGAAATTAAAAAAAATGTAATTCTAAATAGTTAGGGACCCAGAAATTGTTTTGGGACACTTATGTTTTATTTTTTAATCAGATTTTTTATTAAAGAACAAATTGTCGATGTGCGGAGTTATTTTTTTAGTCAATCAATAAAATTTAAAAATTGCTTGGCTATTCCTTCTAAAAAGTGGTATAATTTTATACAGTTATAGAAATATTGCAGTTTTCACTTCCTTTTTAAAATTTTGGAAACACCAAATTCCGTGAGAAATATAGGTGAAGATCTCCATCATATTAGCGTATGCCCTTTAAAAAGGAAAATATACACGAGGGTATCCTATGTCCCGGAATCACTATAAGTTAAGCTAGAAAGTCAGAGCGTCGTGTCCATGTTATTTTTGTCATTACCGGATTCGAGTTGAGTGAGATCATATATAATAACTAAATTTTAACATAATTGTATTCTAATAATTGAATTTAAAATCTGTGATTTAGATAAAATAACCCATCGAGTGTGCTTTAATGTTGTGTTGTTTTTGAGAAGGATTTAATTTTTTGTTGTTGGTTGCCGAAACCCCACCAGTTTGGTGATTTTTAGGGGTCATGTTTAATTTCTTTTCGTGTTTTCTTGCTTATTGTATTTGCTTGAATAATTCTTGACGTGATCTAAGATTTGTATGAATTTTTGTGTCTATCTAGTTGATGCATGTGGCTAAATTTGCCTCGATTAGATTTGCCTATCCTTAGCTCTCACTTGTGTACGATGTAACACAATATTCGTTAATAGGAAGCTACATTTTTTATGTAGTTTTTTTTAATAAGTAAAAGTATATTAATCATCAAAAAGATCCCCAAAAAACTTACAACCACGAGATACAACCTCAAGAAATCAGATAGAACCTATCAAAGTAGAGAACCCACAAGATAAATGTTATCTAATTCGAGACAACTCACACCACAAAAGAGAGTCAAAAACCAACCAAACACTTGTGTACGATGTAACACAATATTCGTTAACAGGAAGCTACATTTTTGATGTAGTTTTTATAATAAGTAAAAGTATATTAGTCATCAAAAAGATCCCCAAAAAGTTTACAATCACGAGATACAACCTCAAGAAATCAGATAGAACCTATCAAAGTAGAGAACCCACAAAATAAATGCTATCTAATTCGAGACACCCCACACCACAAAAGAGAGCCAAAAACTAACCAAACACTTATCGAAAAGTCAAGAGAGATCAAAAGACCAAGGATGAGTGACACTTTGATGTAGTTAAGTATTTATTAGTGACACTTTGCTCATCGATCACTCATTTAGGCTTACCTCCGTAGAGAGATTGTTAGCTCTCATGGCCAATATCATGGCCATGATAATCAGCTTCATAATTTTTCCACCGACGAGATTGTAAACATTATCTATCTTGTATTTTGTTATGTCCATCTTATTTTCTCTCTTTCCATAGTTTAGGTACTTCGTATTTCTGTACTGTAATTCTATCAAAATGAAAAGCTTTTAAAACCATATCCTTAAAAGCAAGTTTATTACACAATTATAATCCCACCGTTAATAACTAGAGTAGTGATCATGACGATCATAATACGATGGACAATAAAATTTTTAAAGGCATGATTATGCCGTGGGGATTGCTGAAAGTGGGCTACATTGGTGGGCCCCTTTCATGTCAAAAATTTGTGAGGATGACGGATCCACCAACAATGAACAATTAAGTGTGCTAATACATCACTTTAAGCATGTAATTAAAGCACAATAGATGCTTTAATAAACTTTCGATGAGGTGCTGGTGCTTTCGATGAGCTGAATTGTACAAGTTCAAGTTAGATACTACATTTGAGTTGTGATTTAAAAAAATTTAATAAATATTTAGCATTGTTGTATTCTTAATGATTCAAACTGAAGACTTTTTAATTAAATTAAAACAACTCACTTATTAGTTTATTTAAGTATTTATTTGTGGGTATATTTGTCATATAACTCATATTAATGTTGAAAGCGGATTATACAAAATAATTAGTCATTAAAAGTAGTGAAATAGATAGAAAACAGAAAAAAATATTGGATACATTAATATTTTACGTAAGTCTACTTATTTTCTTTTTCTTGTGTTTGTAGCAATCCAATTTCTAACATCTACCAATAATAATCAACATAAAATGGACATTTTACTATTGTTTAATGAAAAGTTAGTAAGAAACTAGAGATAGCGTATTTTGTGACCGAGTTATTTTATTTTGAAAAGTTCAAGATTCTTACTCTCCAAATAATTTATTATCAATTTCCATTTTTGGTGAAGCAAATCCCACCTATATTTGGTCAAGAACCTCATGGTGGTGGTCTGAATTAGTGGACTTAAATCAGCCAATAAACTGACAAAGTGAGAAGTACCCAATAATATTATATATATATATATATATATATATATATATATATATATATATATATATATATATATATACACACACACACAAACTAGAGCTTTTACCTTTTACCTTTCTTGGATATCGCAAGGACTTGAATACTTAATGTAAAACTTCTGTAGCAGGTAAGGCCAAAAGTAATAGGTTAGTGTACTTTAACATTTTAATGTCACTGATTATATTAAAAATTTTATATTCAACCAAAAATTTTCTTTTGAAAGAAAATTCAACCGAAAAATTAAAGTAATAGGTTAGTGTATTTTCAATCCATATAAAAAAGTTTACCATATTTGCACGGAAGAAGTCATAATCTCTAACATATTTTACTTATTCTTTAGATTACTTATTCTAATCCTACAAAAGTGAATTAATAAACTGCAGGATCCGAACAAAATAGAAGACAGTTGGGAAATTGAATTGGGCCAACCCTTTTAGAGCAACGACCGGTCCAAGCCTCCAAGGCATACAAAGACCAACTATGCATGCCCTGACAATATATTTTTTATTCCACCAGGTATGGAAATAGAAAAAAGGCAAAAAAAAAAATCGACCTTCAAAACAAATTTAAAATTTATTAATTAAGATAAAATAATTCACTCATCAATTGATTTAATATATTTTCGTTATATATATATAAGAGAAGACTGTTTATTTCATTTTGGGTGATAAGATTGATCGATCAATCTGGTCAACCTCTGCTGCCCACATGCGTTCAAACAGTCGGCAAGATTATATAAGATTCTTCTCTTGCAGTTGAATTGATTTTTTTTCTCAAAATTGTTTGTTCAATGTCAAATACCAACATGTGCTTATAGAGAATTCAAACTAGGCCCATTGAAGTTAATCGTAAATAGGCATTCATGTTTATGACTAATCCACATTGGGTCCAAGATTGATAGTTTAAATTTTTCATATTAGAGTATCGTTAAAATCTTTTGAGTTAATTGTTGTATATCATATATCTCATATATTTTTGAAAATTGTTTCATTATTGAAATCAATTTATAAACAAATGTTCTTCGAATATTAAATTGATCTCGTAATATATTGTGCGCTTGAGAATTAATTTAAACCGGTATTTTTTTAGGACGAGAAATAAATCAATCCCACACAAATCTAATTAATCTTGAGTTGTCGGTAAACTTATTGGGTCCGGTGCTGTTTTGGTCGATTGATATGCTCAAACACAAACACTTAGAGGTGTACATTCGGTATTTACCTATCCTGATTAACAAATATCAAATTTACCGGATACCAAAATGCAAAAAAAAGCTATACCGATCCCAATCCCGAATAGTATTCTGTAAATTTGATATTTTACCAAATTAAATTTTTGTAAATTCGGTATTTACCAAATTTACCGAATTTTTGAGAAAAATTATAATTTATCATTATATTTAATCAAAAAATATAAACATAATTTCAATAAATACAAATAAGTACAAGTCCATCAAATCAAATCAGTATAAAGTCTATTTAGAGCATTGATTTTTTACGAGGCCAAAGAATTTTTTGATAAATTATCTATAATTTGACTTATATATTTATTAATATATTTGGTAAATTACTATTTCGGTAAATTCGGTAAAATATCGATATTTATCAAAATTTATCGAATACCGATATTTATCAAATTTCTCAAAAACTTTCTACCGAATTGATTACTGAAACTAATTTATCAATTCTGAATTATCGATTACCAAAATGTTACCAAATTTTCTGAATTCTAATTACCATTTACTCACCCCTACAAATACTGATTATATCTTCACTAGTCATATCGTCTATGATTAACTAGGGCTAGTTACTTTTAAACCGAAATGATAATGATTCAAAGTGAAAAAAAGTCACTAGTTATGATTACCCGTTTAGGCATTGGTTTTTTTTAATTTTTTGTTTCTCCCCTTTTTCATCATCATTCTGTAAATTTTTCTCTTCTAATTAATAAAGGTTCGTAATTTATTTAAAAAAATGTTGAAAAAGTCTATTTTTCAAAAATTGAATATAAGAAATTAAAAGAAATTGAAAAGACTGTGCTGGTATCCGAATATTCGGTGACCAACTAATTAAAATTTGAGTTGGGAAGAACTTTTGAATGGTGGCAAAGGTTACCCTACAAATATTTAACACTGTTACGTTTTCAAATGTCTCGAATTTGAGACCTCTTAATCAAACTAATACAACTTCATTAAAAATTGATCTAACTAGTAGCTGTTTTTGGGGTAACTATATATTCGAATTAATTACCCAAGAAAGAAACCTACATTTTCTTAACCAACGGTCTAGCCCTAGAAGGTAATAAAAGTTACCAGTTAGAGAGAGTTAAAGAGGGTGACTATAAATTATTTACTAACGACCTAACGTGAACCTAAATGTGATCATTGCTCGTGATTGGAGCTCTTTGTGATGGTCGAAATGATGAAATTCATTTTAAGAAGTCAATGGTTTGTACGAAGATGAAAAATTAGTCAAGGGACCAATTGATTGATCGGTTTTGATGTGATTGCCTGTTAAGGTCAACCAGGTTAAAGAAGAGTAATGAAACCCAGAATCTTGATTGTTATTTTTGTGTTGGACTAATTTGAAATTGTATCATATCAAGGAGCTTTTGTAATTAAAAATGTGTTCGAAACATCGTGAACGATGACTAGTATAAAGAAAAATAAAACTCATCCTTACAAACTATAAAAAATATTCAAACAAATAAATCAAAAATATAATATTCTATAGATAGTGTTCGACTAATCTGCATATTTTCTGCTCGACCAGAATCAAGAAAGTCACCTAGGCAAGTGAATTAGGTGAATGATAAATCTCTCCTACTGGCCGATTAAGGACAACTTAATTAGGTGTTACCCTGGTCAAATTTGTGGAAAATGTTGCAAATGGTTGATCATTTTACATTGTGAAGGTGTCGGTACTATGAGCAAATTTGCCTTTTCTATTAACTGTTTTGAATCAAACTAAATTTTTGACGGATACGACCTAGTATCTGAATATCGATCGTACCGACTATTCCAAATTTAATAAAAGTATGACTTTTGAAAAGTGAAAATCTCCAACTAATATTTAACACTTTTACTTTCTAATAAAAACTCGAAATATTTTAATTAAACTTATGTAAACATCTTACGTATCCCATTGTTTGTTTGTGATCAACGTGTGATTATAGCTAAACTAATACGATTTTTTATAAGTAAATTTCATTCGGAAAAAAATAAGATAATTATTTATTTAAAGTTTGGGTGTTAAATAATTAGTTTTAGTTTAGTTACTTAAACTAATACGCTTTAGAAGCTATCTGATCAAATATAATTCATCCTCTTTATGTTTGTAATAGAATGTGTTATTACATGTTTTTGAAGTTGTTTATAACTAGATAGTGGAGTAATATCAAACAAGATTTATGTAAAATATTTGCATTGACTTTGAAAGCTCCTCATTGAATCTCCAACCGTCACGGCTGCACTAATTAATTATAATTTTTATAATATTTAATATATCGACTGATTCAGATTCAACTAATATGATTTTTGAATGATGAAAAAATTATGTAACAAATATTTAATATTGTTATCTTTTTAATGGCTTAAATTCGTGATCTCTCGATTAAACTAGAACAATTAATCCAAAGTTGTTGTAGATGCTATTAGTGGTGATATTATGGAGGGAATTAATCTAATCGGACAGTAAACATCATTGATTGCGAGTGCCTTCATGCTTAAGCAAATCTCTTTGGGTCTCCAAATCGCATTATCCACTAATTAAAAGTGATCAGCCCAATAATTTTTTTGGTTTCTTGAAACCGACAGTATATTCATAAGCCTGAGCAAGGTTAGGATACGATAAGATTTGGTCCCACGACTTAATACGCCTACCTTTTATTAATTGTACACTAGCTCTTCATTTTCTTTATATATATATATATCTCTCTATCGACCAGAGTCACTAAGTTCTATTTTCGAGAATTGGTGCTCTTGAATTAATTTTCTATAGTATTTAGAGTATGTTTAGTTAGGGTGTACCACAACAGTTTTTTTTCGACAACACTTTCCGGTTTAAATCGAAATATAGGAAAAATTTATAATGCCCAACACAATTTTACGACTCGGTATTGTATTATATATGAAAGCAAAGTAAAAAATGATTTGTAATTTTATACGTATATACATGTGTCGAGCTCTTGAGATTACCATATCCCTAATTAGTGAGATTATTTGTAATTAATTAGATTATTTATAAGTACAAAAAATTTATGTACTTGAAGGTTTTGAGAATAATATAAAAGCGAGTTTATGATTACTCACACGACTCAAATTTCCGGCACATTGATAAAGTCAATATTTTAGATTGGATATAATATTTTTATTTTGTCATTTTTAAAATTATATTTATTGTCATTGTCTCGGAAAGAAGCTTATAGTTATAGGTGGAAGTTGATTTTCTTAGATTTTTTTTAAGATTGTGACGTGCACGTGCGACGCCATGAATATGTCATATGTGGACTAGAAATTGGGAGAAAATGTGCTAAAAACATTATAGAAAGATTTTGGGTGGTGAAGGGGACAAGGTGGGAATATCTTAAATCATTATTTTGGTCTTGACCCAACCTTTTTGACTACTTAACAAACTTTAATGGTTTTTCTCTCTTGGCCAAAAAAGACTATTATTTGGTAATGCTATAATGAGATTGTTTGACTTTGGCAAAATGTGCATTTCTTAGTGGTGACCTTTCTTTTCTCATCTGTCCTAAAATAATCTAAATTCGAGTTATACGCGATCTCCACTAAAAAACTAGACGACAAAAAACTTAATACTACAATTAGCAAATAAATAAATTGATCCAATTTTTTTTTTAAATTGTCACGCCATCAACACGAATTCTCACGAAGGGCCTAAGGAAGGTACGGAACGATCTGGGCCGAACAGGACAGAGGTTGAAATTTCACTTTTTGGGCTTAAGACAGTGGAGTTTTTCCTTTTTGGTAAAAAATACCAAAATTTTGAAAGTAGTAATATTATAAAAGATCACTAAACAGTATATTAGTGACATTACTCAATGTTGCGTGTTTTGAAGTCATAATTAATAAGTTATGACAAAGCAACTTATTTCAAGATTTTAGAGTTGTAGACGTCATTATCAAGTTTTTGAAAGTTTATATTCTCAATAATGTTTTTCTCTGGGAATGACACATAATATAAAAGTGTCTAGGTTACAGTATATTTTTTGTTAATGAAAAATTTAAAAACACGATTGTCCACTATTCATATAATGACATGTTTATAAATACTATAAGATTAGGAATACAACCAAATAATATTATCAATTGTAATTTACACTACAATATTATTTGTTGTATTGCTCAATATTATCGAGAAAGAGATAATTAATTTGCTAAATTTGACAAGCGTTGGACCTTTAAGAAAGAGATAATTAATCTTTATTTCCGCTTTGGTCACCTAACTTTCTTGACTTTCTATTTTGGATACCTAACTTCCTTGACTTACCACTTTGAACACCCAACTTCTTGGACTCTACACTTTGGTCAAAAACATAATTGACTTTTTGCTTCGGGCACTCAACTTCCTTGACTTACCAATTTGGTCACCAATTTCCTTGAATTTACACTTTGGTCACCCAACTTCCTTGAATTTTCACTTCAGTAACCCAACTTCCTCGGCTTCCACTTTGGTTACCCAACTTCCTTGACCTTTCACTTTGGCCACCCATCTTTCTTGACTATTATCTTTGGTCACCCATCTTCCTTGACTATTCTTTTTGGTCACTCATCTTCCTTGACTTACCATTTAGTCAAGGAAATTGATTGACCAAAGTGAAAGGTTAAGGAATTTGGGTGACCAAAGTGTAAAGTCGGGGAAGTTGGGTGACTTACCATACACGAGAGACCTGAGAATAACTTATCCTTTTTTTAGCCCGAGACTCTGATACCATGTTAGATCTTCATCTTCATTATAATTGGAATTAGTTGTTTTTATACGTTTATAATTGGAATTAGTAATATGGTAATCTCAATTTATTGATCTGACCTTCAACTTGCAAGCCGTAGGTTCTCCAAATTATGGAAAAGAATCAAATAATTATAGAAATCTGTAGAATGTGCTATTCTGTAGAACAACTACTATCTATACAAAAGGTACTTTATGTTTCCTGATGATGCAACCGTTGCCTGAAGGACACAACTCTTGCATCAACTCTAGCAGAGAATCCAACTTGTGTCATCCTCTGTGAATTGAACTGCTCCCTAACCCACATCTTCTTCTCTGTTGCATCCCTCTTGCAATGCTTCATCTCTTGGATCACGTGATCATCCGAAGGCCGGAACGTCCTCGTCGTGACAGTGTGTATGAAGTAAGGCAGCAATGAGGTGACCACCACGAGGAGTGTGACCAGCCAGTAGGTCGGGACCGGCCCGATGGATTCGACCAGCGTGCGGAATGCCTTGTTCGAGTAGGCGGGCGGGAGGGCTCCGTAGGCGAGTAGGAAAATGTACCATAGGATGATGCTGCCCCAGATGAAGAGGTGCTGGATCCATGTGAAGTGGTTGAGGATCAGTGCCATTTGGCAGTTCACTGTCCAAATGACACAAGTGTACATCATCGCGCCGAATTGCGTTATGTCTGCTGTTTTCCCGTCTTGTCTGAATGGCGCTGGGGAGAGTACGGATATGATTGCAGTGAATATGACAGCAGATGCAACCATCGCATTTAGCATCCACCCGACGATCCGGGTCCACGAGAAGTACAGGTTCCTCTGGCCTTGTTTGTACAGGGCAGGGAACTGCATTGCATCATCAGGGAAAAAAAATATATGTAAGAACGTACATTATGGAGCTTGCCTGATTTATACAATTGTGATCAGTACCTGGAGGCATACATCGGATGGAACATCTTGCTCGAAAACTCCCAAGCCGATGACCGGTAAGGACGTCAAAAGAACATTGAACATCACCATGTACCAGTCGTCGTACAAGACCTCTCCTGAGAAGTTCGTATACAGCTCGTAGTAGAAGAGCGTGAGGCCGAACGCGATGTTCTTATATACAAAGTAGAGAACCATCTTGGAGATTCTCTTGTAACACCAGTGCCCATGAACGATTAGTAACCTCTCCAAATACTGGAACTGAGGCAACGAGAAGTCGCTCGCCATGACAGCCTGCAGGTAACGGATTTTAATCGTTCAGGACCATCGGATAAAGCGAGTCAAGGTGCAAGGAAAAGATAGGACAGGAAGCTTTACTTGCATTCCTTCCATGCCACTGATACCAACTCCAATATCAGCTTCTTGTATCATGCCAACATCATTCGCTCCATCTCCGATCGCCAATGTACTCTTTCCCGTGTATTTCTTCACCAATCTAGTAACCTGGATGTGCAAAATCCAAATACAGATAGCCAGCCGTTAAATTATATGTTCTTCGCGAGTTCCGAGCACAGTAAGATCCTATACTTGCCAGGGCTTTCTGTTTTGGAGATAATCTGCAGCATATAACCGAAGCGCAGTTGACAGCCAACTGTAAGAAATGGTCCTTCAGGTCGTCGTCTTTCAATGCGATTTCAAGAGCTTTTCCATCTACCACCAATGCAGAGGGTGTGCTACCCTTTTCTTGGCGAATTTCTCGGTACGAGCTCTTGATCTGGCTGGAAATCTCTTTTTTCATGCCCTGGAATACTAGAAACATAAACTGCATCACTAACGAATCCAGACCGAAACTTTGACTACTGAGCACTGAAGGCAATTATCACCTGTAGATGGTTTTTGGATTCAGCTTCTTTGCTCAGGCTCAAGTGGAACTGAGTCATGTCCTGTCTCAGCAGGCTGCAAGCGAATCTGCAAAGTTCGAAAGCGGAAAAGTTTAACGAAGAAAGAACGAGATTGGATCGAGGAAAGTCACTTCAGAATCGCGAACCTCACCCGACATTTATTGCAGTTTCTTTCTTGTCACCTGTAAGCAGCCAGATTTTCAACCCGGCCTGTGCGAGTTTATCTATGCACTCGGGAACCTGATGCAAGTTCAATATAGAGAGCATAAGCCATGGATAAAAGTTTTTGTATTGCAAGAGAAACGAAAGAGGTCTGACCCCTTCTTGCAATTTGTCTTCAACAGCAGCAACTCCCAACAAAATCAAGTCTTTCTCGATCAGATCAGATGCGGTTTCAAGGAGTTGGTCTCTTTCGGGGCCTATTGTAGCCTTGGCTTTAGAGAACATTGAGTTCCAGCGGAGATACTCGGACTGATCAAGCATTCTGTAAGCAAATGTGAGAGTCCTGAAGCCATCTTCTGCATAACTTGAAAGATGTGTGTTTGTTGCCTCTTGGTATGTCCTACCATTAACCGCAAGCTTGTCGAAAATGATACTGTAGATTGGGAAAAACCGAAATGTCAGGCGAAGTAGAGATCAAAATCGACACTGAACGACGAACTAGACTTCTCTAGGGACGGACTAACCTGTCTGCCCCTTTGCACAGAAGAAATATTTTACCATCTTCGTCGCTAACGATCACGGACATTCTCTTCCTCGAGCTACTGAACTCCAACAGATTCAACAGCTTGTATTCCCTAAGATCATGATCATATCAATGAATTTCAGCAGCAGAACACATGCAGATTGGAGAGGAAAGAAATGTTATTTACCTCTTGACAATTTTCTCAGAAGAAGGATCAAACTCCTGAATGACCATAACGGATTGTGTTCGTCCGGAAAACTGAAATCCGAACTCTTGGGAAGCAATCAGAAACGATACTTCCTCGGGTGACTCGGCCTCGTACTTGAACTTGTCAGTCTGACCATCCTGAATAGGTATGCCAGTGTGACATAAGGCCATGACTCTGAAGAACATCGCTACCTCGAACAAGTCCGATCGATGAATCCATCGATTGCTAAACAACCTTTCATCCGAAAAATTGAACCCCTTAATAGCAGATTGTCTCCTTGTATCAGATACATTGGAGCATTCTTTTTTCAAGTAGCTTGCATCTTCCTGGCCCTCTAGAGCAGCCTTTTGGATGCTTATGTCGGAGGCAGACATCGATAAATCGACCATTCTAAAGCTATGGCTTGTCATGTCAGAATCTTCCATGTCTGTTTCATCCATCGCTGCATCGTAAATAATCCGTTGCGATGCAGCAAGATCAACCTCATTAATGTTACCCCCGTACGAAATCCCCGCGATCGAGCATTTCCTGAATTCCATCTGGTTACAAGTCAGAGTCCCGGTTTTATCAGTCAGAATGGTTTGCACTTGGCCAAGCTCTTCATTCAAATTGGAAGTTCGAGCTTGAACCGACTTCCCGGTCGCCTCATCATACATCTGCAGGTCCTTACTGATGAACATAGCTTGTAGAACTTTAACAATTTCTATGGAAACATATAGAGATATCGGTATCAAGTAGCCGTACAAAATCACAGCTCTTATGAACTGTGTAACACCTGACAACAGAGGCTTCGACAGGTTGAAGCTCGGACCGTCGTGATGATACTTCAAACGAAGGTACCACCAGTCAGCCATATCCGACTTCAGGATGACCACTGATCCTATGGAAGTGATCAGAGAAATCAGAACAAGAATTGAGAAAAGCAGGTAGATGACTCTATCCATCTTCTTCTCAACCCGGCTTCTTTTAGAGGGAGACCTTGTGGAATTTTGGACTACTTTAGTATCCTTCCCTGCAAAGATCACCACTCCATAGACATGATCAGTGTTCCGAAGCTTCGAATCTCGTAACAGCAATTGGCAAGGGCCTAGGGGATGCGTTTTGTTCTCGAACTCCAAGTTCCCAACAAAGCTATAGAGGTTCGGGTTGGGATCCTCGCATCGGATAGTGGCCTTAAACTTGCGAAAGTGTTTGTCCTCGTTCAGGCGAAGAGTGTCCTCCAAGCACCTCTTAATCTTCAGGTTTGTTTCTCCATCTAAGTTCATGGTTTCCACATAGCAAAGTCCATCCTCATAACTAGAAGATATAAAGAGAAGATCACTAGGAAAGTAATCATTTTTAGTTACTTTAACAATGTCACCTACTGAGAGTTCTCTCCAGGACTTGTCCAAGAACAAACCATTCCCTGCATGAACCTTTACTTTTCTAGCATTCACATTCAAGTCCTGCAGTTTCCAGAAGAGTGAATTAGGCAGGCAAATCTAGCCGATGGCTCGAGTAGAACACAGCACATACCTGTAAGAATCTGTACCAATCTTCGAAAGCCTCCTTAAGCATGCTGACTCCGACGACGAGCACCAACGGAGCAATCAAACTTACAGGTTTGAACACAGCACCATATGAAGTGAGAGACAATGCTGCTGCCAAGAGGAAGTAGAGATTCGCGACCCTGCGGAATTGCTCGAAGAGTGCAATCGGAAGGAAAGTAACAACATTGTACTTGGTGGTGGATATGTAGTTTTTGCTGTACTTCCAAGGCCTTGTCCTGTGTAGCTGAGGTTCATTGCAGAATACAACCCGCGAAAACCCTGGCTGACCGATGAGCTCCTGCTGGTCGGATGCCTGATCCGACGTGCGAGGCTGGAAGCACGAAAACGAGTACAACTTGCTCCACCTGATCTTCCCCTTCATTCTTCCAGGTTGGTTCTAACCAAAAGAAAAGATGAAACGTCCTAGTTTGACAAGAACAGATTCTTCTGATGTAGGTTGGTTGTTGGGAGTATCTAACTTTGGTCAGAACAGCAGACAGCTTGTAACTTAGTGTTGTCCTTTCCTGAACTGTTTGTACTATGTTTGGACCAATTCTCCATCTACCTGCAATTGGAATGAGCTCCAGAGGCCAACAATACTGCAACTTTGTACTTGTTTGGAGATTGCAGGCCTTCCCATTTCAGATTGTTTTTTCATCTTTAGTTTATACCAGAACCATTTGGCCGACTAATCCAGCTTTGATAGGTGGAAAAGTTCTCCCAACAAATGTTTGACGCTGTTGCGTTTCCAAGGACTCGAACTTGAAACCAAGTTAAGCCAGAACAACTTTCTTACAAGTTGATTGGTTTTTTTTCATCTTTACTTAACAAATGGCAGCTGTTTATGTGCGCCTTCGAAGTATCCGGCTCAGATCACATGGTAGCTGCATAATTTAAGGCCATCTTGCTGGCTTGGACTTTACTGCAAAATCTCCTCTAGATTGGTGAAAACAATCTTGTAATCTTTGTTTATAATATTGTTATCCGAATTCCAAGCTGAAGGAACATCCTCATTAACCCCCTTCCACGAGGTTCATATCACCACCAATTAAACAATGTGAGAATCACAAGGCTCCGGAATCAATCAAGCTCGACCCGGAATTAGTCAGCTCCTTACGAGTTGTAAAAAATTGAGACTTTTGATGAGTCGGTCCGAGTAGTAAGACAAATGAAAAAAATCACCATCTAAAAATACTGCTAAATAAGATCGATAATATTCGACATTACATACCAGAGTTAAAAAACTAAATAAAAAAAATGTTTGGTAGAGTGTCTAATAAACTTTGAAAGTTCAACATCCATACAGATCCAATGTAGTCCACTTTTATATCAATTTCTGTGGCAACTACAGCAAGTTGGCATTAATTTAATTTGTCTTCAATTAGCTGCAATTTCAGCACGGAATCTGTTGGAGAGGAGACCAATTGGGTTCATTGGTTCACGAGCCATTTCAATTTCAATATTAAAATAAAATCCCACCTAGAACTCATGATCATTGATCTCATGATTATCTCTTTCCTTGTTTTGATTCTTGGGATAATAAAATACATCCATAATCACGTTAGAACAAATTGCAGAATCTTCGCCCGAAACGTTCTTTAATATTTCATGCCGGCCATGTCGAAATAGCGACAAATGATTGGATTACGTTGCAAATTTTGATTGCAAATGGAAGAAGCTTCGGCTAATGATAACATTGTTCCTTACGTTGCTACCAACCAATATTTTTGAGAAGAAAACAAATATTTAAATCAATTGGTAAAGAACTATTTTAGTTTAATCAGCTCGCGGGTTCGAGTGTTTGACAACACAACAATTTTAAATACGTTTTTTCACCTTTGAAAGGTCCTACTCGGCTCGAATTTGGATTAGACCATTAGTTGATCCAGTAAACTGGATAGTATTGATATAAACCAAAGACCAATCTTTTCCGGAACAACTATGATTATATATAGTTCTAGGATGCAGTAACTAAAGGCGATTTAACAAAAATTCGTTCACTTGGCAAGAGACTTTAATTTAATTCGTTCGTTCAAGTTGTGCTGTAAAATATAGTTCCACCTATGGAGCAACTAGGAACGCCTGAAATGCATACATAGAAAACCAGAATCATTATCATGAAAATAAGTCTTACCACACATACAAGGCAGTAGAAAGTTGTAAAGCATGGTAATCCTAAGATGCATATTTATGATGGCCAATTGAGCTCATGAAAAACTAATCAGTTACCTGCTGGAAAGATGGCATTCTAGTTTGCCAGGATCCGATCGGACACTGCAAAGAGTCCGTCCGTCCATCCGTCCTAGTGAATTACCGCATTTTTGTCACCTGATGAGGCTGATTCCCTGACCAGACGAGCTGAGGGTAGGTCAAGAAACTTGTAATGCAGTGCTAATGCAACAGCTGGGCTTTCAGACTGTCCTCGACGTAACGTAACCCGAGAAACATAAAAAAGAGACAGTAGGTGATTCATATATCAGTAATGTAAACCGCAATGCTATGCAGATACGACTCCACGCAGATTCCAAGCATAAAGCAGAGTTGACAAAGTTGAAAATCTCTTGTTCGAATTCAGAACTTTGCTCCACCGCAGAACAGCATCCAAAAATCCGCTTCAGACTTCCCTGCATCAATTAAAAGCACATTTAAAAGTCTGGCATACAAGCACCCCTAGTATAAGGGGTCTCTGATCAAGTGGCTTACAAGCCCATCTCTGAATAGCATCTAAAACGTCTGGATTCACTTGGGTTTCCAATCTTTCCTAGCAATCTTCAGCAGCAGCAACAATAATGAGTAAACAATTGGACATTGAAGGTCCTACAATAATGACAGTCATGCAGCTTCAACTTAATGGAAGATCGTCATCTCGAAGACCATCTATGCGTTGTATACAGCTAACGATTATGGAGGGAATAACGTGAAATTATGGAGCAGCAGCAACAACAACAACAGACCTGGTGCTTGACAGAGTTGAATACATGAGAACAGCAACGGCCAGAAAATCCAAACAATCCTCCATCCGAGAAACTACATGTAGGAAGCCATACTCTCCATTTTTCCCACCAGCTAACCGTGAACTTCCACGGCTTGAAGTCCCAAGCTCGTCTAACTACGTGCAAACAAACAGGATATACAAAAATCTTGAGGACATGGTAGCACATTACATGTTTGAACCATGAAATAGATGAAACTTCAAGCTTTCTTGAACCCAACTAAACAAAAAATGCTTCAAACTTCGTTGAAAAGTTCCAACAAAATATTTCCATTTTCAATAAGAAGAAAGTGATAGCTCACCAACTCATGTATGGTCTGATGGATACGGTGTCAGTCCTTAAGCATGAGGTGGGAGGGTCGAATCCCATGACCGCCTAAGATCCGAAATTGTGGAAACAATTTAAATCTCACCAAAAAAATTGCTAGCTCAAGGAATATAGTGTTTAGCAGATTTGAAGGCCAGCCAGCATTCAATATAAAAAAAGTGAAAAACCACCGAGCGCGCAGATCAATTGCTAAGAAACTGTTCTACTTTAACTAGATATCTCATGTTCGAACCTCGAAATGAAGTTGCATTAAAACTCGGTAGTAATAGCTTTGTCACCTTCGTCGTCCTACCCAATTCGAATCTCTATTAATCGGTCCACTAGAAAAGCTAGCTCTCATCAAATGAGTCATTCTCAAAAAACAACAGCTAGAAGGAAATAATCATATACATAAAGCAAGAAAAAGACTGAATATTTGGCCACAAGGAAACCTTACATTGGTGGTATCGGGTTGGAAGGGGACCCAGTTCCTTTGGCGGTCCAAAGGGTGGCGGTAACTAATTGGAGCAAGCCCAGGACCACGGTTAGCCCCAAAGCGAGGAGCTGCCATATGGGTCTTGGGTTAGGAATTGGTGCGAACCGGTTCCGACCCGGAAGAGCCCCCGCCGGAAGGTGGAGGAGGAAGCGTTTCTGGTTTGACTTTTGCTTCATGTGGGTCGGTCCCGGCGTTTTGGATGGAAAGTTGGCGGTTCCCATGGTTGACCTTTTCCCCTCTCACGTCTCGGCTCTTGGCATCCGGGTTATAAGTTTGGGAAAAGTTCATTTTTTATCTTGTGGTATCACCGATTATCATTTGAGTTTTAAACTCATTAAATCGGTCCAATTTATTTTAATTTTTTTCACTTAGAGGATCCTAGGTCCAGGCCGACATTATTTGGTCGATGCTGATGTGGAGTGCTACGTGGTAGTGACCCGGATTAGTCGATGCTGATGTGGTGATTGATGAATTATCATATTAGTACCAAATTTGTTTATAATTTTTCAAAGAAAAAATTTATTTTAGTATCTTGTGGTATCACCAATTATCACTTGGATACCTAGTGATTTTAAACCAAAGTAATTTTTCGCGACTTTAAACCACAAGGTTTTGCGATAATCAAAGTGGACTTTTCCCTTAATAATGGTATGGTCTTAATGTAATTAGAGTGAGAGAGGAGAGATACAGAGGAAAACGAGTATTTTTTTGTTCAATCTTTGTTTAAGAGAGTCATAAGTATTTTTATCTGAAAAAATGGTAAAAAAATAACTGTCATTTAAATAACAACCATAGAACTTTTATCATCAGATCTATGTATTTTAACCTACATAGTACCCGAAGGAAACCATATTAAAGTATAAGTTACTAAAATAAAATTTGTCAAAAGAGAAACCCCACGGACGAAATTCAGTTGAATCTAAAACGGATTTGGATTTTCTGCACTAATTTTTGGATCGGATTTTATGGTAAGAATTAAAATAAAAGTAGACTACAATCCTACTAGACATAAATTAATATTATTTTCTGAACAGATAAATTAAATTATTTTTAGACATCTTAAATAATAATTTTTTGTTATCTTTCAAATGTCACACCTAATTCAAATTTGAATTAGTTGGCTCGACATGTAGAGCGAGTGAAAGCCCAGTGGGCCTCAGAAAGAAGCGTGGAAAAAAGGCCCAGTTTGGGGCTTCCTCCAAATCCATTTTCTCCGCCCAACTCCTAAACCCCTCGCCGTCCCGGTCCTCGCCCCTCTCTCTCTCCCTCCCTCCCTACCGGACACGACCTCGAGCCGTCTCCGGTTCGGCTCAATAGGGCAGCAGAATCGCCATTAACAAGATTTCAAGAGCAGCTTATAGATATTTATAGCTTAGAGATTAGTGATTAGTAGAGGGAGAAAAAAAAAACAAAATGTCTTCGCTAAGTAGGCAGAAATACTACTTGGCTTCTCTTGTTAAACCCCTGGCTCGAGGGTTTTGCAGTAAGCCGACGACGGAGGAGAAGATCGTGGCTTCTGTGCTCTTCGAGCGGTTGCCTGTCGTCATCCCCAAGATCGACCCTGTCGTCTACGCCTTCCAGGAGTTCTCGTGAGCTATCTTTTTCCTTTTTTTTTAAATTTCCGCGGGAATTTGGATGGTGTAATGCTTAAAGTTATCGACTTTATGTCGTTTTGTTGTGTTTCTGGAAATGGGTTCGGTCGCTTCTAGTGTTTAGCTTCTTCTTTATTGAATTTCCTGGGGAACTTGGATGGTGGAATGCTTAAAGCGCTCGACTTTATGTCGTTTTGTTGTGTTTCTGGAAATGGGTTCGGGTGCTTCTAGTGTTTTTGTGTGTGTAAGCTCTGGTGAGTATGAGTCGAGCAATGTCGGGCTCTTTAGGGACCCAAGAAGTCCTCAAGTGAATCCAAGTCTCATACGTTTTGGACCAACTCCCATTGGTTAAGTTGCTTCTAGTGTTTAGCTTCTTTTCTTTCTTTTTTTGGATTTCCAGGAGACCTGGATGGTGGAATGCTGAAAGTACTTGACTTGATCTCGTTTTTATTGTGGTTCTGGAAATTGGTTTGGTTGCTTCTATTGATTAGTGTTCTTCTTTTGTTTTGATTTGCGGTGTAGGTTTAGGTGGCGCCAACAGTATCGGCGCAGGTACCCAGATGAGTTCTTGGACAAGTCTAATGCCAAGTGAGTTCCTTTGTTGATTCTGGCACTTTGGTTTCAGTTTATCTCGTTTATGTGTTACTCAGCTGTGGCCTGTGGCATTGGGCTTGTCTCCATATTTAGTGATCGGAATATGTTGTAGATGGATATAAAGCTTTTTGTGTAATCATTGTTGATCAATCGATGCTATCCTGTCTTGGTTCATTGTTGGCCATCCAGGTGTAAGGTTTGCCTGTTTGTGATGATAGAATGGTTTTTTTGAAGACACTAGATGAATCAATCTGTTTCCCTTGAGTAATGGGTAGCAACACATGGGGATATAGGTGCAACATTGTTGACTTATTGGGATACAATGGGAACAATGTATCAGAATTCGGGTATCTGGGAATAAGGGGTGCGGAATTGTACAAGGTTGATTGAAGGATGAGTGGTTTTCACTTTGTTTTCAAGTTCCAACTTGTTTAGTTTAATTGCTTGGACAAAGATCAATGAACTCGTTTACCCTTGTTGAGAATGAATGAGTTTCATACTTTTCTTTTGCATTATACCAGGGGCAAAGGTGACTTCCACATTGAGTACAAACCTGCTCCACGAATCACAGAAGCTGATAAAACAAATGACAAAAAGTAAGTCTTGCGAAAAGCTATGTCGTCTCACCACTTTCAGTCATATTGCTAAAAGTCTATAGTGAGTTGCATGGAATTCCTTTTCAATTCATTCTCTTTCTTAAGCTTTCTTAATACAGTATGGTGTTGCTGTGTTATGTGGTGGTTCGAGATTTTTTGGTCTAGATATGGACTCCTTAAAAATGAGATGGCGAGATAATTTATCATAACGCACCTCCACATTAGAGAAATTAGATGAGGTTGGATCTCTCCCTGTAGGTTAAGGTTATAACATTAACCTGTATTTGACTCTACCAAATTAAGTGGGTGTCGGATGATGCTGTTAGTCTTTGAAATTACCCTGCTATCCCAATAGTTTTCATTTGGAAACTGTCAATTTGTAGAACATGAGCGAATGAGAATGAGCTTCTTCTGGGTGTTCGAGTTGGTGCAGAGGTATTACTGATGTCTTTGAACTTTGTATTGAACAGGTCGCTCCAGAGGGCCCTTGATAGAAGACTGTTCCTTATTTTGTACGGACGGTCATATGGTTCTCCTGATGGGAAGCCTGTCTGGCATTTTCCAGAAAAGATGTACGAGTCCGAAAAGACATTGCGCAAGGTTCAAGCTGCTACATTGTATTTTATGTTATGTTATGCTATGTTTAACCATCTTTATGGTTTTCCGGCTCCTGGCCTTTTTTGCTCATTTATTCACCAAAATATTTGTAGTGTGCGGAGTCTGCCTTACAGTCCATCATAGGGGACCTTTCGCACACGTATTTTGTGGGAAATGCTCCCATGGGCCATGTCGTTATTCAACCAGATGACCCTAGCTCCGGTTTCAAGGTAGGTTTGACAAACTTCTTGTAACTGAGATGGATTCTCGCGCTCTGGTGTTTCCACTTATTTTCTCGCTTTAACCTCCTTCTGGTCCTCATTTGATGCCATTCTCGACTTTGCCTTTTCCAGCAATTCATATTCAAGTCCCAGGTGATAGCGACGAACAAGTTTAACATTACCAAGTGCGAGGATTACGTTTGGGTTACTAAGGATGAGCTGATGGAGTATATCCCGCAGCACGCCGAATATCTCAATAAGATGATTCCGAGTTGATGGTGCAGAACAATTTTGGTGGCCAGTCGGATTACCCGGTATCATCCGTCTGGTTCGTTCTATATGTTCACTGTCAATGTTTGTAATTGGCTTGAGCCTGGAGGAACTTTGATGCCTCTGAATAGGATTTTTTTTCTCTCTTTTCAATGGGTCGAATTCATCAATTTAAGTTAGGTTGAGATTGGCTCTTAATAACACAAATTGAATGGTCCCAAATGTTCCAGGTCATGAAACCACAAGGCTGCTCTGCTCTTGAAAACATTAGTTGTTGTGTTGCTGTTGCGAACACAAGTGGTTTTAATTTTGTTAGAATTATGCAACCGATGCAATTATCACTTGTTCTGTTCAAGTTTGCTCTTAAAAAAAACTTGAAACACATGTTCGAATTAGTTAGTATTTTAATATTTAATATAATTAAAAATAGTTGCTCTAAGTGTTGATCCGATTGGTTGAATTGATCGATAGTCATATTTTTAAATACAATAATTATGGTATAATTGTCGGTCTGATTAGTTCAACCAATCGGATCACTCGGAAATTAGAGCGAGTCGCCCTCCGTGTAAGGGTGTTCAACAATGAGTGATAGCGAGTGTGATTCTGAGGTTTTGTTTTTTAAAACGCTGTTGAGTGATAATTGGATACCGAGGATGAACGGGGTTGAAACGAGTTAGTTATCTGCAGAGAATTGCTCTGATTGGTGGGGTTTAGACAGAAAGTAGATAATCTATAGTAACTAACTGAAAATCTGAGTGTTTACTTGGTCTCAACTTTGATACTTGTGAATAAATACATTTATTTTATCCGCTTTACGAATTTAAAAAATATTTCAGAATAGTTTTTTCATTAGGCTTGATCTTTGATAATGCTTACCATCATTGTTGTTATACAGGTTTATTAGGCTTCTATTTTAAATCGTGAGCACGAATCTGCAAAATATCGACAAAAATTATAAATTCTAGCCGAACCGGCCACGAGATAGTCCATAATTCGACTTGAAAAGTTGGGACCTAGGCATCCATGGTGGAGACATATCCGTTATTATTTTTAGATCGAGAACTAGTTCAAATACTTGAATCGTTTTAAGTACAAACTCTATGAAGAAATTACGTATCATTTGGCCAAATTGCCCTTCGATCTCCGCTCTTTGTATATAGTAGGATAAGATCAATTTTTATCTCAAATGATATATGAGATTACCAAATAACCCTTGCTCACTTTAAAATTTTAAAAATTAGCATTAACATCTTAACCTCCAATCCACGGCCAAAAAAAAAAACTCTACAATTCTTGATTAAAAACCTACACCGTGATAGATAATCTCCTAAAAGGTTTACTTTTAGAAACAAGAATGTTAGTATCTCAGAGACGTAATTTTCCCAATCCACTCCTTCGAGGATAGACAAGATTGAAGTTGATTGCATTCGAACATCTAGAAAATGAAGATTCATAGATCTAAAAAAATTCAAATCGAAATCTTCATATTGAATAGGAATATGTTAAGATATTAATAACTTAATTAAAAAGTTAACAGTATTTAAGACTCTTTTATTTAAGACTCTTTTCAGAGTCTAATGAGAATTACGATTGAGAATGACTATTAGAATGAATATTCGCTAGAATTACTATTAGAATCGTCTAGAATAGATTCATAATATCAAAACTCAAGACTTGTCAATTTTTTTCACTGAATTAATTGATGGATTTTGGTGCATTGAAAATGAAGAATGAAATTTTTTTTCTTACAAATCTCAACCTCAATTTGAACTAGAATTAGTGACATGATAAATGTCCTCATAGATCGTGTTAAAAAAAATTCAAATATTACGGATTGTTTGTCATGAACATCTCGGTGTTTATAACTGTAAAACAAAGACAATTCCCGTGCCAGCAGTACAATCATACATAATTAGCAAAATTTTTGATAAGTAATAATACTTTACACGAAAAAAAGCGTGGAGAAACAGTGTACATGCCTCATCCAAGCCAACGAAATGTCGGTTTATGAAAAAATCTTCGATTTATGAAAAAATAGCTCAAAAATCTTGTCCGCCGTGCTAAAATGAACTTTTAAAATTAGTTTTTATTTAAGAAATTAGGCTAAACTTAAATAATATTTAATATTTATTGGATCATTAAACTGGAACAAAACTATTTTTCACCAATTTATATTTCCAATCTTTAAACTCTTAGGATAAGTATTACTGAAAGAAGCTTGATCGATAATATTTATTTATCGGTGCCTCTACAAGATCAACAATTTGAATACCACCATTTTTATGAACAACAAAAAATGAGAACCGTAAAATCTGGTTCAGCTCCCTAGTCTATCTCATTGCTTGAGTAAACTAGGTATTGCTAATCGGACTAATGAAAAAGTTATTTTAGTTTAACCAAAAAGTATATTTGAGTTCCGGATAGTTGTGTTAAATATTTATTCAAATAAATTTATCACATTTCAAAAACTCTTACTTGATTCGAAACTAAATTAGTCATGTGTATTAGTACTCGGACAACAAATGATATATGATTAAAAAAAAGTTTTGCTACTGGGTTTTCGTTATTCGACTTTTGACAATAAAAGGCAGCTCCATTGTCCATCTGAATCTGATCACGCTGATCGTGCACTGCTAAGCAATTTGTTTAACTCTATCAACTAACTAATTTAATTATACTTCAGACAATACTAATTAATTTAATTAATTATAAGTATATATACAAAGTAAATACCCTTTATATGCGGCGCACCACGTGGACTGCCACATATGATGTCAGTGCCACGTCACGTTGACGTGGTGCTTGCGTGGCTTCGGACCGGTCAACGCAGGTTGACCGGCCTATCCAACCCAACTTTTTGGGCCTGGACCCAATCAGGCACAATAATAATTGCCTGATAGGCCCAAGGTCCAACATCTCCCACTCAATTATTATTGACCTTGATCAACAGTTATCAGATTTCTTTAAAGGATTTCGTGCGACCAGCACACGTCGAGTATGTTAAGCCAAATTCAAGTGTACGGACACTCAGGCTACTTGAATAGTAGCATCTCGACAACCTTCTTGTATAATGTATGCTTTTACCCCATGACTCATGTCACATTCCATTGTTCACATCAGTGATTTCAAACAATTATATTCGGGTTCACTATTGTATTTTTCAATACAATTGGTGCACCTGAACCACGAAATTCAGAATGTGATGAACAGAGTTCCTTCTCCCTTAACTATATTCTTTTCATAATGATACAGCCTGCTTTTCTGGTCAGCCCTGCCAGGTCGAATCGCTATGCCATAACATTTTCATGAACTTTCCAAGCTAGCAGCACTGGACCATACTTCCAGAATACATTTAGGATCTTAAGGGTAGGTTTCGGGAATCACAGTTCTCGAAAATTGGTCTCACACCAGGGATTGTGAAATAACTCAACATTTTCATCCCATCTGTGGTCGAGTAGCACACATGATACTAATCACGTGTTACAGTGTACTTTTCTTTTTAAAGGAACACATGTCATTTAACACCATACTAGAGCATCAGCCTTAGCTTAACTCTAGGCTAATAGGACAGGCAGTATGATAAGTTCCACTTATATCTTATCATATGGATTGTAGAAAATTCAAATGCAGCAACTTATTCCTGCATCCCATAAGGAAACTTGCTCTTGAGCAAGACGGCATTCCGTCATAGGACATGCACTTATTTATGTCCAATAACTGTCTCATCTCATCTAGGAATCAACTTCTTGACTCCCACTGAGGTAAACACCCGTGTGAGTGGGCTACTTCTCTGTCCGACATGTTTCACATTTAACTCATATTACCAAAAAGAACTCATATATTCCAACTAATTGGATTACAAATAAAACCGTCGTAAACCCAGTGACTTAACATGTTTCTCGAACACTTCTCGAGGTAATGCTTTAGTCATTGGATCTGCGGCCATATCTCGTGTAGACATGTGTTTCATACACAGTTCTTTATATTTTATTAAATTTCTAACAAAATGAAATTTAATATCTATATGCTTAGCGCTGCTATAGAATCTAGGATCCTTAGCATAAGCTATAGCCGCCTGGTTGTCGCAGAATAGACTCACGGGCTCCGTCGAGTTGACCAGGGAGACATGGCATAAGAATCTCTTCAACCATACTGTTTCTTGTACAGCATGAGCTGAAGCTACATATTCCGCTTTCATTATTGACAGGGATACACATGTTTGCTTCTTACTGCTCCATGAGATAGCACCCACGTTCAACAAGAAAATGAATCAAGATGTAGACTTTTTCTTGTCCACGTCGCCTCCCCAATCAGCATCAGTATAGCCACTCAATATCAGGTCACGACCTTGATAGCACAAGGAGTATTCTGCAGTAGTGTTCAAATATTTCAAAATCTCTTTGACAGCCTTCCAGTGAGCACTGCTGGATCAGACTGATATCTGCTTGCTAATCCCAATAACATAACAAATATCAGGTCTAGTACACAACATTGCGTACATCAGGCATCCAACTGCATTGGCATAAGGAATCTTCTCAATGTCCTCACGTTGTTTAGCTATTTTTGGGCACATGTCCTTACCCAAATTATGACCTTTAACCAACGGGACATACTTTGGGTTACTGTGATCATAATTGAAACGTTCTACTACTTTGCGAATATATGTCTCTTGTGAAAGAGACACTATTCGCTTCGAACAATTCCTCGAAATCTTAACTCCGAGTATGTAATCCACTTCACCCATGTCTTTCATTTCAAAGTTGGAAGATAACCAATCTTTGATTTCGACAAGAAATCCCATGTCATTTCCAGCTAAAAGTATGTCATCAACATACAAAGTGATGATAACAAACTTCTTTCCTGATCGCTTAACATACACACAATGATCTTCGTCTATCATTATAAAATCATGCTGCATGATCGTATTATGAAAACGAATATACCATTGTCTAGACGACTGCTTAAGGCCATAAATTGATCTATTCAATTTACAAACTTTGTGTTCGCAGCCTTTTTTAATGTAGCCCTCAGGCTGAACCATGTAGATTTCTTCATCCAATTCTCCATGGAGAAAAGCAGTCTTTACATCCATTTGTTGTAATTCTATATTCATGTTAGCAACCATAGCTAAAATGACCCTAATTGACGTAAATCTAACAACAAGTGCAAAAGTCTCCTCATAGTCTATCCCAGCCTGTTGTTTGAATCCTTGGGCAACCAAACGTGCTTTGTATCTTTCGATACTGCCATCTGCATTGCGCTTGATTTTGAGAATCCACTTATTCCCAATTGCCATACGCCCTTTAGGTAGGTCAACCAGATCCCAAACCTGGTTTTTGATCATAGAAGATATTTCTTCTTCCATTGCATTCATCCATTCATTTCGTTTTGGAGATGACAAAACTCCAGATATATTCTTTGGTTCATCTTCATCCTGCAGGATGGCCAGAAGAATTTCATTCTATCTTCCTCCTCAATTCTCCCACTCGGAAGAAGTGATCCAGATGATTCTGGTTCATTTGTCTCATAAAGGGTAAGGTCACTACTAACCTCTTCCAACTTTGGAAATTCATTCTCAAAAAATGTGACATCACGTGATTTAAATTCTGTTACATGTCCATTGTCCAGTTCACCCACGAACACATACCCTTCAGATACCTCAGGGTATCTTATAAAGATACTTTTTCTACCTCTCGGTCCTAATTTACCGAAAGTACTTGAGGTAGAATGGACATATGATGCACACCCCCATAGTTAAAATAGGATAAATCGGGCTTTCGATCTGTCCACATGTCGTAAGGAGTGGCTGTAACAAACTTAGAGGGAACACGATTGAGAACGTATGCGGCAGTCAGGAGCGCATCTCCATAGAATGATATAGGCAAACTTGCCTCTGCCATCATCGATCTAACCATGTCAAGAAGAGTTCTATTTCTTCTTTCAGCAACCCCGTTTTGCTAGGGTGTATAGGGAATGGACAACTGATGTTCAATCCCTTTTTTAATGCATAGTGCTTTGAACTCATCAGAAAGATATTCACGGCCACGATCAGTTCGTAAAGCCTTTATCTTTCTTTCCTTCTGATTCTCAACAAAACTCATGTATGTCATAAAATAGTTTAAGGCTTCAGACTTGTGAGAAATCAGGTATATCAGACCATATCAAGTATAGTCGTCAATAAAGGTGATCAAGTAATATGCTCCATGCCTTGCCCTCAAGTTCATTGGACCACATATGTCAGAATGAACTAATTGTAGTAGAAATTTGGCTCTAGCCCCAGTACCGAAAGATTTCCTAGTATTTTTTTCTTCTAGACAGGATACGCAACTAGGTAATATAGATTTCTCTATATTGCCCAACAGTCCTGCCTAAGCTAGACGGTTTAAACGATCCTGACCAATATGGCCTAGTCTAGAATGCCATAGTTTAATATCATCCTCTGATGAGTTTGAACTAGTGGCAAAGGAAAATGTTTCATAAGGATCAATATCCAGAATCAAAAAACCTTCCGATATATATCCAAGGCCAAAATAGGCATCATCCAAAAATAATCTAACGGTGTCGTCCTCAAACGACGACCAAAAACCTAAAGACATTAAGGACGAAACTGAGATCAGGTTCCTTCGTATGTCTGAAGCAAACAACACGTCATGTAAAAGAAGGGCACGACCACCACGAAGGTGTAATCTACAACTGCCCAGGCCTTTCACATCCACGCACGAGTTGTTACCGACAAAAATGGTTTTTGCTCCAGCTGGCAACCGCCTGTACTCAACGAACAAACAACGGTCTGTCGCTCCTGAATCAATCACCCACATAGAATGTGACTCAGTTAGAAGGGTACAAGAGGATACATACAACTTACTCACACTTGAGTTTAGATGTACCTGCTTGGGCATCTTGCAATCTTTTGCAAAATGTCCCTTCTGTTGACAGTTAAAACATTTCACTTTTGAAATGTTAAACTGCTTGTTCTTTTTAGCCTTAGTGCCATCCAACTTGGTTCCATGGTTTTCAGCCTTTGGAGTTTGTTTACACTTACCCTTCTCTTTATCTTTTTCCTTTTTTCTACCACTCCCAGTCGAACAAATCGAATGGGCTTCAGGGTGGGATTTCATAGCTAGGAGGCGATCTTCCTCCAGCTCAAGGTGTCTGGCAACATCATCAAATGTTACCAAATGATCGGAATGGGTCAGATTCATCTTCATCTATTCCCAACTTGGTAGTAGAGAACGGATGACAGCTTGAATTTGCTGCTCGTTGCTGAGTACGTGACTAGCCTCTGCCAGTTCACTGATCATATTGGACATCACTCTCAAGTGTTTCCTCATGGGAACCTCCGGACGCTTTTTAAAGGTGTCAAACCTTATGGACAAAGCACGCAGCTTCAACACTGAAAGCTTTCCGAATTTTTGTTTGAGAGTATCCCATAACTCTTTTGCATTGTCATGCATGTGAAATTGTCTGGTGATATCATCCATCATTGAACTCAACAAGATCAATCGAGCAGTAGTGTTTTTCCTCTTCCAATTAACATAAGCTTCCTTATCTCGCTTATGTTGAGCAGTTGTGCCTTCTTCAGGCTCATCCATTATAACATGTATGTGCTCCAGAACCTCTTGTTCTTCAAGCACATATTGGATTTTCATGCTCCAATTCTCATAATTTTCACCGTTGAGTTTTAACTCACGGTTTAGCTCAGCTATGATGGATCTAGAAGCAACTGACATCTTTATAGGAATTTTTAATATGAGAACATATTAGAAGTTTGATTTGGCAATATGATTCAATTTACTAATCACTCATAACTTTTAACGATATGGAGTTCTTGATTAATCTCAAAATTGAAGTAGGTCGCGGGCATGCTTCCCCTCACCATTCAAGTATTAATCTTAAACTTCAACCGTTTAAAGTTCATCGATAGTAAATTCAAGTGGAAGCAATTAAACAAACATCTTTATTTAATTGCATACATTTGTACATTCTGAGCTTATACACACATGTACCAAAAACTCAGATGGGGTCTCAACCTATTGTACAAAATTCCCCCAAAAATAACATATGTACATGGGGACAGTTAAACATAACTTGTTATCACACAGTGATCGGATGTCCAGGCGATCCGGTAGGAGAATCCAGATACATATCTGGATCCGGGTCCGAAGATGATCCTTTGGGGACCGGGTGCGAGGACGATCCGGCGAGAAGTTCTAGGGTACTTGTCGGAACTGGAATTGAATCCATGATCCAGATGATTAGGAGCGGAGAAAAACTGTAATGGTATTCCTTAGAGAGGTAGCGGTTCAAGATCAAACCGCTTCTCAGCTCTAGAACAGGAGAATGTATCATTTCTCTGAGAAGACCCCTCTCCTCGAGATAGTGAATCAAACCATAGATAGCATCTCTATGGGTATTGAACTCAGGTGCCGAGAAGATACTCATATCTTCTTGGATTTTTAGCGTGACCAGGAGGTCTTGAAACATGGAGGGCCAGTCCTCTCCATGATCATATCTTCCTGCCCAAATGCACTCTTGCATCTCCTGGTGAACAGCCTCGATGTGCTCAACGATAACATACATGTTATCCTTAGGCACACGCAGCGGTAAACGGTGCTTCAGAACCTTTTGTCGAAGTTCCGTTGCACAGAAGTTCAAATACCTTCCTCCAGTAGCCATCAAGTCTTGCAACAATTGCAATTCAATTTCGGGTTAATTCTCATATTCTCCCAAAATAGGATTAAAAAACTCATTTTTCAATCTTTTGATGATCATACAATGGACCAATTCATGTGATTTTAGTTAAATTTAACATATCTCGGAACTCGTTCCAAAATATTTTTAAGTTTATTAAAATATCATCATAATTTTAATAAACCTAATTGACAAAAATTTCTCAAAATTTTTATCAATTTATTGGATTTTAATTGAATAAAAACTGATTTTATCCAATTAAAAGAGGAGAAAACCCAATAATTAAAGTCCAATTTCAAAATTGACCGTAAATCGGGTTGGGTCGAATCAAGAAACCAGGCCAATCCGTCCGTTTTTTTTTATTTTCTTGACCCAGGATAAATATTTTTGGGAAAAATCGTGAAATTACGATTTTTCCCCTCGCATATTTTCCCCTTCTCTTTCTCTCTCCCCGACTGCGAAGGGCGAAAAATCATCCGCCGCTCCGCCTACGACTGCCGCATAACGGCGGCGAACCACCGGCCAAGACCGGTTGCAATCGACGCGTCTCGGCCTCGCGATCACGTCCTTAGCAGCCTCACGGGCCGTTCTCCGTCACGAACTTCTTCTCCGTTCGGTGCCTCTCCGTCGTCGTCGGCGTCGATCTTCATTTTCCGGCGACATCGATCCACAAAAGTGGTATCCAAATGAAGCAACTTATACCTGCATCCCATAAGGAAACTTGCTCTTGAGCAAGACGACATTCCGTCATAGGACATGCACGTATTTATGTCCAATAACTGCCTTATCTCATCTAGGAATCAACTTCTTGACTCCCACTGAGGTAAAAACCCGTGTGAGTGGGCTACTTCTCTGTCTGACATGTTTCACATTTAACTCATATTGCCAAATAAAAATCCTTTATTCCAACTAATTGGATTACAAATGAAACCGTCGTAAACCCAATGACTTAACATGTTTTTCGAACACTTTTCGAAGTAATACTTTAGTCATTGGATCTGCGGCCATATCTAGTGTAGATATGTGTTTCATACACAGTTCTTTATATTTTATTAAATTTCTAACAAAGTGAAATTTAATATCTATAAGCTTAGCCCTGCTATGGAATTTAGGATCCTTAGCATAAGCTATAACCGCCTGGTTATCGCAGAATAGACTTACGGGCTCTGTCGAGTTGATCAGGGAGAGATGGCTTAAGAATCTCCTCAACCATACCGCTTCTTGTGCAGCATGAACCGAAGCTACATATTTTGCTTTCATTGTTGACAGGGATACACATGTTTTCTTCTTACTGCTCCATGAGATAGCACCCCCGTTCAACAAGAAAACGAATCCAGATGTTGACTTTTTCTTATCCACATCACCTCCCCAATCAGCATGAGTATAGCCACTCAATATCAGGTCACGGGCTTGATAGCACAAGGAGTATTCTGCAGTAGTGTTCAAATATTTCAAAATCTCTTTGACAGCCTTCCAGTGAACACTGCCTGGATTAGACTGATATCTGTTTGCTATCCCAACAGCATAGCATATATCAGATCTAGTACACAACTTTGCGTACATCAGGCATCCAACTACCTTGGCATAAGGAACCTTCTCCATGTCCTCGCATTGTTTAGCTATTTTTCGGCACATGTCCTTACCCAAATTATGAGCTTTAACCAATGGGACATACTTTGGGTTACTGTGGTCACAATTGAAACGTTCTACTACTTTGCGAATATATGTCTCTTGTGAAAGAGACACTATTTTCTTCGAACAATTCCTCGAAATCTTAACTCCAAGTATGTAATCCGCTTCACCCATGTCTTTCATTTCAATGTTAGAATATAACCAATCTTTGATTTCGACAAGAAATCCCATATCATTTCTAGCTAAAAGTATGTCATCAACATACAAAGTGATGATAACAAACTTCTTCCTTGATCGCTTAACATACACGCAGTGATCTTCGTCTATCATTATAAAATCATGCTGCATGATCGTATTATGAAAGCGAATATACCACTATCTAGACGACTGCTTAAGGCCATAAATTGATCTATTCAATTTGCAAACTTTGTGTTCGCAGCCTTTTTGAATGTAGCCCTCCGGCTGAAGCATGTAGATTTCTTCATCCAATTCTCCATGGAGAAAAGCAGTCTTTACATCCATTTGATGTAATTCTAGATTCATGTTAGCAACCATAGCTAAAATGACCCTAATTGACGTAAATCTAACAACAGGTGCAAAAGTCTGCTCATAGCCTATCTCTGCCTGTTGTTTGAATCCTTGGGCAACCAAACGTGCTTTGTATCTTTCGATACTGCCATCTGCATTGCGCTTGATTTTGAGAATCCACTTATTCCCAATTCCCTACGCCCCTTAGGTAGGTCAACCAGATCCCAAACCTGGTTTTTGATTATAGAAGACATTTCTTCTTCCATTGCATTAATCTATTCAGTTTGTTTTGGAGATGACAAAGCTCTAAATACATTCTTTGGTTCATCTTCATCCTGCAGGATGGCCAGAAGAATTTCACTTGGACCACTAAATTTCTTTAGTGATACCAAGAACGCATTAGCCTCGCCTTCGATGTCAAATCATCGGCGTGGTATGCTAGTTCTGCTAGACCTACGATATTCCCGATTTTGATAAACATCTCTCATATATTCATCATATCCAGGAATTGCACTCCCACTGGGTGGAAATACCGTACACCCACTAGATTAAGGAATTACCTCCCTTTCAGGACTCAGGTCACGACCTTCCGGATCATTTTGAGTTGAAAAATCTCTATCTTCCTCCTCAATTCTCCCACTCGGAAGAAGTGATCTTGATGACTCTGGTTCATTTGTCTCATAAAGGGTAAGGTCATTACTAACCTTTCCCAACTTTGGAAATTTATTTTCCAAAAACGTGACATCGCGTGATTCAAATTCTGTTACCTGTCCATTGTCCAGTTCACCGACGAACATGTACCCTTTAGATACCTCAAGGTATCTTATAAAGATACTTTTTCTACCTCTCGGTCCTAATTTACCGAAAGCACTTGGGGTAGAATGGACATATGACGCACACCTCCATGGCTTAAAATACCATAAATCAGGCTTCCGATCTGTCCACATTTCGTAAGGAGTGGCTGTAACAGACTTAGAGGGAACATAGTTTAGAACGTATACGGCAGTCAGGAGTGCATCTCCATAGAATGATATAGGCAAACTTTCCTCTGCCATCATCGATCTAACCATTTCAAGAAGGGTTATATTCCTTCTTTCAGCAACTCCATTTTGCTAGGGTGTATAGGGAATGGACAACTGATGTTCAATCCCTTTTTCAATGCATAGAGCTTTGAACTCATCAGAAAGATATTCACGGCCACGATCAGTTCGTAAAGCCTTTATCTTTCTTTCCTTCTGATTCTCAACAAAACTCATGTATGTCATAAAGCAGTTTAAGGCTTCAGACTTGTGAGAAATCAGCTATATCGGACCATATCTAGTATAGTCATCAATAAAGGTGATGAAGTAATATGCTCCATGCATTGCCCTCACATTCATTGGACCACATATGTCAGAATGGACTAATTGTAGTAGAAATTTGGCTCTAGTCCCAGTACCGAAAGGTTTCTTAGTGCTTGTCCCTTCTAAACAGGATACCAAAATATGTATCATCCAAAAATAATCTAACGGTGTCGTCCTCAAACGACAACCAAAAACCTAAAGACATTAAGGCCGAAACTGAGATCAGGTTCCTTCGTATGTCTGGAGCAAACAACACGTCATGTAAAAGGAGGGCACAACCACCACGAAGGTGTAATCTACAAGTGCCCAGGCCTTTCACATCCACGCATGAGTTCTTACCGACAAAAATGGTTTTTGCTCCAGCCAGCAACCGCCTGTATTCAACGAACGAACAACAGTCTCTAGCTATATGGTCTGTCGCTCCTGAATCAATCACCCACATAGAATGTGACTCAGTTAGGAGGGTACAAGAGGATACATACAACTTACTCACACTTGAGTTTAGATGTACCTACTTGGGCATCTTGCAATCTTTTGCAAAATGTCCCTTCTGTTGACAGTTAAAATATTTCACTTTTGAAATGTTAAACCGCTTGTTCTTTTTAGTCTTGGAGCCATCCAACTTGGTTCCATGGTTTTCAGCCTTTGGAGTTTGTTTACACTTACAATTCCCTTTACCTTTCTTCTTTTTTCCACCACTCCCAGTCGAACAAATCGAATGGAGTTCAGGGTGGGATTTCATAGCTTGGAGGCGATCTTCCTCCAGCTCAAGGTGCCTGGCAACATCATCAAATGTTACCAAATGATCGGAATGGGTAAGATTCATCTTCATCTGTTCCCAACTTGGTTGTAGAGAATGGATGACAGCTTGAATATGCTGCTCGTTGCTGAGTATCTGACCAGCCTCTGCCAGTTCACTGATCATATTGGACATCACTCTCAAATATTTCCTCAAGGGAACCTCCGGACGCTTTTTAAAGGTGTCAAACCTTATGGTTAAAGCACGCAACTTCGACACTGAAAGCTTTCCGAATTTTTGTTTGAGAGCATCCCATAATTCTTTCGTGTTGTCATGCACGCGAAATTGTCTGGTGATATCATCCATCATTGAACTCAACAAGATCAATCGAGCAGTAGTATTTTTTCTCTTCCAAATAACATAAGCTTCCTTATCTCGCTTATGTTGAGCAGTTGTGCCTTTTTCAGGCTCATCCATTATTACATGTATGTGCTCCAGAACCTCTTGTTCCTCAAGCATATATTGGATTTTCATGCTCCAATTCTCATAGTTTTTACCGTTGAGTTTTAACTCATGGTTTATCTCAGCTATGATGGATCTAGAAGCAACTGACATCTCTATAGAGATTTTTAATATGAGAACATATTAGAAATTTTATTTGGCAATATGTTACAATTTACTATACATTCATAACTTTTAACGATATGAAGTTCTTGATTAATCTCAAAATCGAAGTGGGTCGCGGACATGCTTCCCCTCACCATTCAAGTATTAATCTTAAACTTCAACCATTTAAAGTTCATCGATAGTAAATTCAAGTGGAAGTAAGTAAACAAACATTTTTATTTAATTACATAAATTTGTACATTCTGAGCTTATACACACATGTACAAAAAACTCAGATGAGGTCTCAACCTATTGTACAAAAGTCCCCCAAAAACAACATATGTACATGGGGACAGTTAAACATAACATGTAATCACACAGTGATCGGATGTCCAGGCGATCCAGTAGGAAAATCCAGATACATATCTGGATCCGGGTCCGAAGACGATCCTTTGGGGACCTGGTGCGAGGACGATCCGGCGAGAAGTTCTAGGGTACTTGCCAGAACTGGAATTGAATCCATGATCCAGATGATCAGAAGCGGAGGAAAACTGTAATGGTATTCCTTAGCGAGGTAGCGGTTCAAGATCAAACCGCTTCTCAGCTCCAGAACTAGAGAAGGTATCATTTCTCTGAGAAGACACCTCTCCTCGAGATAGTGAATCAAACCATAGAGAGCATCTCTATGGGTATTGAACTCAGGTGCCGAGAAGATACTCGTATATTCTTGGATTTTTAGCGTGACCAGGAGGTCTTGAAACATGGAGGGCCAGTCCTCTCTATGATCATAACCTCTGGCCCAGATGCAGTCTTGCATCTCCCTATGAACACCCTCAATGTGCTCGACGATAACATACATGTCATCCTTAGGCACACGCAGCGGTAAACGGCGCTTCAGAACCTTTTGTTGAAGTTCCGTTGCGCAGAAGTTCAGATACCTTTCTCCAGTAGCCATCAAATCTTGCAACAATTGCAATTCTATTTTGGGTTAATTCTCATATTCTCCCAAAATAGGATTGAAAAACTCATTTTTCAATCTTTTGATGAGCATACTATTGATCAATTTATGTGATTTTAGTTTAACATATCTCGGAACTCGTTCCAAAATATTTTTAAGTTTATTAAAATATCTTCATAATTTTAATAAACCTAATTGACAAAAATTTCTCAAATTTTGTATCAATTTATTAGATTTTAATTGAATAAAAATTGATTTTATCCAATTAAAAGAGAAAAAACCTAATATTTAAGTTAAGTCAAAATTGACCATAAATCGGGTAGGGTCGAACCAAGAAACCAGGCCAATCCGTCCGTTTTTCTGATTTTCTTGACCCGGGTATAAATATTTTCAGGAAAAATTGTGAAATTACGATTTTGCCCCTCACATATTTTCCCCTTCTGATTTCTCTCTCTTCTCCCGCGCGACGAAAAAACCCGGCCGCCGCTCCTCCTACGACTGCCGCGCAACGGCGGCGAACAAACGGCCGAGACCAGTCGCGTTCGACTCGTCTTGGCCTCGCGAGCATGTCTGTAGCAGCCTCACGGGTCGTCGTCCAGCCGTTCTCCGTCACGAACGTCTTCTCCATTCCGCGCCTCTCCGCCGTCGTCGTCTTCGATCTCGCGATTCGGCTGAAATCGATCCACAAACGTGGTATCGGGACGTCGGGGAGAAGCCGGAGAATTGACTATCGTCGATCTACGGCGTCGAAATCATCAGATTTCTGACGAAATCGACGGAATTTGATTTGGGGCAAAATCGCCCAAATTGCCCGATTAGGGTTTTAGACGATTTGGAAATTTTTGGATAAATTTCCAATTAATCCCCAAGTTTTCTGAATATTGCATCGAAGTCCATGACATGCAGGTGCCACGTAAGTGGTCAAATTTTAGATTGGTACCTTTTGATTTCGCGCGTGCGCGAATTTGCCCGCGAGGTTAGGCAAAATTTAATTTAGTTCCGCTGGTTCTAATTTAATTATTTTAAAATCTAACAGATTATGATTTTCAATAAAATCACAATTAATACGATTTTTAACCCAAAAAATCACATAATTATTTGAATTAAAATATCATATTATCATCAAAACATGGTTTGAACCATGCTCTGATACCAATTGACAGTTTTGACGCGTAATTAATAAGTAATTACGTGTTAAACCTGTTTAATTAACAAACTAATTCATTAATAATAAATCACTTACTTGTTGAAGCAAGAGGTCCTCAGGCTCGGGTCCACGATCACTTAACGAATTCGTAATTGATTTTCACGATGTTTTCTCAATAGAAAATCTGATCAAAATTCAGGAACTAATCCGGAATTTTTCCTTTCTTATTGAGCGGTTGTAGGCAAAGTTACAAATTGGTCCAGCCGGATTTCCCTTTATATAGAAAAATCCGGACAACCAAAATGCGCCACGTGGCATGCCACGTGTCGCGCATGGCTGCCACGTGGCACTTTTAGGCGCACGTGTCTGCAACGTGACGCTTCAGACCGCATGTCCGCCGTGTGGCGTGCCACATGGCACTTCGGACCGCATGTCACGCCACGTGGCACTTTGGACAGCATGCCCCGCCACGTGTCGTGCCACGTGGCACTTTGGACCGCATGCCCACCACGTGGACTGCCACATATGACGTCTGCGCCACGTCACGCTGACGTGGTGCTTGCGTGGCTTCGGGCCGGTCAACGCGGGTTGATCGGCCCATCCAATCCAACTTATGGGCCTGATGGGCCCGGGCCCAATTATGTACAATAATAATTGCTTGATGGGTCTAAGGTCCAACAAATGTGAATTTTTTTTGTTCTTTAAACAGATTTTGAATTTGATAAAAAAACGTTGTTCGAACCCAGAGATTTATAGAAACCTGGACAGATCTGTCAATTAAATTTTACTACAATTAAATTTTTGAAAATTTAACTCGTAATTTTTATTATATAAGAATCCCTCCAACTCTTAAAGGTTGCTTAAAAAACTACTACTACGGTGGTAGGGCCGGATGAAACAACACATACATTTATTTGGGTAAATTTTTTGATTTAAGAGTTTAACTCTACTTAAGCAACGCCAATTTTTTTTAAAAAAAATTGAACGTCAATTTAAATTTATTACCATTTGAAACATTTTTCATTAGTCACCTCCTCTTCGGTCCGTTTTGAAAAACATTGCTGCATATATCAATCCTCAAAACGAACAAAAAAAAACAAAAACAACACAAGAACGAAGAGAAACGGTCGTTTCTGTGTCGTTGTTCTGGACCTGGCCTGGGCTCTCTCTCTTTTCGAAGTTTAGAATTTGATCTTCTACGGGCTTCAGTTAAGGCCCATTATAGAATTTTCTCTACTAGCCCAATACCATTACTATATGTTGGGGAGTCTTATTATTTGATTTTTTAAATTAGTTTTGATTACCAATTAGTTAATAATAAGTTTTAGAATTCTAGTATGTTCTTAAATAATTGTTGAGAATTTTGGAATTTTATAAAGTTTTATCAATTTGAACGTAAATTAGTCAACTTAGTTAATATCTTCTCGTGACATAATAATCACATATGCACGTACATATTTCTTTAAATGAATCTAAATTACTTAATATGGGCTTTGGTTCATGCTCATCATAGAATTTTCTATACTAGCCCAATGCCATTACTATTTGTCGAGTCTTATTATTTGATTTTCTAATTATTTTTAATTAGAAAATTTAGATATTTTTCAAAAGTTTTATCGAACCAAAATAACGCTGACATAATAAGCACAATCAATTCTAAAAAAAGGCACAAGCACGTGCGTTATATTATGGCATGCATGTCATAGTCATATATATATCTACTCCTCTAAAAAATTCATTTGTCTATTACTATATATATATATCCAATTAATCTATCCACTTAAACATCACACACACTAGCCCTGTTGCTTAATTCTTAATAATTTTTCCATCTTATTTCAATTCCACACCAAAATGAGCGATTGCTTTGAAGACCTTGAGAATCTGAATCTCCACCCACCACCCTATACCAGCGAAAATTTCTTCGAAGCCGTTGAGAATCTGAACGGTGTCAACCCTGAAGAAGAGGAGTTGGTCCACGTGAGGTCGGCCACCGGATGCCTGATGCTCATCCCCGACGGCCATGAATCTTTATCAAGAAACGCTTTCTTGGTCGGTCTTTTAGGAGGCAGCCTGCGGGCTTACGGGGAGTTCACCTTGCCTCGACACCCCACCGGAGCTTCGTCGTCGGCGATGGGCGTCCTCGGTTGTTGCAATGGGCTGGTCTGCTTGGGCACGTCCATTGAGAAGAACCACTTGCCGTATGGAACCCGTTGACCAGAGAGTACGTTTATATCCCAAGAAACAAGGGTTTACGCACCAACCCTATCGGATGCGAGTGTTCTTCGTGCTCGGAGTACGACGAGCTCGAACCCGAGGAGCCGGTGTTGGCTTCCGGGTTCGGGTATAGCCTTAAAGGTAAGGGATTCAAGGCGGTAAGAGTCATTGCTGAAAGTAGGAAGGATTCCATGTTGGTCGAGGTTTACACACTTGGAGAAGAAAAATGGAAGAACAGCAAAGAATTTGCACCACGAATCCCACATTCCATGTCTTCTGGGATCTACTCCAACGGAAAAATTTATTGGGTTTGCTCTAACAAAAATCGCGTGTTCGAGTTCTTGGCATTTTTCGACTTTGATGACGAGCAGTTCGGGTTTATACCACCTCCCAAGTGAGTAATCTTATGGCACTCCAAGTTTTCTTTTCCAATATGGAGGTAGTTAATACTCGGCGTGACTATATTTAAAATTTTCGTCGTAAAATTATGAAATGTTGATAAAAAATCGTACAATCTTTCAAGCTAGAGATGTAGCCGAAAACTTCTTGTTCATATTATTTTGATTAAAATTCACGAGTGATTTCTATGGTCTAATTCCATATCGAACTTAGAGCATCAAGAACTCTTATTGTATATGGCTTCCTTACGTTTGAGGGGTTAGTCATGTTTGTGATAATCCCTCCTACTTGTAAACATTGTTACTTCAATACAAGTTAATCCATTTATTTTAAAAAATGAAATGTTGAATTCTTCTTGATTTATATCAAGTAATTTTTATGTATGTTATGTACATTTTCAAGTCATAATGTGGCAATGCTAAAGTTTGAGTGCCATTAGGCCAAATGAATTTTGACGTGATGATGTTCAAAATATTTGTCGCCACGCCATTAGGTCAAATGATATTTCACGTGATGTGTTGTGTACATTATCAAGTCATAACGTGACAATGTTTTCTGTGATTAATCAGGAGGGCAACCAAGAAATGCTCGAGCCACATAAGATTGCTAGACTTCGCAGGCCAGCTCAGCTTGTTCGACTTCTCGTCGGTCACCCAGATCAGCGTCTGGATACTATCGGAACCCGCGCCGCCCGACGTAGGATTGCGATGGACGGAAGGCCCCGTGGTCGCCATGAGCCACGGTAACGTAACGGAACCGATCAGGGTCCAAAACTCCCTCAATGACGAAAAGGTGATATTGCTGATGCACGGGTCCAGGACCTTGGTTGCCTACAATTCCACCTCGGAGAAATTCGTAATTCTTCAACTCAAGGCTGGGATCTGCGCTTGTTACGGAGCCATTGCCTATACTCCGCGATTGTTCTGGTTGAAGAATGTCGCCAAGAGATCAGGTGGCCACATCCAAGTGCTAAAAATCACGGAGCCGTTGGAAGATAGGTTTCGGTGCTGGCCCCGGTTTGAACCTATAACGGGCACCTAGTTTAACCATAAAATTCGGCAGCAAGTTTTCCAGGCCCATTGGCATAAAGATTCAATTGAACTGTTGTTTGATAGCAAGTACAGTATTCGATGGCAAGTTTTGCACATTGGAATTAGTCAGCAGATGATGTATAGTAGGCGAGATTTATGTGGGATCAATATCGATAAATACTAATTGGTTGACGCAGATCGTCAGTTTATGCTATTGTTCTTACTAATTGTCTTTTTGTAAGTAGACATCTTAGCTTCCTAGTTTATATAACGTTGTTGAGGCTACCCATTGTTAAATTACGAATTTGGTGCACCTGTTTATAAATGGTTTGGATATGATGATTCTAAAATAATATCAGAGTTAAATAATTCTGTCATCCAATAGATTTATTTACCAAAATTCTAACAAACCTGTCAAATTCATTTGAAAATTAAATATTCAGCTTCAGATGCTTCATGATTTGAGCAGGTAGGAAGCAACTGAAGAGAGGAGGAATAGCCGGTAGTTTCGCTTTCATGGCCTGGGCCTAGGAAGTTTGAATTTAAGCTCATGTTGGATCTTAATTGGGTTTAGTTTAGGCCTATAGTAGAATTCTTACTTTGGTCCAGTTTCTCGTCGGAACTTGTGAACAGTTATTAGTCACGGAAAAGTTCACTTATACCCCATGACTTTGTAATAAATACCATGCATCGTTTAGGATCCGATGGTGCTTGACTCTAGATATTAGAATTTTCAAAAAAATCATGTTGTTCGAAATTTTCTCTTCTGATGATGGAAATTTTGTTATTTGACATTTCGTTTTAACCAATTGTTGGGACTAATCGAACCAGACTAAAAGACAGAACAAATCATATTCCGGAAAGTTTTTAAAAACATTGATTCATCTATCTATTCCTCCTCTCCGGTTCTCCAATTAGGCAATACTTGATCAACTACATCTTCTTCTTCTTTTGAGAAGTAAATTTTGTTGTATTATATACGGCAGCATAAAAACTCGTAATCTCAAAATCACCGATTTTTTCAAAATCCTGGTGAACAATATTAGAGAATCACGAAGCCGGCCGCTTCTCCTCCTGCCTTATACATGGTATTCTTCGTATAGCTCTGCTTCGCAACGCTCTGTACTGAATATCAGAAAATTACGAGACAAAAAGACCACGAAAGAAACGGTAACAAATCAGACTTTCAAAAGAAACTTTGACTGAATTTCAATAACTACTTTATTTCTTGTCAACTTTATGTGGTGCAGCATTAACCGTGCATAGACGTGAAAAGATTAAATTTCTAGAAAGCGTGAATTTTTGACTAAGTTCACGACTGCGGGATGTTGTCGTTGAAATAAGAAGAATTAATTCAAACCAAAGAAACTCGAATTCTTTTTGTTCTCGTCTTTCTTAAAGTTGTCACCCAACAGTTGGGCAGGAAGCAGTAAATAAAGGCGGCTGAAATCTTATACGAACACAACATAGAGAAGGGAAGTGCATTGGGAGCCTAACTTTTTTTTTCATAAATGAGGGATAAATGATTCTCTAACTTTTATTCATTTAGTCATAGGCGGAACAATACAAGTAAATAGAGGCAAACTAACAATTTTTAGATCATCTAAGTGCATATTCAGGCAACCCCAAACCGGAACATCACATATTACATGGTCATAATCAATCGTCAAGGTAAACTTAGAAAATGCATCACTGCAAGATTGCCCTCTCTCCAAGTATGCTGAACTTGCACCTCTCAATCTCATGAAAGAAGATCTCGCAGAAGACGAATGTGGTTGGAAATAGGTGAACACGTATAATGTCTCAGCCGACACAAAGAATGCAAGGGCTGAGTCCATCTCGACAACAATTTGGCAAAAGTTGTGCGCCCATGCCAACTCAAGTCCTAAATTAAGTGCCCGCATCTCGGCCGCTAATGAGGTGCAGTGTCTGATTCCCCTGGCAAAGCCGTAGACCCAAATCCTGCTTGCATCTCGGTTGATGCCTCCCGCATTTGATGGTCCTGGGTTGTCAAAAGAGGCTCCGCGTTCAACTTGATGAAGCTATCAAGTGGCTGTGTCCACAAAACTAGGATATGTCATAATCTTTATCATATTCTCTTTCATTTATCCACATTTTTAGACGATTCTATTCGATTCTGAATTATTCATTACGTAAAGATGACCGTAGATACTAAAATTACAAGAAATAAAATGAAAGGCACTGCCAGATAATCTCAAATAAACCTTGAAGGAACTCTAACTGAATTGCAATAACTACCATATTTCTTACTTTTTTGGTATTACAACATCACTATCTGCGTGTGTGGTGGACATTTTTATAAGTGTGAAAAATCTACTTATTCATTGGAGATAATTACTCTCAGGACTCCAGGGTATAGTAAAATAGACTCTGAGGACCCTATAGTTTCCCTACTAATTACTGAGCCCCTGTAGTTTGGTTATTATTATACACTCGGGTCCCTGTAGCCGGAATCATCTATTTTTCTGGCGAACTCCCTACCTCAAATATCTAAAATGCCCCTAGGCATCTTCCTCCTTCTCTCTCACATCTTCCTCCTTCATCCCCTCCTCTCTCTCCCCTCCTCGCCCACTCCCACCGTCTCCCTGGCCGCTTCCCGGCCGCCCCACCAATCCGCTTCTTCTCCTTCTCCAGCCCCGAAGAAGCCGCGGTGGAGCGTCGCTGTCGTAAGCGCCGACTCCACATCGAACCGCCGCTGGGCTCCCTCCAGCGCACCTAAACCTCATCTCCCCTGCCCAATCCCGAAAACCCGAACGCCCCGAAGCTCCCTGAGCCAGTCTCTGCGCTCTCCGGCAAGCGGCTGGACCTGCACAAGAAGATCCTCAAGCTCATCCGCGAGAATGACTTGGAGGAGGCCGCCCTGTTCATCAAGCACTCGGTCTACTCGAACTGCCGGCCGACAATTTACACAGTGAATGCTGTCCTGACCGCGCAGCGCCGACAGTCGAAGTACAGTGATCTCCTCACCCTCCATCAGTTCAGTAACAGTGCAGGTATTGCCCCTACCGTTGGTACTTACAATTTGCTGTTCCAGACCTATCTCGACCGCGGGAGTGGGCGAGGAGGGGAGAGAGAGGAGAGGACGAAGGAGGAAGATGTGAGAGAGAAGGAGGAAGACGCTTAGGGGCATTTTAGATATTTCAGGTGGGGAGTTCGCCGGAAAAATAGACGATTCCGGCTACAGGGACCCGAGTGTATAATAATAACCAAACTACAGGGGCTCAGTAATTAGTAGAGAAATTACAGAGTCCTCAGAGTCTATTTTACTATATCCTGGGGTCCTGAGAGTAATTATATCTATTCATTGACTTAAATTTTTGGCCAGGCATGAAAATTGTAGCATGATGGGAGATCCATTATTATTCTCGTACGACTCTCATTTCATTGCATGTCGTGTTGGAAAATAATAATAGACCAGCAATTAAGAAGAACGAAATCAAACGGAAAGAAGATACCGATATGGTGAATCAGTTCGTCAAGAATGACTACGCCTTGCGGCGTGCCAAGCCAGAGTTTTTTCTATTGGGTTTTCTTTTGTGCTTCATTCACACTTTTTCACACACAATTACATGAGAGTACATGGGTATTTATAACTAGACTAAACCCTAATAGGTGGTATAGTCTGAAACACGCAAAACTGCTTATGTCCGTCGCTTACCTTTTCTGCCCATCGACGTACACTAAACCTTTGGACACGCACGCAGAATTCTGTGTTAGAGATAATTTGCGTATGCGTCATCTCCCTGTGCGTACGCTGAATTCTGCATTACGATATTCTGGCGTACGTGAAGATATTGTACACGTACGCTGATTACTCAGGCTCCACACCCAAGATCGTAGTCAAAACCCATGCAACAACGTGTAACTTCAAATCATAAATTTTGGAAATGGTCCAAAATAATTTTTTCCTTCTCTCCCTTTTCTAATTCTATACTTTAATAGTCGAGCATTATCGAACCATACAGTTTTAATCGTGTTTCTCTACCTTTTTTAGGTGATTCTCTACCTTTTTACTTCCTCTTCCTACGCATTATTACCAGTGTGTAGAAGTCAAAAGATTGAATTTCTGGAAAGCGTGCATTTTTAACTAACTTCATGAAAGTGTGGACTGCGGTCGTTGTTTGTACGTCTCTAACTTAAAGTTGTCACCCCTCTCTAACTTTTATTTTAATCAGATTACTAGTTCAATTTTTTGAAAATACAACCATATTAATTATTTATTAAAAAAAATTTGTCATTTAAAAAAAATCATAATCAACTTGATTCTATATTATTCGATTTAATAGACCGGATATCAAAAAAAGAGAATAGAGTACATCTTGACAACAAAAAAAAATAAAGAACATTCAATAATTTGTCTGAAATAGCTAGCATTCGTTGAAAATAATTTTTAATCCTAATTAACCATATTTAGGAAAACTAACTGCGCGTGATTGTTTTCTATCTCATTAATTAATACTTCACTCCCTACTTTACGGTATCCGTACATTCACTGATCTTACTAACCTTACTGTTCAACATGCGTTCCAATTGGTCAAATGCGAACAAATTCCCTCCCTCGTTTCACTACTGTAAAAAGCACCAACTTCCCCAATCCATGAAAAAGCTACGAAGGCATATAAAAATGGCTACCCCAGAGGACATGGTAAGTGGGCAGGCTGCTGTATGGGGATGCATATTCGGATACGTAGACACAATGGCTCTCCGATGCGCCGTCAAGCTTGGCATCCCAGACATAATAAGCTCCCATGGCCGCCCAATGTCCTTGACTCAGATAGCCAACGCCATTAATCTCCCTTCAACGGACACTAGCCGCCTGGCCAGGGTCTTGACGATACTCGTCCGCTGCGGCATCTTCACGGCAAGCCCTGTAGACAGCAGTACGACAGTCTATTGTCTTACTGCTGCCTCGGAGTTGTTACTGTCGGGTTCTATTCAGGAGAAGAGCCTTGCTCCCATGGCGATGTTGCATGGGAGCGAGTTCTGGCTCTCGATGTTCCAGCACATGGATGAACACGTGAAGGAAGGATCCGACTTCTTCACCAAGCGCCTGTCCGGATCTTTATGGAGCTACATGTCGGCGAATCCGAAACTTTCCGCAGCCTTCCATCAGTCATTCACTGGTTTGTCTAAGATTGTCATGGAAGCCCTGAAGATTGGCTACTTGAGCCATGGCCTTCTCATATAGCTATTTCTTGAGTCATTCACTCATATAGCTGGTGACATGCTCGTCTCAATTCCTCCCGCGGATGTTGTTATGATCAAGGTATTTGACCAAACCCTCGTATTGACAAGATTGCGATGTTGTGATATCGGTAGTTAGGAGTGTGCTGAATTTTTTGTATGTGTAAAAAATTTATCTAAATTGTAAAAAATTTCATCTCTAACCATGACATGTGATCTTCTCTAAATTGTCAAAAATTTCATCTCTAACTATGATATGTGATTTCTCTAGATTGATAAAAAATTCACTCTCAAATTGGGACGAGTGTTAACATTGTATAAATTTTTTATGATAATAACTAATATTATTTTTTAAAATCTTAATGTAAAATTTCGATCTCAACTTTTGTATAAAGTGATATTTTTAATAGGTACACATACTTTACAAATTTGAGAAAATATTTTAAGGTAATAATTTGTAGTACGTCTTGCTTGTTTGATAATTTGTAAATCATTTTTCAACTTCTTCCAATGGGCCTTTGTAGTTGTCGTCTTTTTTAAACAAAAATATCTCAATCGAGTGAAATATTTGAATAACGCTAGATACTGAAATATATATATATAAATAACTATAATTTATTGATATTCTTTGTGACTTGACAATATTTTTTTACATATTGGCCAAAAACTCAATTTCAATCATTTCAAAACCGCTACCAACAATCTCTGTAAAGTCGTACTTTTCTGATTCTCAAGCCCAATAATATCACTTTTTTGTATAAATATTGTTTTTAGAGTAAGTTACACGATTGAACCATTGAATCTTAAACCAAATGACACTTGGCATGACATTACACTCTTGTTTTTCTAGTTCGTGCTGCACAATTGGGACGACGAGAGCTGCACCAAGATCCTCATAAACTGTCGCAAGGCCATACCTCAGAATACAGGGAAGGTCATTATAATAGACATGGTCATGGACCCGTACGGAAACGACCCATTAGACCATACAACAGTGGCAACCGATATGCTGATGATGGTTAGCCATGGCGCCAAGGAAAGGACTCGAGATGACTGGGTAAAGTTGCTGCGAGGAGCTGGATTCTCTCGCTACAATTTTGTCAAAATTCCCACCTTGGCTTCTGTTATTGAAGCCTACCCTGGAAATTAGCACATCTATGTGATTTCATCGAATGCCATTTGTTAGTTTTATTTCTTCCTCAAAATAATGGTACCTAGTCTAAGGTGGGATTCACCTGTCTTGAAGAATAAAAAAGCTAGGGTTCATTTGGTTAATATCTACGTTTTCCATTGATCATGTCGTCATATGGAATGCCAATTTTCTTCATCACCGGTTGTGAAAAACTTAGAATTCGTATTCGACAAGGATCCCGTTTCGTATTCCGTTGCAACCTTCAAGGTTATATTAAGATTAGTTTATAAATATATGAGATTATTCTAACCTACACAATTCATCCTATCAATAAGATACGTTTCTTTTTCTGTGGACATAAAGAACTAGGTAAATATATAGTTCTTGTTTTCTTGCTAATACTATAATTAATTACGATATGCATCCTTACTTCAAAGGTTGTTGTTGTTTTCTCTATATAATATCTCATAGATTTTGTTGACATGACATGAACCGTTAGAGTAATCGCCGAACTTATAGATCAATTCTTAAGTGATTATTTTAAGTTAACTAACCCGTCAAATTCAAATGAAAATGGAAGAATTTTTTTAGCTGCAGAGGCTTCATGATTGGATCTACTCTCGTCCCTTAAACATAAGCATCATTCCACCTTTTAATTGGCTGGGTTCTCTATGGCGCATTTCGTGGAGCAAGTTAGCCAAAGCACATTTTTCGTAATGCCACAAGATGTAGAAAAAAATTGACGGAGATCCAGATTTCATTCTTGATAGGTCCAATGTGGTGTAATTAAACTCGGTTTTTGAGAATTTATCTGAATTCAAATTTGATGACTCGGGATACATGTTATAAAATTTTCATATTCAACCCAAAATTTTAAAGTTATGGATTTTCATATCCAACAGATCTCGAATTTGAGACGTGTAAGTGTTAGATACGTGATTGTAGAACTTGTTACTATGTAAAAGTCCTAACCGACTCGTACTTGCATTATCTAACCCGCTAAATAACTGTGGTGCATCGGTATCAGTGCGTAGAAATCAAAGGATTGACTTTCTGGAAAGGTTGCATTTTTCGACCAAGTGCATAAATGTGGTTTCGTAGTATCTCTGTCTGTTTGTTCGTCTCTCCTAAAGTTGTCACCCTGGATTTGGGGAGCAAGTAGACAACACATAATAAAGGCGGATGGAATCCAATGCCAACACATCATAGAAAAATTTGAAGTGTCTTGGGACTCGAACCAAAATCACTATATATTTCAATATCTAAACCTAATAATTTATGTGAAATAGCATTATTTTTAAATCCTAATTCGTCCCATTGGTAAGCCTGATCGTTTTCTCTCTCATTATAAATAGTTAGTTCCCTCACTCGTTTTACCACTATAAAAAATTTCTATCTTTCCCTATTCATCAAAAAGCTACGAAGGCATATAAAAATGGCTACCCCACAAGAACAAGGGCAGGCTGCCGTATGGGGATGCATCTTCGGATACGTAGACACAATGGCTCTCCGATGCGCCGTCAAGCTTGGCATCCCAGACATAATAAGCTCCCATGGCCGCCCAATGTCCTTGACTCAGATAGCCAACGCCATTAATCTCCCTTCAACAGACACTAGCCGCCTGGCCAGGGTCTTGACGACACTCGTCCACCGCGGCATCTTCACGGCAAGCCCTGTAGACAGCAGTACGACAGTCTATTGTCTTACTGCTGTCTCGGAGTTGTTACTGTCGGGTACTATTCATGAGAAGACCCTCGCTCCCATGGCGATGTTGCATGGGAGCGAGTTCTGGCTCTCGATGTTCCAGCACATGGATGACCACGTCAAGGATGGATCCAACTTCTTCACCAAGCGCCATGGAATGGATTTATGGAGCTATATGTTAGCGAATCCGAAATTTTCTGCAGACTTTCACCAGTCCTTCACTGGCTTGTCTAAGATTATCATGGAAGCCCTGAAGATTGGCTACTTGCAGGAAGGCCTACAAGGGGTTGGGTCATTGGTTGATGTCGGAGGAGGAAGTGGGGCTACTCTATGTGAGATCGTAAGAGTGTTTCCTCATATTAAAGGGATCAACTTTGACCTTCCATTTGTTGTAACGACTGCTCCTAATTATCCTGGGGTCACCCATATAGCTGGTGACATGTTCATCTCAGTTCCTCCCGCGGATGCTGTTATGATCAAGGTATTTGACCAAACTCTCTACGAATAGTGGGTGTGTTGGAATTGCTTATAAGCGTAAAAAGTCCACGTAAACTTGACATTATACTCTCTTTTTTTTCTAGTCTGTATTGCACAATTGGGACGACGAGAGCAGCACCAAGATCCTCACGAATTGCCGCAATGCCATAGCTCAGGAGACGGGGAAGGTGATTATAATCGACATGATCATGGACCCGCACGGGAATGAGCCATTTGAGAACGCAACAATGTCGGTCGATATGGTAATGATGGTGACATTTGGCACCAAGGAAAGGACTCGAGATGACTGGATTAAATTGCTGAAAGGAGCTGGATTCTCCCGCTGCAATTTTATCAAAATTCCCACTTTGGTTTCTGTTATTGAAGCCTACCCTTGAAATTAGCACATGTATGTGATTTCCATCTGGTTTTATTCGTCGAATAGCATTTGGAAGTGTTTCTTTCTCATAATAATGTAGCTAAGTCAAAGGTAGGATTCAAATTTCCAAAAGAATAATCAAGTTGGGATTCATTTGGTTAATATTCACGTTTGCCTTTGATCATATGGTCATTTGGAATACCAGTTCAAACGGGTAAAAGACTACGGAGATACGTTTACATGTTTTATGTAATAATCTTGAAACTCTTTGTTAGGGCAGCTTAAACATAAACATTTAGGATATTAGCCAGAAACAAGGATAATAGAAGTTATTATTTGGGACAATTACTAACTTTTTATTGTTATTAGGATGTAATTGTCTATACTGTATATGTATGCACCAAAAATGAGGGGACGCCCCTTGTTTGACACGGTCGCTCATCATCATACATAGCAAACTCCGACATACATGTACTAGCAAATAAGGATGGTAATTACACTCGAATTTTGAGGATTTAATGGAATCCAGATTTGATAATTCCAAGATGAGTTGATTTTGACAAGGTCTATATCTAGATCATATCTGAATTAAGATGAAAAAAGTGTACTTTAGTATCCTGTAATATCACGAATTTTTATTTGGGTACCCTGTGGTTTAAAACTCAAAGAACCGGGCCAAGTTTTTTTCAATTTTTATCACTTAGAAGACCCAGTATTTGGTTAGCGAATTTTTTCAAAACGGCATTGTTTTGATGTCTAAGTGGCGACCAAGTTGCTAGTGACTGGAATGACTCGGTAATAACGTGGCATGTGGATAAAAAAAATCCATTATCCTGCCGTTTCTCATTCTCTCTCTTCCCTCATCCTCTCTCTTGGTCTCTTCCCCCTCCTCCTCCTCTCTCTTTCGGGTTCGGATTCAGTGGGGACAAGAGTTGTCCCCACTGAAATGGATCAAGTCATTATGCTTATAGACACGGTTTTTAATGACTGTCAGATCTCTAGACACGATTTTTAATAAAATATGATGGTCTGAACGAAATTTCCTCCAAGGGAACGACTTTTATGTTGTCTCCGCTCAATCCAAAACTCTCTCTCTCTCTTTCCTAGTTTCTGGTCGGAACTAAGGGTGCATTACAATAAATACAATTCTATTATTACGTGGCTAATTGTGAAGTGGCAGGATTTTTTTGTTTGTATGAAAAATCTATCCACCCATTAGTTTAAAATTTTATATTAGATACGAAGATTCTAACATGGTATCAGGATAGGTTGATTTTGTGTCTATTATTATACTTGTACGATCCCTATTTCATCGCACGTTGGTAAAGTCAAAGTCTATTCTGTTAGTTTCATCTAAGGAAACACATTGAGATTACCACATAGCTAAGCTTGTTTTAAGCGTAAAAAATATACTTCAAATCATGAGTCAAACTGATCAAGATCTCTCTCTTCCTCTGTATCTCTTCCTCCCTCCTCTTGCCCCTCTCCATTTAGGTAGGCAATACTTGATCATCTTGGAACTAAATGGTGAATTTACGATTACTAATTATGACTACCAGCACCCAACCTTGGGTTTAATTAGAGATGATGGAGATTAGAGATAAGTCGACCTCCAAGTTTCCACTACATGTGTGGCATAAATGTAATCAGAATTTTTTTTCATACTACTTTGTATCGCATTTATGAGTGGCTGTGTTGGTCTAACTCTATCATAAATGAGAACATTAGACCTCATTTTGTACATAGAGTCTTTTAGGTCGAGAAATTTCATGTAATTATCAACTACTGGCCGTAAATATTGAGTATATAATTAATCCATTTAAAAAAAACTTTCCCGCCGACAAGTTACTGGATCTGGGCTACGTCGTGCACAACGCCTACTTTTCATAAGACAAAAAATTATGAAATTCATAGCTAGATTGTTTCAAATCAGACTTAAAAGAACTTTGACTGAATTGTAATAATTACTATATTTCTATCTACAAATATACACATTATTTTAATTTAGTCAAGAAGTGAAGAAGTTCTTGGAAAACAAATGTTAACAAAAATTGGAATAAGTTTTCTATTTTTCAAAAATGGTGTTCGGATATCAAATAATATAAAAAATATATAGTTCAACTTACAAGTAAGTCATCAAAGAAGCTTGAGTGGGTGGTTGGTGGTGGTGCTCATCTTTGGTCTATCATCTTCTCAGGTGGTCGTCCAGTTCAACGGGTGGTGCTCATCTAAAATGTTGGTTCCATTGTTATGCAATTGGGACCCTTTGTCTTCACTTGGGCTGGGCCTCAGGTTGTGATTGGTCTTCATCTAGGTGTTATTCCTATTTACATATTACTTTCAATTTTAATAAAATTTCTTAACTTATAAAAAAAAGTAAGTCGTCAAAGAGTTTGTAGCCCAACGGTACAATGCATCTAAATATTTAGAAGGTTCATGTTCAAATTTTAGCATGGTATAATAATTTACTTTTAAAAAAACTTACAAGTAAGTTATTGAATTCGAGATATATTAATGTTAAATAGTTGTCAATAAAAAATTGTTACATTTAAAAATCATATCACGCTAGAACTTATGGTGCATTGGTGGCCGTGCGTAGAAGTCAAGTGATTGAATTTCTAGAAAGCATGCCTTTTTCGACCAAGTGCATAACTCTCGTTTTGTAGTATCTCTGTCGGTTTGTGTGTGTGTTAAAGTTGTCACCCTATATTTGGGGAGCAAGGAGAACCTTAAATATAGGCGGCTGGAATTTGATGCAGCAATATAGAGAAACGAGAATCACTATATATTCAAATATATAAACAATTTCACGTTTAAATGGAATAAATTGGAACCAATTATTTATGTTAAATTGCATTTTTTTAAATCCTAATTCGCCCAATTTGGGAAGTGCGAGCGATTGTTTTCTCTCTCATTAATAAATAGTTCTCTCCCTCGTTTTATTTTTATTTTTAGCTATTATTATAAAAGATGTTTCTAACTTTTATAAAATAAAAAATTGAAAAAACCCGAATATTAAAAATATTATCTCTCTCTCATCTCATGTCGACGAGGAAAACTGGAAAAAGTTGTTGGGTTTAATTAGAGCCGATGAAGATAGAGATAAGTGGGCCTCCAAGTTTCGACTAGTCACTTCCCCGCCTCTCTCACAACACCGATTTCATCTTCTCGTCCTACCTCGTATTCTACGAAGAATTATCCTTTGCCACCCTTAAAGATTATCGAGTAATAAGTAATAAGATGTGTTGAATTTATATAAAAATATTTAAGATTTTTAATCGAATCTAAGTTAGTCATTATTTGTGAGGATGACTTGGATATTAGAGTTCTAAGGTAAAGAAATTACAAAACAAGTAAACACACTCATTATCACTTTTTAACTGATTTAAGTACATGATCATTAATTCAATTAAAACTCTATAATTTTGAAATCCTAAAATTTCCGAAACTAACTTTGAAAATTTCCTTCCTCTGTTGCTCCTTATATGGCGGCGCATTATTATCCGTGCATAGAAGTCAAAAGTTTGAATTTCCGGAGAGCGGGCATGTGTTACTAAGTGGCACCTGCGGACCGCGGTCGTTGTCCGTAGGTCTCTATCTTCAAGTTCTTACCTCGTTTGTTGCAATATATTTATCTTGTTTGGTTTGTCTAGATCGCCTAGTATCTGAATAAATTTTAATCATATGAGATATTTGAAAGATAAGAATTTATTTATTTGATGTTAATGTATTTATAATAGTTTAAACTTAAAATATTTTTTTTAGAGATAGAATCTCGTCATATGAGTACGAAATTGTAACTGCAGAATTTTTAAAATCCTAGAACAGGAAAACTCAATTACAAAAAATCGCTGCGAGAAAATAGTAGTCATGCGTTAAGGGTGCTGAGGAGTAATTCTATACTCCACTATTTTCGATACATCTAGACCTTGAAATTTGTTGTTGCAATTAGCCGATGTAATTGCATTAAAAATCTGTGTGTATCCCTTTTGTAACAAAAATACCGCATCGCTCGGAAATTAAAACTAGTCGCTCCATGTTAGTCATGAAGACCAATGGTAGAAAGGCCGTCGAGAGATAAAACACACTCTACATCACCATGAATTGGCTCATCAGCATAATTAAATTTTTTTAATTCAACTAAAACAACATTTTATTTGATATATTCGCAGTTACCAAGTACTCATCGGTAATAGAATAAAGCACATCCAATCATTTGTATGAAATAGCATTCCTTGAACATAATTTTTAAGCCCTAATTCATCATACTTGGGACAACTAAAGCACATATTTTTGTTAATTTGAACTCGAGACGTATTTGTTGAAAAATCCCTCTCTCATTCACCACTATAAATAGCACCAACTTCCCCAATCCATCTACAAGCTACAAGGCATATCTAAACCCTAAAAAAAGAAAGCTACAAAGCATATAAAAATGGCTACCCCACAACTACAAGAGGACATGGTAAGTGGCCAGGCCGCCGTATGGGGCTGCATCTTTGGATACGTAGAGACAATGGCTCTAAGAAGCGCCATCAAGCTTGGCATCCCAGACATAATAAGCTCCCATGGCCACCCAATGACCTTGACACAGATAGCCAACGCCATTAACCTCCCTTCCACGGTCACCGGCCGCCTGGCCAGGGTCCTGACGATACTGGTCCGTCGAGGCATCTTCACGGCAAGCCCTGAAGATTCCGCGGACACTAGTACTACTACTACTGTCTACGGCCTCACTGCTGCCTCTGAAATGCTACTATCGAGTTCTATTCAGGAGAAGAGCCTCGCTCCGATGGCGCTGATGCTCAGCAGCGAGTTCTGGCTCTCGGCGTTCCAGCACATGGATGACCACGTCAAGGATGGATCCACCTTCTTCACCAAGCGACATGGGATGGATGCATGGAGCTACATGTCGGCCGACCCGGAACTTTCCGCTGACTTTAACCAGTCATTCACTAGCTCGACTAATCTTATCATGGAAGCCCTAAAGATTGGCTACTTGAACTATGGCCTACAAGGAGTTGGGTCATTGGTTGATGTTGGAGGAGGGAGTGGGGCTACTGTAAGTGAGATCATAAGAGAGTTCCCTCATATTAAAGGGATCAACTTTGACCTTCCATTTGTTGTACCTGCTACTCCTAATTATCCTGGGGTCACCCATGTAGCTGGTGACATGCTCGTCTCAGTTCCTCATGCGGATGCCGTTATGATCAAGGTAATTTATTTATTTTGTCAAACGAGTGTCGTGTACAAAATACTCTCTATCCTATCATAAAAATTATGAAAGGTCTCATCTCAAAGCTAAGTTGTTTAGTTGTAACATTTTTTTAAAAGGTTAGAATTTCATTGATGCTCATGGGAGTTGATGACGTGGCTTATCATTGTACTTTTTTATTAGAATCTTTTTCAAATTCTAAATAGGTTAAAAATTTATAATTATTATATAGCAGAGCTTGTCTGGTCAAGAATTCTTTCTCTTTGTCTTTTAACGCCTATATTTTTTATGATAAGTTGAATTTTATTGGTAATATAGTATGTACAAAATACCTATATAGAGCGTAGAATTCCTCTCCGGCGGCGTGCCTATCTTAATTTTAATCGACTAGGCGTATTGTGTAAATTTTTTTGAGTAATATATCTGAAAATTCTTGTTAATTTACATTCTTTTGAACGCATCAAACCATGTATCTCCTATTGTTTATATCTCTTGATACTATTTATTACGGGTGTTTTAAGCATTTATATTTGCACTTCCGCTAGTCTAATGTCTTTTTTTTCTAGTTGGTGTTGCACAATTGGGACGACGAGAGCTGCGCCAAGATCCTCACAAATTGCCGCGAGGCCATACCTGAGGAGACGGGGAAGGTGATTATAATGGACATGGTTCTGGACCCGTATGGGAAGGACCCACTGGAGCACGCAAGAGCTGCATCCGATTTGTTGATGATGGTGACACATGGCACCAAGGAAAGGACTCGAGATGACTGGGAAAAATTGCTGCAACGAGCTGGATTCTCCCGCTGCAATTTCATCAAAATTCCTACTTTCGTTTCTGTTATTGAAGCCTACCCTGGAAATTAGTTCATATCTATGTGAGATTGTATTAATCGAATACCATATGTTAGGTAGTGTTTCTTCCTCAGAATAATATCAAAGGTGGTGGAATTCACCTCTGAAAGAATAAAAGAGTAACCTGGATTAGTTAGTTTATTGTGTATTGAGATATCCGGTGATAAAAATAATAATAAAGGTGGGTTTTTTTAACATTCACCTTTTTTTTCTTGGGTAAATTACTCTTTGGTCCTTAAATTATAGTCAAATACAATTCTATTATTACATGGCTAATTGTGAAGTGGTAAGATTTTTTATTTGTGTGAAAAATTTACCTATTATTTTATTTGTACGATCTCTATTTCATCGCTCATCGACAAAGTCAAAGTCTACTCAAATTTGGTCCGATAGTTTCGTCTGAGAGAACATATTGAAATTACCACATCACTAGTCTTGTTTTAAGTGTAAAAAATATACTTAAAATCTTAAAATCATGAGTCAGACTGATCAAGATCTCTCTTCCTCTGTATCTCTTCCTCCCTTCTCTTGTCTCTCTCCATTTAGGCAATACTTGATCATCTTGGAACTAAATGGTGAATTTGCGATTACTAATTACGACTACCAGCACCCAACCTTGGGTTTAATTAGAGATGATGGAGATTAGAGATAAGTCGACCTCCAAGTTTCCACTACATTTGTGGCATAAATGTAATCATGATTTTTCTTTATACTATTTTGTATTGTATTCGTGAATAGTTCCCTTAGCTCTATCATGGATTTAGAGCATTAGACCTCATTTTGTACATATAAATCTTTTAGGTTAGAGATTTCATGTAATTATCAACTGCTTAGTATAAATATTGAGATATATATATAATTAATCTATTTAAAAAAAACCTTTGCCGCCGATAAGTTACTAGACCTGGGCTACGTCATGCACAACGCCTACTTTTCGTAAGACAAAAAATTATGAAATTCATAGCTAGATTGTTTCAAATCAGACTTGAAGGAACTTGAGTGAATTGTAATAATTACTATTTTTTTATTTGTGTATTTTACTTAGTTAAGAAGTCTAAAGTTTGCGCTCATGGAAAATAACAATGTTAACAAAAATTTGGAATAATTTTGCTATTTTTGAAAGTAGTATTCAGATATTAAGTAGTATAAAAAATATATAGATCAATTTACAAGTGAGTCATTGAGTTCGAGATACATTGATATTAAATAATTGTTAGTAAAAATTTATTACTATTTAAAAATTATATCCCGCTCAAATTTAATCCGATCACTAGTAGTTGATGTTGCTAAAAACTGTGGTGGATTGGTGTCCGTGCGTGGAAGTCAAGTGATTAAATTTCTAGAAAGCACGCCTTTTTTCGACCATGGTTAAGTCAAAATTTCTGAAAAGCGTGCCTTTTTTATATTGAATTTGTGTATCAATTTTGTTATAAAAATACCGCCCCGCCCGGAAATTAAAACTAGTCGCTCCATGTTAGTCATGAAGACCAATGGTAGAAAGGCCTTCGAGAGATAAAACACACTCTACGTCACCATGAATTGGCCCGGTTTGCGGTAGATTGTAGATTTTGAGTAAATTCTCTAATTTATCCGTTTGGTAAAAGAGTGGATGAGATATAGTAGGGGTAGTTATCAATCTACTAGTAGATTAAAAACTGTTTTTTTTTTCTCTTTCATTCTTTCTCTAATCGTATGGTCCATTTTAAAAAATAAAAAATATATGTCTAATATTCATAGATTAATATATAATTATCCGGTATATATAAATATATTCTAACTAAAGTTATCCGTCTAATCAAAATACCAATTACTAACTTAATTTCTTTTATAGATCATATTTGCCTTTTAGTTTTCTTAGTGGTTGTTTGAAATATCAATAGAAAGAAATTATTCAATGAGTTCAGAATTTTTTTGTTTATCAAAATATTTATTTAGATATACAAATAAATTTTATTTTAAACCACCATTTTATTTAAATAAATAAGATTATTTTATTTGAGTTTAATTTATCAATTAATAATTAATTTAACTAAATAAATTTAATCTATTAAATTGAATATGCAATCTACTAGTTGATTTTACCAAACACTTTTCAATCTACAATCTACTAAAATGAATCAGATATCTATCTATTTTCTATTGTTATTTGCTACTAATCTATTTTGCCAGAACATTTTTATTCGATATATTCGCAGTTACCTAGTACTTATCGGTAATATCACTATCTTCTCTATAAAATTTATTCACACGTTTCTTTATGCTTAAATTGAATAAAGCACATCCAAACATTTGTGTGAAAGAGCATCACTTAACATAATTTTTAAATCCTAATTCACCATACTTGGGACAACTAAGCCCGGTCGTTTTCTCTCTCATTAATAAATAATTCCCTTCATATATACTAGTAAAAGATGCACGCGCGATGCGAACGCCGTTGTGTTTCAAAATCCACAAAAAATATTTTTTATTTTTTAAAACTGTACATTAATAAGATGCTCTCTTACATATTTAATTACACTATTTTTTTCGTTTACCTAACACATCATAAGAACTTCTTTGTACACGACATTTTTTTGTAAACGATCCAACTTTATCAGTAACGTCATCTCTCTTGACTAACACATTAGTGTTCTTGCTTGAAACACCTCTTGAAAAAACAACATACAATTGTCCATGATTGAAGACATGTTCAGAGAGATAAATACCAGTATTTTCAATTGTTTGTCCTTGTACTTTGTTCATCGTGAATGCAAAACACATATGTAGCTGATACTGCTTGCGTATTATCATATACGACATCTCAAGATTCTCTAGTGGGATCAATGGTATCCTATGGATGAACACTCTCTTACCCCCAGAATTCCCACGGGGGATCACTGGATCGATTTAAATAGGCAAAAAGAGAAAAAAATATATATGATGGTCGGAGCTCACTTTCCTTCTCCTTCTCTGTCTCCGTCTCCCTTGTAGGCCCCATCACTATATCCATCCGCAGGACCCACGTCCACGACCACGCCGACAATGTCCTCGTTATCTGCCAGTTAGTCTGCTCCATCGTCAAGCAACGCCGGCGTCTCAGGCGTGGACTTGAGCCTGCCGCTCATCCCCACGGTTGTTGTTATGGCGATGGTCTTCCTACTGGTCACTTACTCCCGTCTCCTCTCTCACCACCTCATCCTCCTCATCCGTCGATTTTGCCGGTGGTGGCAGTGGCTGCCATCCTACTTCACCACGTTCTCCAACCTGGACTCGCCTCCCCTCACGTTCGACTATTCTTCTCCCACCACATTCTCCGCTGGCTTCTACTTGCACTCCCCCTACGAGCTCAATGAATCTGTCATCAAGACAATCCCTCTCTCCCTCTATAATTCACTGTCGAACGACGCCATTCTGCGAGACTATGCCATGTGCTTAATGGAGTTCGAAGATAACGACTACATGAGGACTCTCTCGGCCTGCTCCCACCCCTTCCACAACTCAAAAAATTTTCACCACCACTAAAATATTTTAATAGAATCAAACTTAATTTCACTCGATGAGTATCGGATACCAAATAGTATGACCAAAAAATTGATCATATATGTATAGAGACCATTCTAATTTTTTTTCACTAAACCATAAAAAAATTCCCCTATTTTCACTCTTATTTCTCAAAATTGAAATTCCCCACTACTTGCATTTCCTCCCCCCTCTTTTTATTTCTCGATCTTTTCACCTTTTCTCTCTAGACCAAATCTCCTCCTTCCCCTTCTCATTTTTCATTTCCATTCTATAGTTGGGATTTCAATTTTCGAAACCCAAGGCAACTCACCTACCCCTTTTCTCGATCCTCCTCGTCTTCTTTCTTTCAATTTATTTTCTTTTTTATTAGTATTTTTTTCCTGGAATTGAGAGGATGAGTATGGGTGAGCTCCTCAGGATCAAGCCTCTTGAGCTAAAATGTCCATGTAATGTTTTACTCCATTTCTCGATCTGTCTCTTTCATTTTTTCCCCTTTTGGATTTTTCGTTATTTTCGATTGTTTATTACTAATCGGTGTCTCTTTTGTTATAATTATTTTAATATTTTTAAAACCGAGCCAGAGAATGACCCGACAATTATATATTTTTCAGTCTGATCAGCCCAACCGATTAAGTCAACGATTGGGCCAAAACTTTTTAATCAGTTGTTACTTGTTAGACCACCCACATCAGCAAACCATCCAAACCAGTTCACAGAATAAACAATTAATTTCTCTCTCATCTAAACCCAATCTAACCCAATCCAATCCAATTACATATTTTTCTACCCACAGCAGCAAACCAGTTCACAGAATAAATAATTAATTTCTCTCTCATCCACATATTATCTACTATCATTTTTTCGAATACTAAATTAGATAAAAATACTCGAGGTACAAATGGAAGTCAGAAATAATAAATTACGAATACGAAAATTTAAATTACAAATACATAAATTTTAAATTACATAATTAATTATCGTTCCCGAACTTTTGCCAAATATGCTCAATTAAATCACTTTTCAGAGCGTTATGAGCTTCTCTATTGCGAAGTTGTTCCCTAGCAGTCATGTAGGTTGAAAATATGCAGTGAAAGAAGAGAGAATTTTAGATGGTGTATGAAAATATGTTAACATTGAATTCTATTTATAGAGATTTGAAAATTAATAATTTTTATTTTTTTTTAGTTTTGCTAAAGATAAGGTTTGTTTAAATAACCACGAAAATATTATCCCAAAATATCTATTTTTAACGAATAATATTATGCCAAGTGGAACTAAATAGATAAATAAGAAAAGAAAAAAAAGGGCCAAGTGGCCGTTTTCCGTTCGCGAGCGGCGATCGGGCAAGCGAACCGATCGGCCGCTCGCTCCAGCCTCTCATTTGTGTTTTTTTAATAATAAAAAATGGTCCGATCGATCGGGCAAACGCCTACTGTGGGTGGCCTTACCATTAGACTACCCACATCAGCAACCCATCCAATCCAGGTCACGGAATAAATTATTAATTTCTCTCTCTTTCATACCCAATTCCTACCCAATCTAATCCACTTACATATTTTCTACCCACATCAGCAACTCAGTTCACAGAATAAATTATTAATTTCTCTCTCATCCACATATTATCTACTCTGATTTGTTTAGATTAAAATTATATATTACGAAAATAATTATGTTTTCAATAACACGATTAAATACTTCAAAAATAATTAAATATTGTCATTAAACATTCAAGTTGTTTTGTGAAGGTGGGACATATATCTATAACTTTTTAGTTTATGACTTCTCTAAATTCGAAGTATAAGAACGTCAAAAATATATTTGAAGCCAATAGTCGAGCGAGTTACGAGTACGAGTTTTGATTTGGGAGCCACAACTTCTTATTCCGGAATCCAATTGAGTTGATTCAAGTTGCTTTGTGAAGGTGGCACATATATCTACAACTTTTTAGTTTATGACTTCTCCAAATTCGAAGTATAAGAATGTCAAAAATATATTTGAAGTCAATAGTCGAGCGAGTTACGAGTACGAGTTTTGATTTGGGAGCCACAACTTTTTATTCCGTAGTCCAATTGAGTTGATTCAAGTTGCTTTGTGAAGGTGGGACATATATCTACAACTTTTTAGTTTATGACTTCTCCAAATTCGAAGTATAAGAATGTCAAAAATATGTTTGAAATTAATATTCGAACGATTTACTTATGTCAAAAATTAGAATACAAATTGTGAATCAAAATATGTCAATATTGGGCTCTATTTTTTATAGATATTAAAAAAAAGAATTTTAATTTTGTTAAAAATAACTTCAATTTTTATAACTACACAAATCTTATCCGAATAAATCTATTTTTACGAATAATATTATGCCAAGTAGAAATAACTAGATAGTTAGATTATTGAAAAAAAAATTGACCAACCAATCCGCTCGGCCGAGCGTTCATCACTTCTTTTTTTTTTTAATTCATTAAATATTGGTCTTATTATAGTATCTCAAATAATTAAAAGATTACTAACTATTTAATCCTCCCGGTCAAAATATCTAACCCCACTACCAAAATACAATATCTAACCCCACTCCCAAACAAACCTTATCTTGAAATTCCAACTATCACGTCCCTTTGGTTAAACAATAGAATATAGTAGTTTTTTTCTTTTCATCTTCTTCCTGATCTATTCTGTTCTTCTAAATTTTTTCTTAGATCCTAAAAAATTGGATAAACAGTAGAATCGTCCATAACATCACATACTACATCCCTCGACCTACCTGATTCTTCTTTTTCAATTAAGAAAAACTTGAGAGGAGGGATGGAGCGGTGACATTCAGATCCATCGGCGCCGCACTCACCATCGCCGTGACTTTCCCGACGCCGTTGCTATTCGAGATCCGCAAAGCCCAAGGTCGACGATGCCCAGTCCTATCAAAAGTTTTGACATTTTTACGTCGGATCATAAACGGAAATTCTTTTTATTATAATAAGAAGATAATCTAATTGTATTGTGAGTAACTCGAATGCGGCACGTAATTCTTGGGAGTCTCCTCCCTCATTTCACCACTTTAAATAGCACCCACTTCCCAAATCCATCGACAAGGCACATCTAAACCCTAAAAAGAGAAAGCAACAAAGCATATAAAAATGGCTACCCCGCAACAACAAGAGGACATGGTAAGAGACCAGGCCGCCGTATGGGGCTGCATCTTTGGATACGTAGAGACAATGGCTCTCCGATGCGCCGTCAAGCTTGGCATCCCAGACATAATAAGCTCCCATGGCCACCCAATGTCCTTGACACAAATAGCCAACGCCATTAACCTCCCTTCGACGGACAACGGCCGCCTGGCCAGGGTCCTGACGATACTGGTCCGTCGAGGCATCTTCACGGCAAGCACTTCAGAGTCCGAAGACAGTAGTAGTACTAGTACTGTCTACGGCCTCACTGCTGCCTCTGAAATGCTATTGTCGGGTTCTATTCAGGAGAAGAGCCTCGCTCCGATGGCGATAATGCTCTTTAGCGAGTTTTGGCTCTCGGTGTTTCAGCACATGGATGACCACGTCAAGGATGGATCCACCTTCTTCACCAAGCGCCATGGGATGGATGCATGGAGCTACATGTCGGCCGACCCGGACCTTTCTGCAGACTTTCACCAGTCCTTGACTGGCTTGTCCAAGATTGTCATGGAAACCCTGAAGATTGGATACTTGAAGGAAGGCGGCCTACAAGGAGTTGGGTCATTGGTTGATGTCGGAGGAGGAAGTGGGGCTACTGTAAGTGAGATCGTAAGAGGGTTTCCCCGTATTAAAGGGATCAATTTTGATCTTCCATTTGTTGTAGCTGCTGCGCCTGAGTGTCCTGGAGTCACCCATATTGCTGGTGATATGCTCGTCTCAGTTCCTCATGCGGACGCCGTTATGATCAAGGTAACTTATTAATTTTTTCAAACGTTAGTTGCGAGTGTCGTATACGAAATACTCCTACCCTATCATAGAAATTATGAAAGGTCTCATCTCAAACCTAAGTTGTTTAGTTGTAAACTTTTTTTTGAAAAAGGTTAATATTTTATTGATGCTCATGTGAGTTGATGACGTCGCTTGTCATTAAACTTTTTTATTAGAATTTTTTTCAAATTCTAAATAGGTTAAAATTTTATAATTATTATATAGCAGAGCTTGTCTGGTTAAGACTTAAGAGTTTTTTCTGTCTTTTAACGCCTATGTGTTTTATGATAAAGTTGAATTTTATTGATAATATTGTATGTACAATTATTGGAGCGAAAAATACGTTCTACCATAATTTATTGCAACAATAATATACTTATATAGAGTGTCGAATTCCTCGATAGAAGTTGCGGCTGCTAGCCTCTTTTAATTCCAATCGACTAGGTATATTGTATAGATTTTTTTGAATAATATATCTGAAAATTGTTGTTAATTTCTTATTAACACTCTGTTGAACGCGTCAAACCATGTAATCGTGTAAACTGTATGTTCTATTATTTATATCTCTTGATACTATTCGGTACAGATATTTTAAACATTTATGTTTACGCTTTTCCTGCTTTTTAAGTTGGTGTTGCACAATTGGGACGACGAGAGCTGCGCCAAGATCCTCACAAATTGCCGCAAGGCCATACCTGAGGAGACGGGGAAGGTGATTATAATGGACATGGTTCTGGACCCGTATGGGAAGGACCCACTGGAGCACACAAGAGCTGCATTCGATTTGTTGATGATGGTGTCACATGGCACCAAGGAAAGGACTCGAGATGACTGGGAAAAATTACTGCAACGAGCTGGATTCTCCCGCTGCAATTTCATCAAAATTCCCACTTTCGTTTCTGTTATTGAAGCGTACCCGGAAATTAGTTCATCTGTGTGAGATTGTATTCATCGAATACCATATGTTAGGTAGTATTTTCTTCCTCAGAATAATAATGTAGCTAATTAGCTACTCAAAGGTGGTGGGATTCACCTCTGAAAGAATAAAAAAGTAACCTGGATTAGATAGCTTATTGTGTTGAGATATCGGTGATAAAAAATAATAATAAAGGTGGGTTTTTTTTTTGTTAACATTCACGTTTTTTCTTGGATAAATTACTCTTTGGTCCGTTGATTATAATCAAATAGGCAATTTGGTCCTTATATTTCCGAAATACATGTAACAGTTCCCGTAGTTTGATTAAATTATACTCTCGGATTTCTGGCTAACTTCATCGATCATTTTTTTTTACTTTTATTGCCCTTACAAAAAAAAAATTCGATAAATGACTTTTAGCAGCCACGATCTGGCCAATGCCACCACTGCCCTATTCATGCCGACCACGACCTCGACGTCAGCCTCTTCTTCCTCGAAGAGATCAACGAGCCTGACGCCGACCCAGGAAGCGCATATCTCAAGATGCCTACCACGACCTCGACGTCGGCCTCTTCTCCCTCGAAGAGACAAGGTGAAGTGCTAGGTGATGACGGTTGACCCAGTTTGGGTTCGAAGCTTGGAAGCGTCCAAGGCGTTCACGTTTTCGAGTGAATCCTTGTTATAGCAAACAATCAGTACTTCATCGAATTGATCGGGTCATGTAATGTAGTAACAAAGTTCAAATCTAGCGGTCTATTAGGATGTCTCAGATGCATACATTACTACTAAGGGTGATCATGGTTCCACTCAAACCGTGGAACCTGGTTACAGAATCAATAATTTTAATAACCGGATTCGAAACCATAGTCAATGATCCAAAAATTGTCTAGAACCTCCTAAGATAGTTCTGAGTATGGTTTGTGATTTTCCAGACGGTTACAGATCCATAACTGGAGGTTTCACAACCGTTGCTTTTTTCTTTTCTTTTTCTAATAAAGTGAAATTTATTTCAAATTAATATAATTATTTCATTCCATTCTTCAAAAATTACATCATTCATTTTCAATTCTCTTTTATAGGAATGCCAAACTCAACAATCTCTATTAGTTAATTGATATTTATAAGTATTATATCTTCCTAAAGATCGTGGCAATTTAATTTAGTAATCAAATTGAAATACAAACTTTAATTTAATTTATTGTAACCGACGGCTCAAGAATCACAATTTCACCTTTTTAAAACCGTAACTGAGGTTTTGGACCCGTCGTCACCCCTAATTACTATACCCTTCCTTCACGATACTACTTTACTTTACTATGGATCATATATACAAATATCCTAATCAAATCCGGTAACGACTTGCTTACTAGAAGGTGAAACAGAAGGAGAGGGTGCGACATGGAAGCAGCTGCTCGTCTATCTCCTCCTCCGGCCACCCAAAACAAGCTCAATCCGTTCTCCTCCCGTTGCTACTACACTCCCAAACCCAGAAAAATCCTGCGAAATCTCCAACTGGGTGGTCATTCATTTTCCTCTAATTTCCCGAATCACCATCCCCTCTGTCTCCACCAGCGGCGGAATGGGTTCGGGTTGGCCAGCTCGGACTCTGCCTCCGGCAGCCAAAACCCACCTCCGGAATTGGCTGTCCTTCTCGAAGTTGATGGGTAATTTCCCCTCCGGTTCTTTTTCTTGTCATTTGGGTGTCTTCTATTGCTTCAAGTTGTTAGCTCACCAACTACGAAACGAGGTTGGTCTAAATCTCGGGCTAATAGAGCTTCGAGTTCGAATGTTGCGAATAGAGCTTCGAGTGGTATTAGTAGCAGGGGCATAATAGACTCTGTCTTAAGCAAGTTATCGAATTCGATTCTTGTCAATGGAGCAGACAATGCTGTGCGAGCCGCTCTTTACAGGGCCGACTGTGCTCGTGCAAAACAAAAGTGCCAAAGACCAAAACAAACTTGTGAACTTTGGTATGCATAGCTAGTTATGGTACATAGGAGCTCCAGTACTTGTTGTCAATGTTGTTTCCTGTCAGAGTGTCCATATACTACCTAAAAGCTGCGTGCTTTTCGTAACGCCGTCTGGTTCTAGATCCGAACCTTTGGCTCTGATTCCAATGGCTAGGTAGTACATAGCTTGTTTACAGACCCACATTCCGATGTAGGACTTCCGAGCTTAACCTTGTTTGATTACCCTGCTTTTGATTTGCGATTTAGCCGGAAAGTTGAGAGCTTTTCGCACCGTGCTGCCCATTCACTATTGTCTGCTTTAGAATAGATGCTTTGCGTGTGCTAGAGAAAGCCAAAGAAACAACTTGGGATCACTTCTATGTCAGTGTTTCTACAGTGAGTGCTTCATAGAAATTGCAATGCTGCAACATGGAAGAGTGTCACGCCGAAGGAAGTGGGTTTTCACAGAGTTTTATACTGGCTATGAAATCAATTTTTAGCGCAACATTCCCAGTTTCACCATTAACCTAGAGTTCTGTACTCGTCAAAGACGGTTACAATGATAGCAGCCCTTTGCAAAACCTTTCTGAATGGGATAGAAGAACTGATTTATGGTGACTGCTGCCACTAAATTGCTTTCTCTCGCTACCGTTCCAATATCAGAAGTATTCTAGAATATATGAGCTTGCATCTTCCAAATACAATCACTTCAGAAGTGTGCATTTTATGATCTTCTTATTCTTCTTTTTCTCAAGTTCCAATTCTATAGTATCCTCATATTGTCGCTATGTCCTCTGGCTTCTAGGGTATTGATGGACGCTTATCGCTTGGGCAATCAGCAATCATTTAATGTAGGTGCGGCTAGATGTGCTTCAGACCAAAATGATACAGCTTTATGCTACTTCACTTGAGATTTATATGTCTGGGCTTTAAGTATGTCTTCTCTGCTACCAGCCTTTCGGAAACTTGGACTTGACTGTGCCAATTGGACTGAGCCCATATATGTAGATCTTTTGAGGTACTAATAGGTTAATCAAGACAACTAATTATAGCTGCTTAATTTACTCCTGCCGAATTTGTGACTACGGTTCCTACTCTTATCAGGAAAAGTGGCGGCGATGAGGAGAAGATGTTGGTTGTGTTTTTTAACCAAGTGAGTTGCCCTTCTATGTAGCATTCACCTGGCCTTGGCATTCTTCCTCTTCTTCGTATGTCAGATGCTCACTTGTCTGTCATGCAGATTGGATGGCCTTCTTCTTTGCCTACTAGTGAGAAAAGCTCATTTATAAAGAGTGTTCTGCGAGAAAAGGTATCCCGCATCTCTCGTGTAGTTTAATATGAAAGATGATGTGCCAATGCATGTGGACGTAGAACTTGTGCAGAAAAAGATTTAAATTTGTGTTCTTTCATAAGGATTCTTAGTTCATTGGCAGAAAAATGCATTGGATGAATTTGCCGCATCAACGAGTTCGTCTTTACGACCTGGCGTTGAGAAGTAAGTTACCTTTACTGTGTGCTCCCTTAATAAATTAGCTGTTTGTAATCTTATCTGTGGACGAAGCGGCTAAGATGATGAACTTTACGTTTCTTATGATTTCTTTGTAGTTTCATTGATGATGCACTCGACAAGGATATCCCATTGGTCATTCTAACTGCTTATGGTAAAAGCGACGAAAAGATTGCCAGGTATAGTACATAACAATTCTTGGGAATCTACATTCATACTTCTATTATTGATTGCTCAAAAACTGTTCTGGAGGCAAATATTAGCAAAGTAGCAAGCATCTTTAGCTCCATTTACAGAGTAGCAGCATGCTTATAATCCCTTTGATATTTGCTAGATCCATCGTAGACAAGCTTGGGCAGGAAAGAGGTTCTAAAGTTCGGATTGTCGGGAAAGAAGAAGTGGAACGGAGCTTATATGGCCAACTTGTTTTGGGTAAAGTGTTGTTATCTGATGCCAAGGAAGAACTAGCCAAGGAAGCAATTAAAGCAGGTAGTACCAATAAACCCGACGTACTCCCAGGGTTTCTTCAGAGTAATGTTAAATGTTCACTGCATAATATCTTCTTGCTTTCTGAACCAGTTTCTGCTGAGAAACAGAGGATCGCCGAGGAGGTTGCTTCCGTGCTAAAGCTGAGTGTTGAACTAGATACTAGCTCATCGGAAAGGTTGGTCTATTATGGCTCGTCGTCTTACCATGCCTAGCTTCTGCTGCTTGCAACAACAATTATTCGCATCCAAATATTAAGGATTAATTAACTCTGTTCAAACTATAAACCCGTATTGTTAATAATCACATTCATTTTCTCTCGACCAGCCTACAAAAGGTTGTGGCTGCATTGCGTGCGGGTGCCGAGTACGCGGGTGTAACGGTCAATAACTGTGTCCTTGTAGCTGGAACTCAAACGGGCTTGGCTGCAGCGCTGCAAATAGCAATGCCATGTATTGTTCTGCGGAGCAGGTTAATCTTGTCTCCATATACCGACGCATTTTACATTTGCTCGGCCAGATTATATTCCAATCCATCCTCTTAATGTGTCTTAGCCTTGCATGCCCAATGCTTTGAATCCGATGATATCTCTTTCTTTTAATCTGCAGTTTAACAGCCAGAGCAGAGTTCCCGGCAGCGAAGGCCGTGGTGGATGGGTTCGGTGGTGCCGACCTGACGATCTCAAACCTGAAGAACAAACTGCTGTCATAAATCTCGACTGCTTTCTCTTGAGCTGGAGACCGTGTAAGTAGGTCGGAGTAGTTCAATTGGTTATGTGAGATCCAAGGTAAACAGGGTTGGTGGTGCAAATGTGTATGACCACAAGTGTTGGTCTGTAGTTGAACACATAAACGACAGCTCGTCCGTTTTGCATTCCCTAACTCTTCTAATCTACCAATTGAGATAGAATTCGAAACAATTAATATCAAGAATTCTCTTGTTATACATGAGCAAATACATGAGCAAGATTCTAATCTACCAACTCTATTCTACCAAGTATTTAGATGATTGATGAGGGCAGCCAGGACATTATTCTAGCTTAATCAAGAGTTTGAGTCCGTAGAATGTAGCATTGATAAACACTTGTTAGGAGAATTTTGTCATCTTTCAATAGTCACACCTGACTCAAACTTGAATTAGTTAGCTCAGTAGGTGTTTGAATACAGATGACTATAAAAAAATAATCTACCAACTCTACTAACCTTGCCTCTTACATTGTCAAAATAGCCCCTACCTAATTTATGAAAACTCTATGGAGATTTTTCTCTCTTTATAATTCGACTCAATTTAAATTTAAATTAGTGAAATAATTTGAATTACCCAACCCAATACTTGTGCATGGCAATTTGGAAGAAAAAAATTTTCCTTTTATCGGTCTACCCATGTCATTATGTACAGTAGAGAACGTGCATTTTTATTTTGATATTTCATTAAGCAAATATTAATAATACGAAACGGGTAAATTAATTGATAATAACTCGACGACACAAAACCTATGAATTAAGAATTCTCACAACATTTCTAAATTTATGGCTTCTTATCGCTATAACTTAATAATTAATACAAGAGAAAAGTTCGCTTAAGTACCCTATGGTATCGCAAAAAATTAAGTTAGTACCCTGTGGTTTAAAACGTATCAATTGAGTCAAACTTATTCCAACTAAAATCAATTAGAGGCCCGGGCAGCTGTCCGAACCTTGCCCTTCTTGCCCGGACCCTGCCCGGCCATGTGGACGGGCCATATCAGATTTCTCATTCCATCTTCGTCTCCGAGCCCTCATCCTCTCCTCCTCTCTCTCTCACTCTCATTAGCGATTAAAGCCTCGACTCTTCTCCTAACCAAATCCAACTTCTTCATTTTTGTCAACACAGATTCAAATTTTGATCTTCTCTGAGAATTAACAAACACGACAGAATCCAAAAAAACCAATTAATTAACTGTTAAAAACAGGCCACCATCGGGGGTAGAGTTCTAGACCCAGAGCATGGACATCGACGGGAAGGAGGTCAAGTCCCTGATTTGAGACACCGTCGCCAGCGAGCATGGATAATTAATGGTCAATCAAGGAAGCCGATTTGTCGCCAAACGGCGTTGTGAACCTGCTTTAGATCCCGGCTCTTGAGAGTCCTCCCCACGCCTTCCAGTATCGAGAACGTCGTCCTCATCATCTCGGCGGCAGCATCTCCTCTTCCCCGCCGTCATCATTGTCGCCATCGTCTTTCTCGATCTTCGTGTACCTCGACCTTCTTTCCCTCGCCGCAGCCAGTGACAGCACCGGAACCCTCACTGGTGCCGACTGGTTCACCGCCTTCCTGATCCCCACCGCACCACCGCCAAGATCGTTCTCCCTTGGCGGCCCGGGGATGGAGGGGAGGGAGGGCCTCCGGTAGAGGAGCGGGAGGCGGTTGGGGTCCGAAAGCACCGCAAGGATCCCAGAGTTAGCTGGGAGGGAGGATCGGCGGTCCAGGTGGTTGATCCTGCGGATATTGTCACCGGAGGGCGGAGGGGAGTTGGATTTAGGATCGGAGAAGTCGTTGGTCCAGAGGACGTCATCCTCGGTGAGCTCGTAACCGTTGCCAGCGACGGAGAAGGGAGGGGGGAGGTGGCCGAGGAACTACAAAAACCTTAATTGGCCAATGGCGTTCAATTAAGAAGAAGAAGAAGAAGAGAATGCGGGAGGAGAGACAACCACGTCATCAGAGAAATCTGATGTGGCCCGTCCACTTGGCCGGTCAGGGTCCGGGCAAAAAGGGCAAGGTTCGGGCAGCTGCCCGGGCCTCTAATTGATTTTAATTGGAATAAGTTTGACTTAATTGATACGTTTTAAACTACAGGATACTAACTTGATTTTTTACAATACCACAGGGTACTTAAGTAGACTTTTCCCTTAATACAATATAAATTGTTCTCTCACGATCGTCTCTCAGGAGAACAAAAAGGAGTGTGTGTGTGTGTGATTGGATCCCATTTGCTACATATGATACAGAAACTGCAGCTTTCCTTTAGGACAACTATGCCTCTGCAACAACTGCACTTCTTCTACGAGTCAGATTCGGACTCGAGTATTCGACACCGTCATCCGTCGAAGACAAGGTAGAAGATGCAGAGGATTCGGTTACCATGCTAGGTGTTGACGTCCGTTGGCTTTGAGACCTAAAGCCCTGAGAAGATAGCGGCTCCGGCCTTGGGGGTTGGTGGGTTTGATTTCCCTGAGCCTCTTCGGCCAGTCGTCTAAGAAGATTCATGACAGTTGGAAGAAACTTCGACGAGATTGAGAGGATTCCGGCCAGCTGCAAAAACAGAGCCAAGAGAGACAACGAGAAACATTAGTGATGAACATGATTGTGTTCCTCAAATTACAGTGACTTTTTCATGTGGCTGAGATCTCACCGCGCCATGCCGGAATTGTCCACCGATGTCCATCTGTACCCACAAGGCTTTCGAAAGTAGATATATGACGAACAGACCCAGAAGGTAAAGAGGATTCCTGAACCATAATTTAACATAAGTTGATTCATGTAACCGGGGTAAAGAAAGAAAGGTAACGCAGAGAGAATAGCATAGGAATAATTACTTCAAGAGGAGCATGAATTCGTTAAACCCAAGAATAACCATTGCTGCGATTGCCCATGGAGGAGGTAACCAATTGTTACTCTGTTTGTAAGCTTCCTGAAAATGTGCAATTACCGGTTTTAGTGTCGTGAAACGATGAGACGTCATAGTCGGTGACCCTTCCCTACCAGTAGGGGTGTCGACTTAATAGGAAAATAGAACTTCGACATATCAGAAGAAAAGTCACATGCCTGGGCTGAAATAGCTTGAGTAACGGCATACTCGGTCTCTGCTTTAAACTGCCTCCAGATTGATTTGCACTGAACTGGAGTTATCAAAGTCTCTTTTGGAGAAACCTGGTACATTGTATATGCGTATTATTCAATGGAGAAAAATAATTCTGGACGCGGGAACAAGACATCAAACGTGGGTGGAGAAATCACTCAATGCATACAGTTACCTCTTCCCATGTGCTGGAGGCTAGAGGGTCCGATGTATACTCGACGCTTCTAGTTTGGGAAGATGGAAGACCAATCTCTCTCTCAACTAGAGATGACTGGAGGAGACTCTCGATCTTATCTTCCTTTTCCTGCAAGCGCAAGGCTGCCATGACGGAAAGATGCTTCAAGGACTGCAACCAAACCCAATATTTGCATTAGCAAGACGCTAAATGAACAATAAGCAACCTACAATCGATTGGGTGCTCGCTATTTTCAACCAAAATAGGGTGCTTGTAAATTACCGCTGAGCGTGCATCTTTCGTGATTTTTCTGATGTCTTCTTTTCCTGTCCAAACCCTTGGCATTGACTCGTTATCATGGTTGAATACAGTTGAAAACCTGAAATAGATCCAGTCATGTCACGATCCTGTACAAATGGATGATCAAATAACCTAGTTACATTTCAGTTTTTGTACCTATCCTTCATACGCATTAGAACTTTCCCTGCTTCTTCTTTTGCTTTCTTCTCCACCAGATTTCTTGAATATTCCCTCAACTTTTGCACCATCGTATCAGTTGTCCCTTGGTCCAACTCAAAATTAGAGAGAGCGGCAGTGAATTCTGAGACAGAAATCTCTGTCTCATGTTTGACAAGCTTGCGAATGGAAGGCCAAGTGTCAGTTGCACCAGCTTCAAGCAATGATTCCACAGGCCCTGTTAACTTTTCAGCTAGTTGTTTCTGCAGACCAGCAAATCACACTGAACTTATCCAAACCTGATAGACAAACTAAGCAACAATTCGAAAGAGATGGTAAACCAAGATTACCTCATATTCTGAGGCTATTTCTGACAATTTTGCGCTGCATGTAGATGCTGCATGTGACTCTATTGCATTACGAAGATTTTCTCGCACTTTCGAAGCATCCCAATTGGCCTGCTTTATGGCAGCATCTGAGATATGTATAGAAGGGATTAATTGAGGATAATAAAATAATTCGACAGCACGTGGTTTTTGGCAGTCAGATGTCTTGCACCATAGCTTTGAATATGTGTGCAATACACTTGTCTGCTTTCTGAAACTCAAACTGTATCCATTCATATATAAGCTGAGGGAGTACCCATCATGGGCCAGGAGCACCCCATTACCTTTTGATCCCTTGTCAAACTCGGCCATGCACGATTTAGCACAATTGCGAACTGAAACAGCAAATCCTTCTCCATTCCTTAATGCTTCATCCAGTTTAGACTTGAAATGTTCAAGTGCTATTGAGCACAGATGCTCCAGCAGCGTAACATAAGCAGGGTGCACCAGCTGCATATAGTGGAACAATTGCAAGCTAATTATTGACTATAACAAACCAAGATAAGGGAGAAAAGAAGGGAAACTAGAAAAGCAGGAGGTTCAATACAATAAGAATGCAACAGATGGAACTCAATACATTGTGCAAATCAATAAAGGGAAAAATAAAAAAATAGAAAAGGGAAAGAAAAAACTTAGAGAAACTAAAACAAAAGTCTCAAGAAGCTTGAACCCAAGGAGAGAAAAGTATAGGCCATACAAATTCAACATGAGGCAGCATTATGTTTTAACTTATTATAGGGCCTTACATCCAATGTTTTTGACTCCAAATGTCTTCTTTTTGCAGTTCTTACACCTTCATCAAAATAGATTGTTTCCATGTCATATCTGTATCAAGGAGAAAATACTATGTTAATTCGATGTCTAGGCAACATAAAGTACAAGCATATTGCTCTTATGCACAGAAATAGATTTCCAATACTTAGGTTGAGTTGACTGCCCTTATGAAGGCATTCACATCACTTATCCTATAGCCCAAGCAAGAAAATATAGAACATTCACAGACGCTAGGTAGATTTGGTTTAGTTTAAGAATAACGTCAACCAGTTGCAATTACTGGAAACAAAACATTTGAAGACCATCATCCCATGGTCCTCACGTCAACCAGTGCGAACTTACTCAGAGAAATAAGTGTCCAGGACAGTGCTGAGTCTTTTCCCAAACCCTGAAACAGGACCTTCTTTAACAGCTTCGTTCAATTCCAACCAACCCTAGAAGAAAAGATCTCTCAATGAACTTACAATTTTCAAGCCAAAGCTGGAATTGATCAAAAGAGAGAACTTAAAGGCGGAGTAAAAAGAGGAAACGGACCTCATCAGTGCTCAAGCGAGTGAGCTTCTCATTGGCAATGTCCTCACAACGGACAGTTGCAACCATGACCTGATGAATAAAACATAATATATATGAGAATAGAAAGCTATGTAAGAGGTCAGTATCAGAAAAGGACACCAGCCAACAACCTTGTGAGCGGGAAGATCCAAATCCTTGTTTTCTTTAATAGTTTTCCAAATTTGCTGTGCACTAAAAGAAAATCCTGTAGCTGGTACAACTCCCCGCCTATCACCGGCAAGTCCTCCTGGAGAAATAGAATGAAAAAACCGCTGCCTCAGTTGAGCAACCTGTATGAGACATCAAATGAGGGCATAATCCTGTAACTAGCATGGAAAGAATAAGTTGGATAACTTCAACATAGACATGAGAACATTAGAAAATTCAACAAGAAACTTTGTACTGTCAAGGCACACATAAAAAACAATTCCTCTGGATTTTGTTGCTAAGAATTTCTGATTAATATTAGAAACCTGAAATTAAAGATAAAAAACAAATGTTTATTAAAGACTTCTTCAACAACTGATACCTGCTCTTTAAACTGATCTTCCTTTTCTTCATAGCTGGACAAAGCAGTGACCTCCACCTGTATTTCAATTATAAGAAGAGCAGAGAATGAAGTCACAGGGGGTAATATGCACAAAGGTAGAAAACGGAAGCAATAGGATCATGGCGTATGATCTCACATTGAAAAATTCACTGAGCGGGGTGCTTTTATGAGCCTCGGGCTTTGGGACCCCATCCCATATCTGTGTGTAAATACACCATTAAACCTGTTTGATAAAGCAACAATCGGGAAAATGAACGAATGCCAGCAAACAAAAGAGTGGATGAGAAATACCTTTTGAATATCTTCTCTCAGAGTAGATTCTAGATATTCAAGTGGAGTCTACATAGACAGCCATGAAAAAGATTGAAAATTGATGGAGACAAAAGTACTCAGAATATATGTGATGATCCACACCTTAGTTTTATCTCGTATAACAAAAAGCAACGTTGTCTTGCGGGGGCTGAAAAGACGCATCATGACCTGTGTAGACTATTATGTTAGACCCCATAAATAAGTAAAACGCATTGATCATGTGGTCGCAAGACCTGAAATGAGGTTACCTGAAAGACCGTCTTCAAAAGTGGTTTGTTAGCAGCCTGCTCCCTACCAATGTCATGGCACCACCTGCACAAAGCACTCGAGCAACATTAAATATTGCAAGTGACACTCTTGTCTTCACACTTCGTTCCCCTTACTCCAAACCTCAAATAAAAACTTCTAGATCGGGTTCCAACACAAGGACAATCGCAACCAATCAACACAATCCAATGAGTTACAGTGAGAGCTACAACAACGACAAAGAGTACTTAAGCTACATGGTCAGCACTAGGCAGCAGCTATGGGATGGCGTTCAACGCGTGTTAAGCATAAATCCAACAATGATGGCAGAAAAAGAAACTCACATGTTAATAAGGACGATGTCCGCAACAGCCAAAGCAAACAGGGCACTCTGTTTCTCAAATGCAGTATCGTCCTGAGAACCATCAATAATCCCGAAGTCAAAGCTACCAACTCTAGTCCAAATCAAGTCAAACTAGAAGCTAACTACACAACTCAATCCAAACCGAAACATATCGAGCAAATCAACGATACCTCGCCGCGCTCCCTCCCATCGGTGCCTTCCAAATCCATGGCAATGGTAAACGGATCGATCCCCGCGCACTTGGCGATCCATATCCCCTTGGTCGTCTGGCTCCTGTTTAACAACAACAACGACCAATTAAATCTCCCAATCAGATCACGAATACGAAATACGAAATCCCGAAGCGAACCTTCCTCGAAAGGCGTCCATCTCGCGGAAGCTGGTCCGGAACAGGTGGTTCATCAGCGTGCTCTTCCCTGCTCCAGTACAACTTCAATTAGCTTCAACTAATTACGAATAAATGAAAAAGAAAATAAGGAAAAGGAGGAGGAGGAGGAGGTAACCGCTGCTCTGTGGGCCCATGATGGCGACGACGGCGTAGGAGAGGCCGCAGAGGCGGAGGCCGGTCTTTCCGGCGAAGGTATCTAATCCCGCCGCGTAGAAGCCGCCGTCGCCGTCGATCAGCTGCGTCGGGAAGGAATCTTCTCCCTCGCCTCTTCCTCCTCCTCCTCCCCCCATCGCGAAACTTAACTCTGGTTTTTTTTTTTTTTTTGAGAATTCGAAACTTAACTCTGGTTAGGTCAGTTTAGCTCCGAGTAGAGGAGAAGCAAGGGAGATTTGTGTTGGAGTTGTGTTTGAACGTCGTCGTTTTGGGACAGAGAGTGGTGGAATCGGGGATTGACGTGAGTCGTTGCTTGGGCGTGGACACTTGCTCTACTTTGGTCTTTACTTTTTCTCTCTCCTACCTTCTCGCATTACTTTTTTTTTTAGAGAACCTTCTCGGATTACCTTTTTTCTTTTTCTTTTTTACTTCAAATGCTTAGATTAAGATTAAACTTGGTCTTTGCAATCATACAACAAGAATTGTTTAAGCTCAAAAGGCGGATTGTTAACTAAATCCACAAGATTAAAAGAAAAGTTTATATCGTTAGTAATCCAATCAACCACCCTATTAACTTCTCTGAATATTTATATTAGTTTACACAAAGGTAAACTCAAAAGTGTAGATTGGAACTCAAAAGCCATCTTCTCGGATTAATGGATTCAATGTATTTACTATTCAGAAAAAATGACAATTTTTTGGATATATATTCAGAGTCAAACTTTATAGAATTTTTTAGTGACCGTCTTTCAAAATCGATTAGTTTGATAGCCTTTTGTATGACTAATTCATATTCGAAAATAAGATAAAATTTTCTAAAATTGACCAAACTCTTTCAACATGTAATACTGTTATATTTCTAAGTGTTCGAATTAAGATTTTTTTTATAGAGATTTCGAATTAAGATCTTTTAGTTATAGAATAATCACACCGGAATCCGGATGATCAATTTTGGACTTTCTCGACATTGGGTTGGGCCTTTTCACCTATCGATGGACCTCAGAGGTGTAACGGACTATCTATCTGGGTTTTGAGTTGTGACCCGCCAATTAAAAACAAAAGAAAACGTAGACATATTAAAAAAACATTTTATTTCGTTAGTTTCCATGGCAACAGTCTAACTTCCTCTCTAAAAAAACGGTGTAGACATATTAAAAAAACATTTTATTTCGTTAGTTTCCATTCTAACTTCCTCTCTAAATCCTAGGAATAATAGCATAAATACACATAGTGGGTCGGATCTTATTTTACCCTATAGATCTAGGGTATGTTGACTTTGACTGAGTTAGAATATAAGTATGGATATGAGTCCATGTTTAAAAGTAGGACCTATGATAAGGTATGAATCCATATTATTCATGCACATACTACTATTTTACTATACTTTAGACTCTATCCTAGTTAGACCATAATTAGAACATATGTGTTATGTATTTCTGTATCTAGTGTTGCCTCGAAAAGTGTCATTAGCAAATAAGGTAGGATAATAAGCGTTCCTCGAGGGTCGGACCCTGCACATATCTTGAATTTATTTAAATTTTATATGAAAGTTGATTTTGTACGTAAAAATTATCAAAAATTTGAACGTTAAAAGGTCGGACCCTACCCACCCTGGGTCTCGTAGAGGGTAGAATATGGGTCCAACTTCAAAAACTAGGGTATGGGTAAGGTATCGACCCTACACTACGCATTGCCATCGCTATTAAATCTCCGTATAAACTTAGTATAATAAGTTAAAAGGTGTAGAACATCATGCATTTTCACATAAGACGCCTTATCCTATACTCTTGATCACATTTTTTTCAAGATTCCTTATTGAGGTAAATCGTTGTTAGTAACAAATCGAGTTACACCGAACTAGTCATTCATGACGCTTATATTGTTCTCCTACAACTCCATATTCTCAAGGTTTAGGTTGCTCCTATTTTGTTCGCCGTTACTACGAGAATCGCGCACGTAGATATATGGATAATACTTATACAGTTAATGGTATTTCATAACTAATTGATAACATCCATGCCCAAACCTATAAACTATTCATACTATAGGGGTTATACTCGTTGACCCGAGTAGTATCGGGCACGTGAAATTTTGTGTGAATCAGCAAAGCCCTCGCGGCATGTCAAGCCTTGATACACTTTGACTTTGAAAGAGAAGGTGCAAAAATATATTCTGGAATATTCAATTCCTCAATCTCAATCTTTACTCGTTTATTATCCGAGTTACTTGCACTCATTGGAGAAACTACATTGGTGTCTCTCCGAAAGGGAGATCTCACTATCCCACAATCACTAGCTAATAAAATTTTCTTACATCGTATCTTGCCCCTTTTTGTAACCACGCCTGATCTTAACCTAAATGCCAAAAGATATTTTCCTAACAATTTTTTTTGGGAAAAGTCTATTTTAGTACCCTGTAGTATCGCCCAAAATTATTTCAGTACCCTGTGGTAAAAAACTGATCAATCGAGTCATACTTATTCCAATTAACATCAAAAAGGTCCTCGGGCAGCTGCCCGAACCCTGCCCGAACTACGTGGCTAGCCACGTCACCAAATTTTGATGACGTGGCGCCACGTGGACATCCATCTCCTTCCCTCCTCCTCCTCCTCCCCTCCGCGTCCTTCTCCTCCTCCGCATCCTCCTCCTCGTCCTCCTCCTCCTCGTCCTCCTCCTCCTTCTCCTCCTCCGCGTCCTCCTCCTCCTCCTCCTCCGCGTCCTCCTCCTCCGCGTCCTCCTTCACCTCTCTGCCTCCTCCTCCTCCTCCTCCTCCTCTGCGTCCTCCTCCACGTATTCCTCCTCCTCCTCCTCTCCGCGTCCTCCTCCTCCTCCTCCTCCTCGTGTCCTCCTCCTCCTCCTCTCCAAGTGGCGCCACGTCATTAAAATTTGGTGACGTGGCTGGCCACGTAGTTCGGGCAGGGTTCGGGCAGGTCCGGGCAGCTGCCCGAGGACCTTTTTGATGTTAATTAGAATAAGTATGACTCGATTGATCGGTTTTTTACCACAGGGTACTAAAGTAATTTTGGACGATACCACAGGGTACTAAAGTGGACTTTTCCCTTCTTTTTTTTAGCATGTACTCATCTTTCATCTTAAGTATGTACTCCATTTTTTTAGCATCCGCTCACCTTTTTTCCCTTGTGCTCCAACTTTGACAGTAAGCTTGTTGTGCCCCATCTTTCATCGTGAACCTATGTTCCATACTTGTTAGTTTTTGGAATGTACTATCATTCGTCATTCAGGACGTCCCAATAAGTAGACCAATCTGACTTGGAACTGACATGACTATATTCGATGACTTTAATAAAATGGAATTGAGTTTCGGGTGTTGGACTGGGCTGGGCCCAGCAGACCTAAAAGTGGAAGGAATATATGGGTTGTAACTGACCCAACTTGTTGTGGGCTTCTCGTTGCGCAGAAAAATAAGCGCCCAAACCCTTCTCTGCAAGAGTTTGTTCTTGATCGGCCGTGTAGCTTTGAAAGAAGGAATCCTATATTATATAGAAATAGTATTAGTCATCACAATAATGTACTAGAATGATTTTTAATTAGAAGGCTGAGTTTATGGGTAGGATATTTATTAAAAAAGTAATTGTTTGTATTTCGTACTTATAAATTGGATTTTTAGGGAAAAAAAAGTTGGTAAGAACATGCAAGTGATGGGCGAAAGACTTTCAAATAATAATCGAGTCAAATTTATTCTAATTAAAATTAATTAAGTTTACAGACAGTTGGCTGCTCGGAAATCCCCTCTCTCCCCTTTCCCTCTCTCTCCTCTTTCTCTCTTCCCTCTCCCTCTCCCTCTCCCTCCTCCTTCCCCTCTCTTTTTCTTCTTTCTTCTTCTTCTAATTCAAGATAAGCTTAGAAGAATCTTCGTCGAGTGCATCATCAATGAAACTACAAAGAAAACATAAAAAACGTTAAGATCATAACCTTATCCCCTTGATCCACAGATAAGCTTACAAACTTTGCTAAGCTATTAAGGGAGCACACTGTAAAGGTGACTTACTTTTCAACTCCAGGTCGTAAAGACGAATTCGTTGATGCGGCAAATTCATCCAACGCATTTTTCTGCCAGTGAACTAAGCATCCTTACATTGGATGAGTCTCCAGTTGATCCAAAATAAAAGAACACAAATTTAAATCTTTATCTGCATAAGTTCTACGTCCACAAGTTCTCGCAGGACACTCTTTATAAATGAGCTTTTCTCACTAGTAGGCAATGAAGAAGGCCATCCAATCTGTACTACAGAGAAGTGAGCATCCGACATACGAAAAAGAGGAAGAATGCCAAGGCCACGTGAATGCTAAACAGAAGGGCAACTCACTTGGTCACAAAACAAAACAAAACTTACCATCTAGTAAGCAAGTCGTTACGGGATTCCAGTAGGATATTTGTACTAGGCTAAATAATCGTAGTCGTATTGTTAGAATTGATTCGTAATTTAATTTGATTCTATTTGTAGTTCAATTCGATTCGATTCGTTTAAAATTTGACTTGTCAAAAAGTTGATTCAAATTCTTACGAAGACGAAGTGAATACGGTTCAAGATTTCTATAATTCGTCAAACTGGCGAATTCAATTGAAATTCGATTCGGATCAAATTCGTGTGGAATTCAATTCGAATTCGTCCTTATTACGTAAAAGAAATTAATAAAAAAGTAAATAAGTACAGATTTAAAAGGGAGGAAAAATGGGAGGGCGGAAATTGAAATTTGAAAATGCCATTTTCCCAAGCCAATCCCGTCCGTTAGCGCGTGCCCACATCTTAGCATAGTTTTAAAAAATGTGGTCCAGCAGGTCGGATCGTGAATTACCCAAGAAAGCAGGTCATTTTTCAGTATTTATACGAACTCTGGTCAGATCGTCCAAAATTCGATCAGACCGGGCGGTCCGTGCTATTTTTTGACTCAGACTGCCCGTTCTGACTAGATTATATCTGAATCAGCAAAAATTAAAACAAAAAAATCATATCATATGCTCGATTTCTCTAAATCAACAAAGAAAAATGGACTTTATATGTTATAAATTGGTTGATATTTCTAAAATGTGGATTTTGAAACCTATATTTTGACTATTTGTTCTAGATATTATTCAAATAACAGTAAAAATTTAATAAAAAAGTGTTCGATCTGGCATGCGGTCCAACCGATCGAACCAAACGACCCAGAAAACAGACCAAAATTCAGATCGTACCAAAATCCGTATTTTAAAACTATGCTTCTTACTCGGATAGGGCCCACGGTTGGGCCCTTATCTCAGCTTTACCGTTTCGCACGTCACCTGCCTTATTTAGTTACTTGGTGGGGCCCACCGTTAGGCCCAAAATCATGTTGGTGCTTGTGTTTTAATTTTTTTATAAATTTAAATTTACTTCTAAGTTCTATAAATACCATATTTTATTCTTCAAATTTTATACACTCCAATCTCAATTCTCTTAATTTTTAATTTAATTTATATAAGTTCTCTCTCAAAGTTCAATAATTAATTATATAAGTCATACTATTAGTCACATTAAGAAATTAAAGAATTAATTTAATTTTGATTCGGATTCAATTCGTATTTGACGGTTCATAATTCGTATTTGATTCATTCTTGGACGAATTAAAATGGTTCAAGATTTTGATAATACAAACTAATTTGATTCGAATTTATTCTAATTCGAACAATGGTGAAATCTACGTGAAGGAATGGTGAAAAAATTCCCCGCCAGGAGCCAAATAGAATGGAACACTTAGAGGACTTCTTGTGTCAATCACCTTCATTTTCTTCCTTAGAATCTATGTTGCACTCGTAGCTATAATTCAAAGTGGATTATTTCCTAATAATTATTGGACTCGAAGTCCTTACAACAAAAAAAGTTTTTTTTCTAAATAATTATGAATGAGTTGATAACAAATTCGAATCGAAACTGATGACTCTGGCATCTTTTCCACATTCATAGGAGTACACCTATGTTTCAAATTTACGAATATGATAGTTTCTCGGCAATATCAAGTGGTGTTCTTATTTTACCCAAGACTTTTTAATTAGTTCCAGTAGATCTTATTTCGCCAGAGATGAAAGAAAAGATAGACAATCTCTTTTTTTTGAGTTAGCGATCCAATAAAAAAAATATTTTTGTGATAAAACATGTTCCTAGTCAAAAATTTACTAAAATTATTCTATCAGAGTTATCCACAAGTCTCTGTTATTTTAAAATTATATAACTAATAAAAAATAAACGTCAATTCATTATTCGCAATAACAAGGATTCACTCAAAATTGTGAATAGAATTGATTCGTTTATTAAAATAAGTCAATATAAAGAACCAAACAAAAAATCAAAAGAACTTTGTAGTTAGGTGAGTTGTGATTGAGAATCTGATATTAAGTTTAGTATATATTATTATTATTTTGCAAAATTCGGATATGAACTTATAGATTCATATTCATGTCCTATAAGCATAAAATTATCCATGGATTCGTGCCGAACCTAACTTGATAAAACATCCGTAACTTTCTACTCGATCATACTGATACGATTCCAGTGGCTACAGAAAGATAAGACATAGTTTTACAAGTTTGTATTTCTATGACATCTTCAAATTCGGCTCGAAAGAGTGTCAAAATTAGGTTAGAAGTATCAGCAATTTGGAGACCAACAAGGTTGGTAGTTCTCGTAACAGGTCCAAAAACGAACAAAGAATCCTAGGAAGGTTCAACGTCTTAGAATAAGTGTCATGATAAGATAACTAGTTAGAGTTTAGGTTGAGCTAGGAAACCTATTTTGATTAGCAATTTGGCCGAGTTTATGACTCTCGATCTCTACATAATGAGGAACTAGGTTAGAGACCACACAAACAACCCATGAAATTCTCTGTCCTCTCTTACAACCATCATGCTACACGCATCGGTTGCTCTTAACCCCTCTCCCTAACGTTTTTAATATTCTTGCTCTCATATTCAGTCTCTTCTCTTCCACCTATTCTAATCTATTTCTTCTCTTTTCCGGGTACGGTGTAACCACATTTTTTAAAACATTATATATAACAACACATCCAACTGAACCTGTCAAAGCCTATTGCCTTTCAAAAGCCTATCAGCAAAATGAAGTTGAGCAGAATCATTTCATGTGCTCTGTGGACGTTCATGTTCACCATTCATTTCCACTTGAAGCTCCCTCTCTCACTTGCTGCAAATCTGCAGGCGGGAACGAGACCGACAGGCTCTCGCTTCTCGCATTCAAATCACAAATCGCGGGTGACCCCTCTGATGTGCTAAGCTCTTGGAATGATTCATCCCACTTCTGCAACTGGGCAGGCGATGACACGAGAGGATCGTCGAACTGGACCTCGGATCATGTGCATTGGCAGGAACATTGAGTCCTCATATTGGGAACCTGAGCTTCCTCAGGATTCTGAACCTGGAAAATAATAGCCTGAGTCAGGAAATTCCTGAGGAGTTGGGGAATTTGTTCCCCCTCGAACTGTTGGTTCTCAATGATAACTCGTTCACCGGTTGAATCCCTGCCATCCTGTCTAATTGCTCTGGCCTCGAAATCCTTGTTCTTTGGCGGGAATAAGCTGGCGACCGAGATTCCTTCCGAGCTAGGATCACTTTCTCAGCTGCGAACGCTCGTCTTCGAAAGGAACGAGCTGGAAGGCGGCCTACCCTCTTCCTTTGGCAATCTGTCTTATCTCGAGGGAATGTGGGGAACTCGAAATCATTTGATCGGGGAAGAAATAGGCAACCTGAAACGGCTGCAAGATCTTGCACTTGGTATAAACAACCTGACAGGCAGTATCCCTGCATCCGTATTCAACATGTCTCGCTTTCTGTTCCAGCGAACAAACTTACCGGGCCTCTTCCTTCGACATTGGCCTGTCTCTACCTCGACTAGCAATCTTTGAGGTCGAAGAAAACCATCCGGAGAGATCCCTTCAAACCTGGGTTCCTGCATAGTATTGGAAAGTTTATACCTTGGAAGCAACTTCTTTTTTTTTGGTCGAATGGAAGCAACTTCTTTGTGGCGAGTATTCCAAGTTCTATGAGAGGGCTTCAGTATGTCAATCTCTCGCATAACGATTCGAAAGAGGCAATGTGCAAGGCCAGCGAACCGAAAGAGGCAAGATCATCTTCGGCAGCCAAGCTGAAACTCATACTCGCGATATCCAGAGGGATTTCTGCAGCTATTTTCATGGCCTTGTTGATGGTTGCTTATCGGTCGTGGAGGAGAAAGAATACGAGGCCAGCCGAGACGACTTATTCGCCGGTTTCATTCCCGCTGTTATCTTATGAAGACCTCCTCAGAGCAACTGATGGATTCTACTTGGGAAACTTGATTGGCGGAGGTAGTTTTGGAGCAGTTTACAGAGGCGTCCTGCGAGATGGCGGACAAACTGTCGCGGTGAAGGTGCTGAACCTTCTTCGTAAAGGAGCCAGCAAAAGCTTCAACGCGGAGTGCAGAGCCTTGTCAAACATAAGGCACAGGAATCTTGTCAAGGTAATAACCGCATGCTCGAGCATTGATTTCCAAGGTAATGACTTCAAAGCTCTTGTTTGCGAGTACATTGCAAACGGGAGCCTCGAGCAACAAGATGAGCCAAGAACCTTGAGTCTTGTTCAGAGGCTAAACATTGCAATAGATATGTCGGTACTTGCACCAAGAGTGCGAGATGCCTCAAGTTCACTGCGACCTGAAACCGAGCAACATCCTGATGGATACGGACATGACAGCTCATTTAGCAGATTTCGGGTTGGCTAGAGTTCTTGCAGATGACGGAAATGACAATGTACCATCCGATTCAACCAGCTCGGTCGGCGTAAAGGGGACCATAGGTTATGCAGCGCAAGTTACTTTTTCTATGCTGAGATAAAGATATGAGCACCAAGTGCATCCAGAGAGTATAAACATGATCACTTACTTGTATTTTCCGCTTCCATGTGCAGAATACGGGATGGGAAGCGAGGTATCGCCTCATGGCGACATCTATAGCTTCGGGACCCTGTTGTTGGAGATGTGCACGGGGAAAAGACCCTCGGATGAGATGTTCAAAGAGGGACTTTTGTCAAAATGGCCATACCTGACCGTGTTGAGGATGTGGTCGATCCAATGCTTTTGACAATAGATAACGATCATCAACGAGTCTCCAGAAAATTCGAGGCGCGAGGTTTATTGAGTGTTTGGCTTCAATCCTCATGGTTGGAATAGCTTGTTCAGCCAAATCTCCGCGAGACAGGATGGACATTGGCAATGTTGCGATCGAGCTTCATCGGCTCAGGAGCAGCCTTGCAGGTGGAAATCTGCAGAGCCGAGTTCCTATCCGATCTTAAGTTGAACCACATATATATATATATATATATATATATATATATATATATATATATATATATATATACACATATATACATACATACATATATATATGTGTGGTACAAATCTATACATAGATTTCACACGTTTTGTATAATAGATTGTCATTGTGAGACAAATGAAGTTGAAGTAGGATATGTTGAGAATGTATTAGCATTCCGAATAAATTGGATCTAAAACATTAACGCTCGACCTGGTGATCGACCTTTTAGCACGGTTTCTCGTCTTCCTGTCTGCTAATTATTTTTTGGTAGTGTACTGGGGACGTTGGACATACCATTCTCCATCTTGTTTTCATACATCCCTTCGTTCAAATACTCATTGACTTAACGATAAATCGGGTTATTTTCCGCAGTGGTATTGAAAATTATGACAATTCCGAAAATGGAGTTGTCAGTTAAAGTATTCCTTGTCTGGGGTTGGTTAGAAACCGCACAAAATATTGCGGTTTTGATTTGCAAAGAAACCGCACAAAATTGTGCGGTTTTTGGCAAAAACGCACTTTTTTGTGCGGTTTCTTGCACAAGCTGAACATTTGGCTCCGGTTATCGGCTCGGCTCGTTGTCTACTTTTTTTTCTGATTATTTGAAAAAAATTGTAATTATCTCGATTATTTGTAATGTTTATCTATATTTTCGGTATTTATAATAATCTTGAACCCTTCCTTATATACATTTTCTCTGTACATCGAATAAAAATGCATCTTTTTTTGCGTTTTAAGTTTTTAATGTGAACGTAATTGTCCATGTTTATTGTACGTATTCGCGAGCATGTCATGGACATATAATTTTCTTTTAAGCATCTGAAGGAATCAAATGCCATACTACTCCATCTATTTTTAGCTAAAAAAGACGTGCTTTTATTCGAGGTATAGAGAAAATTTATATACAGAAGGGTTCAAGATTATTACAAATATCGAAAATAAAAATAAACATTACAAATAATCGAGATAATTACAATTTTTTTCAAATAATCAGAAAAAAAAGTAGACAACGAGCCGAGCCGATAACCGGAGCCAAATGTTCAGCTTGTGCAAGAAATCGCACAAAAAGTGCGTTTTTGCCAAAAAACGCACAATTTTGTGCAGTTTCTTTGCAAATCAAAACCGCACAATTTTGTGCGGTTTCTTTGCAAATCAAAACCGCAATATTTTGTGCGGTTTCTAACCAACCCCAGACAAAGAATACTTTAACTGACAACTCCATTTTCGGAATTGTCATAATTTTCAATACCACTGCGGAAAATAACCCCGATAAGTCGACCAATCCGGCTTCGAACTGACATGACTATTTGCGGCTGATCTACGTATTCGATGATTTTTTTTTTGTGAGATTTAAATTGTTTCCACAATTTCAGATCTTAGACCGTCATGGGATTCGATTCTCCCATCTCATGCTTAAGGAATGACACCGTCCATCAGACTATACATGAGTTGGTTGTATTTGCGGCTGATCTACGTATTCGATGACTTTAATGAAACGAAATTGGGTTTCGGACGTTGGACTGGGCTGGGCCCAGCAGACCTTAAAGTTGAAGGAATATATATGGGTTTTGGGCTGTAACTGACCCAACTTTTTAAGTACATGCAATAATTTCGAATAACATAAGTTAAAAAAATATACATAAGATAAGGGGGAAATTTTATCAAAAAATTTAGTAGACCCTATTGTCAGAAAAATACAGCAAAGTCTACCAAATTAGCCAATAATGGGCCAATGGCCCCTCATCCATCTCTCTCTCTCCTCTGAGTGGGAAATAAAGAGAGGGTGGAAGGTGCTGGAAAATATATTAATTTTTTTTCTCAAAAGGACACAACTTTTGTGACAGCCTTCACAGGAAGAAGAATACAAGGAGACTACTGCAAAACCAATAATGGCACCAGAAAAAATTGAAGTAATTCTGGGGCCCAAAAGTATCCATTTCGCCAACTCAAATCAATAGGTGAGAACGTTATTGTAACTTAATCAAAATTATTTTAAGTTTGAAATTTTAATAATACAATAGTATTAACTATTTATTAGGATACGAAAGCTTCGTTACCTTTGAAATATTTCATTCGGGTTGAAACTATATTAGTCGGCATAATAATATCCGAATTATCGATATAAACAAAAAAAAGGCATCCTCCTCGTTCCCCTTGCAGAGATCATTGACCGGTCCCCTTTGACTGCCCTGAGAAGTACTCGTCAGAATAAATGACACGTATAGGGGAAGAAGAAGAAGATCCCACACCCATTGTCTCACTTGCAACAATAGCGCGTGCCCATTACCTTCGTATCAACCACCACAACAAACAAATGATGGTATGGAGATTCTGCTAGTAGTAGTGAACTATTTCTTGCAATTCTTTGAAATAGAAAAAAAAGACAAGATCAATTGCTAACATGTTGTTGTAGTTTTATTAAAAGTTTTGGTTCCGTCTCCTAAAAATATAACAACATTAAAATTTTATAATAAGAGTTTTGCCGCATTTTTTAATCATAATTGGCTTAGATATATATTAATCAGCTGAGTTAATGTATAATTGTCATATGATCTTGACAAAAAAAGTATTGTTATGAATTCAGCAACTAGAGAACAAGGTCGCACAAAGAACACGGAACAAGAGAATTACGTGGTTCGGCCTAGTGTCTGCGTCCACGGTGAGAAAGGAGAACTTTTATTGATGAGTTTCCAAGCCACAAAGCCATACAAAAAACCTAGGGTAACATGTCTTTATATAGAGACCAACCCTTGGTGTACAAGTAACCTATCTAGGTCAGATTAGGAGTCCAAAACCTAGTCAGAATAGGAATAGGAATAGGAATAGGAATAGGAATAGGAAATAAATCTTTCCTATTTCTCGCTATCCCAACAATCTCCACCTTGGCTAGAAATCATCTCGTGGAAGAACCATGAAGCTCCACCCGAACTTCAACAAACTCCACCTTGACAAAACACCGCCCCATGAAGAACCATGAGATCTTGCAAAACTAATCCGACTCCATCGATTCCATCTCGGACCATAGATAACTGCCATCAATAATACCATCTCAACTTTTTGACCACCTTTTTCCATTCAATCACATGGAGTCAGCCCTCAAGCTCGAGCTTTCGAGCTTGCTTGGCCTATTCCCTCTAATCTCCATTGAACCCCAACTAGCAAGTCCACTTGCTGAAGCAACCTTGCGACCAATAGACGTGTCCTCTATTTTTCGGTCAGCCCCATGCTCCACAACCTCGAACTGCTTCTCCGCTGGACCTTCTTGCCTCATACCAATGCTACATGCCATAGCATACAAAGGGCAATCTTTTTTTCTACCAAGTAGAACTCTCGACATGCCACGAACTCCACCGTTCGGCCTTGAGTGAGATACCCGATTCGTCCGTGGTGCTACCAACGGCTTCGCATTCCCCATGCAAAACTTACCTAACACCTTTGACGTGCATGTCCCTTTAGACAACCATAGCAGGGCCCAGCTAACAATGCTTCTCCGAGACAACCATAGCTCTTTGCCAACCATGCCTCCATGAAACAACCATAGCTTGCTATCCATGTCTCCGCGAAACCCAACTGCACTCAAACCATCCATGTCAAGCATTTGCTCCCTCATACGAACTAACCTCATATGACCTGAGCTTTTGCCAACTCCTTCAGACCCATTGATATGACTCCACCTAAAACAACATGTCTCACTAACCTGTAGGTATTCCCTTTCACCCTTCATCCCTACCATCGCATCCTTCTCCACCTTCATTAGCATACCTTTATAACTATCACTATTATAATCCAAGGTCCCTAATAAAAAGAGATTACCAGGATGCATTGGACTTGATAAGACAGAAAGCCAGTTACCAACTGACCCGTCTGAAGATGTGGCCATGGTTGTGGATGCAGATTCCTCCTCGTTGTCTTGATCCCTAGTTCGTCCTGGATAGTCCCCTTCATGTGCCCTTCTCCGCACTTGAAACTACTTCCATTGAACTTCTTTGACTCTGACCTGGATCCTCTTCCACAAGCGAATCTTCGCTACTGCCTTGGCCTCCAACTCTTCCCACTCTTGCTCCTCCATCTTCTCGGACTTCTTCTCCGAGAGCGCGATAATCATCCCTTGCTGCACGAGGAGATCCTTGACACGCCTTTGCCATAGCCCGAAATTCAATAAACCATCGAACTTCACAAGAGCAAACTTCGCGCCGTGATCCGACATCCTCTAACCTTAGCTCTTGATACCACTTGTTAGAAATTCAGCAACTTAGAGAACAAAATGCGCAAAGAACACGGACGCAAGAGTTTACGTGGTTTGGCCTAGTGCCTACGTCCACGGTGAGAAAGGAGAACTTTTATTGATGAATTTTCCAGCCACAAAGCCATACAAAAAATCTATGGTAACATGTCTTTATATAGAGACCAACCATTGGTGTACAAGTAACCTATGTAGGTCAGATTAGGAGTCCAAAACTTAGTCAGAATAGGAATAGGAATAGAAAATAAGTCTTTCCTATTTCTCGCCATCCCAACAAGTATAAATAAATACATACTAAATGCAGTTAACCATGGATCACATGTCAGGGCATGTTCTAGTTTAGGCAGAATTTTCTAGCCCTAGAAATATATTTGCTATTAAAACTTGGTAAAAATATTTTAACATATTCGTATTTATACCTGAATCTTTGGAACGCAGTTGTATTCAATACTTGTTGGGAGAGTTTTGTCACTTTTTAAAAGTCCTACCGGCTCGAATCTGGATTAGTCGGTCCAGGAGATCAGATACCACATAGTATAAACCAAAAAAATCTAAAATAGATTACTCACACATGTTGATTGAAGTTAATGCAAGAGATGACTAGTGAAGAATTTTGTAACATGGAAATTCTTTTTTTTTATGAAGTGCACTTTTAAACCATAAACTAGTTGCTTCACGCGAGTAAATTCACGAGCATATAGATTCAAGAAACAAGGGTACGTGGGGCTATATGATTTAATTCCCACTCCTCAACCCCATGATTCCATCAGAATATAAGCCTTCATAATTTATATATCGACTCATATATATATGTTAAAGGTCTCCAAAATTTAATGTCATATTCCAGTAAGTAGGTGTCCCAACAATATTTTTCGTGTGTTTTTAAAAAGTTAAACTCGAGACTCCTTGTTTAAGTTAAAACTCGAGACTCCAAAATTTTGATCCAAAGTATTTGTTGTTAAAGCTGATAGTACCATATAATAGATAAGCAAATAAGAAAAAGAAACACATCGAACTCTTTTAGATGAATAAATGCATATAGACCATGATACCAAATACATGTAATAACGATGAATGAGAAATAAATAACACAGAAAATTAAGATTAATATGATCAATAAATTATGTACAATCAATCCACCGTGTGGGGTAAAATTAACTTATAATTATCTCTCCCTTGATGTGGGTTAAATAGCTAATAAACTAAAGTGGGGGAAATCAAATTATCATCATCTAGGAGGAGGGCTGGTTCTTGTTGTTATGGGAAGAAGCTAATGAAAGAATTGAAGTGGCCAAGTTATTAATAGCTTCCACCAAGCCATTGATCCCTTGCTTGCTGATCTCAGCCTTGGTCTCCTCAATCATAAGCCTCCTCTCATGCATGGCCATGAGGTCTCTATGCCTCCTCTCCTCCCTCTCCTCACATCCATGGATGGCCTCGGCTATAATGGAGGCACTTCTTGAGATGGCATTCCCTACTTGGTGATGATGATCATCATGATCATGGTGGGAGGAGGGGCTTCCACCATCTCCACCTCCGCCGCCTCGACCCGTGCTTGTCCCTTCACCTCCATTGTTGCGTGATCTTCTCTTCCTTCTCTTGGCTGGTGAGCCCGAGTACTCAGCAGCATCACTTGTATCCTCAGAATCTGACAAAAGTTCAAGGTTCAATTCGTTATTTTAGGTCAAGCAAGACGCGTAGGAAGATGGACTCATCAAGTTCCCATCGAAATAGGACCCGCACAAGGAAATACACTTGCCATTTCGTTGGCTGTAAGGTTGATGTAAAAATTTTACTTCTTGAGAAAAATATTAAGAGATGTAAAGATTGCTTGTTGTACAATCAATTAAAAAGAGCATCATAATCTAAAAGTTGGGTGAGAGAGAGAGAGAGTACCTACTGAAGGCAATGGATGAGACCATGGATTAGTAGAACAAGGAAGTAGCCCAGGTGGTGGTGGTGGAGGTGGTAGAATTGGAGGAGGAGGAGGTGGAAGAGGCATCACTTGTGAAGGAGTAGCACTTGAAACTTGGTGTTGCAAAAGAAGATGATGAGGAGGAGGCATCACTACATGTGAGGGTCTCGTCGCATTGTTGGCAGGGTTCGTATGGTCCTGATGGTAACCACCAACCACCACCACCCTCTGGCTAGTACCACTTCCTCCTTCACCACCTCCTCTTCTTTCCACCACTTCAACCAATGCCTCATATATCTGAAACAACATGTTACTAGGCAGGTTCCTCTCCTTCCTCTCATTCTTCTCAAGCTTCCAATAAAACCCATCTCCATCTCCATCTCCACCCTCAGCTTCCACCATCTTCTTCCTCTCATAGTCCCTCACCTTCTTGTAATCCCTCATGAGATTGTCCCACTTGTCATTGCACTGGTTCTGGCTCCTCAAACACCCTTTCCTCCAACAGTAATCTTCGACCCACTTCCACCTCAGCTCGGTCGGCTTCCCACCTCCATTGCTCCTCTTCATCCTCCTCTCATCGTCCATCCTCTTTGCCTCTATCAGCACCATTGTCTCACTCACTGTCCAGTTCCCTTTCCTGTAGTCTCTCATTTGCTGCTGCTGCTCTGCCATTAGAGGAGAGCTAGCTAGTAGATGGAAGATGAAGCGAGGAGGAGGAAAGGGTCTAAGAGAGAGGGGGAGAGAGAGAGAGAGAGAAGGAGGAGAGTGTGTTTTATTTTAGTTGTGCTTCCTTTTTGGGAACCTGATTTGATGTGTGTTCAAACCAGTCAAATCTCACTACAGATTTGCTAATTTAGGCAATATGGGGGACATTATTAGATGAGAGGTGTTCCCTAAACAATTAGAAATCACTTTGACTTATTGGAAATAAATTAAAAATTGAAAGAAAACACACACTAACAAACATCAGTGTTCAGTATTTATTCACAGGACCAAACAAGGGTTTGTTTAAATGGGATTATATAAATACTATAAGTTTGAAATAAAACAAGGGTATTGTTTATTTTGTTTAGTTTTGTAACTTCTGTAACTTTTTCCCTCAAAATTTGTGAACTTTTTGAGGTTTTTGTATGGGTTTTGGATATGCCAGCCTCTCTCTCCATGCCTTCAAATCTTTCAAAGAGATCTAAAAAGCTAAAAGTTGATATCTAAGGCTACTTATTCAAGCCACTGGTCCTTTGCAAGAGGAAGATGGGGTAATTCCATGGCCAATCAAATCCATTCAAACTGACATATTCACAGACCCCCAAAAAAAATTGGCAGAGATTTGGAGATACGTCTCTTTCTTTTTTTCTGCTCAATTAGAATTCAGAATGGGAGATGGAAAAGATATTTTTAGTTTATAATGTTTGGTACTTGGATACTCAACTCAAATGTATATCGACTATTCTAAGTTCGAGTGGGGAAAGTTATTTGAAAGATGACAAATTTTTTTTAACAATTATTTAACACTAATGAGTACTCAAGAACTCGAATTCTATATATCTTGTTTAAATTAGAATGACGCTATTACTAGAATGGCAGAAAAAAATATATTGTGGTACTGTTGTTGTCAGCATTATAGAATGGCAGAAATCTCACCGCCCGTGTAAAACCACGACTACAAAATTCACAACAACTCAAATCATATGAATTAATTAATTCCTATAAGATTAGGTAATTACAATAGCATGTTAAATTACGTCCCATACAATTAATGGGCTTTTCATGTTATATCTTGAATAAATCATGATTTTCTATTAAAATTCAAACTTGGAGGAGAGTTGGTTTTTTTAGATCTCAGACTTTTGATCAGCTTTGTATTTGTTAATAGAGTAGTCACAGTCAATGTCACCGTTTTATTTTTTATCGAAACGACTAATTTATTTTCTAATTTAAAAAAATATAAAAAACACAAAATTTTCTCACCAAATTTTAACAAAATTACACTATCAATAAGTCGAATTTGAAAATTTTATGAATTATATCGTGGTATTTCGGACTAAGTCCTTCCATGTTGGGATTTCCTTTGTGTCCATTATCAAATAGAAACTCGCTGATAGCTTTTAAATTTTGCACGTGAAATCATCATCGTTATCGTTGGTGAAATACAGAGAAAAGCAATGACAGTCAATGGCCATGGCTAGAAAGTGTAGAAACCTTTTTTTCTCGCTAGCATCATTTTTTTGATAAGTAAATTGCTTTATTAAATAATATAAGGTTATAATAATTACATTTACAACCAAAATAGAACCCAAAACGATCCCCCACTACTTAAAATAAAGTGCTAATATCTACCCTCATTGGAAGCCAATTTTCGCCACAGTACAAGATTAGCGCCCAAATGACAGTAATCTCTCACACACTGAGATCTCCCAAACATTATAATCTTGACTTCATATAAAGTAGAAGCTCCTGGTAACCAATGTTGAGCAAGGTCTTCGACCAATAAAACTATTCTCTAACCCGATAGAGAATGGAATGTGTAAGAAACTTTCGGTTATAATGGAGTTCATCGAAGATCACTCGGTTTCTATGATTCTAAAGTCCTCACAAGATCGCTCATCATATAATTTAGCAGTGATATGATTTTTCCTATTGTGGTTTTTTTTCATTTTAATTTTGTCAATTTTTAATGAAACTTTGAACTGCAATCTTGTATTCGTAGGAAGAAACTCTACACTAGAATACATATAACATGTAAATATTTGTTAATAAAATTTTATCTATTTTATAAAAAAAACATCATATAATTTAATGACTCTGTCTCAATAGACAAAGGGGTTTTTTCTTGACAAAAAAAATGGGATTTTTGTGAGTAAATGTGGATTTTTTAGCTCTAGGTGCTCTGTCTGTCAATGTTTCCTGGGTGATATTTTCTCATCAAATTTTACCATAATACTTAGTTCCAGGAAATTCAACACATGTATATGTTCTTTACGCATACTTAATAAAATTCTACCTTTAAAAAAATATCAACAAAAAAATTATTTTTAACTATCTTGTCAATGTACTAACTATAAATCGTTTTTTGGTAAATTTGACACCGAAAGTCTAACTATATTGAGTACTATTTAAGAACAATTATCGAGTGTATTTTCTATTCAGGGTTTTGCTTAATAATTTGCTCCCACGAGCTGAATTTTTCGGAAGATGCGTAGAATTATAACGTTTTCCTCCCTAATGATTAATGCGTACACCCTATGGACTATACCGTGACCTCTTGTTCTCCCCTTTTCCAATTTCCTCGCTACGAGACAACTTAATTTGGTTCTATTTTCAATTTTCTTACACCCACAAGCCTTTAGTCGTTGTCACACTCCCAAAAAACGAAATACATGTTGAATTTCGATCAACGGAGAATTATTTAATTTATTATTAATTGTAACGAATTACTTGAACATGCTTTATAAAAAATCTCATGTTTTAGTTACTAGTCGCGTTAAATTTCGGTAAAAAAATTTAATTACATTTGTAATTCTATTTGACTCAAACATGTTTCAATTCCAAAAAATTTACATTATGATATGCATGTGAATGAAGATCAGACAGAAGAGATCTACCTTAAAAGTCTAAAATAGCATGACTAAAGGAGCCTCAATCATTCGATTGAATCCCACGTTACCATGCAATAAAACTGATGAAATTAATAAATCGGTGCATGGGTTCAAAATAATTCACTCACGACCGACACTTCATTAGATTTGCCAGAGATATGCAATTTTGTGCCTATGATTACTTATGCTTGGAGTTGATTGGCTTTGGCAAGCATTTACTAGCTTAAGCATTGAACCAAGCCCGAACAAAACATCGATTTAACTATCCGGATACCATTAAATATGTACTCTTTATCAACATGACAATAGAATATTTTTCGATTCAAATAAGGTATGATTATGGATAGTGACAATAATTTACCTATAAAATTTTAACACAGCTACATTTTAAAAGTGGCAAATAACTTTTTACCTTGTGATCTATGTTTATTTTTGTTATTTGTCGGAGGTGGTGTACTTGATTAGGATCTGGTATAGTCGAGGCAAGAATTGGACTCTTTCTCCGTAAGACGAGATTGTCCCGTATTCAGTGCTTACGGGCTGCGGCAATCGTCCCCAAGATAAGCACAACGACCCTCGAAGCTTCACGCGAACCGTCCGATATTCAGAACTTTCTTGAGAGAAGGAGAGAAGAACAACTATTGCTAATGAATGCTTATGCAATGAGTTGTGGGGTGAGATGCAAATGAGGGAGAGAGGCCTATTTATAGGCTGCTGTATGGGAGGGAGGCTGGCACTCCGAAGGGGCACGTCCGTTCAGTCCAGGCAGACTGGCTGCGCTCATAGCTCTTCGGAGGCATTCTGGAACCCTTCGGCAGGCAGCCCTCCGATCTTGTCCCTTCGGTGGGCATCTGAGCACAGGCACCTTTTCGCATTTTTTTGTGACCGTTCGGATGGACAAGCCTTCGCTCGCACTCCTTTGGCCGTATGGAAGTTTCTGGGACGTTTTGGACCCGTCCAGAATTTGCCAAAATTAAAGGCTCCTCGCGACGATGCGCACGTGCGAAGTGCCAATTGCGACCTGCATCCAATGCGCCTTGCGCATGTGCTCGTACTATGCACCATCCTCGCAGGCAACCTCGGTCAGCTCTTCAGGTGGAACATTTAATGTTATACCAGCTTGGAGCTTCTCCTTATAAACAGAAAAAAGTCACTTGCAATTTTCGATGTGGTAATGGTTCTCACATCCTCAGCTTGGGCTTTCAGCTTTAGCTTTCCAACTTGGGCCTTCCAGCTTGGCCCAAATACATTAATTATGTATTTATTCTAACAATCTCCCACATGAATGATGATTAATGCATGCTGACACTTTTAAGAAAGTTTCGACGAGTTATCATTGCATCGAGAAAGGTAGCTTACGGCTTGAACCTTCCCTAGTAAAATACTATCGGATTTACTTGCTGCTCAGTGAACGTGATGTGATGTCTTGAACTGGTCAGCTTTTTTACGTATACCTAGACAATAATATTTACACAATGATATCTCTAATATCCTTTGGTTCTCACGTTGTGTCCGTTTCGGCCATGGACCTTATCTTGGATGCGTAAGTATTTTTCTATTTGAAGCGGCCTCACTTCATACTTATATAGGTGATCTCCCATCAAGAGTATACTGCCATACTCTACCTTTTCTTGGTATAGAAATCATTAAAAGCGTGGACGCTTAACCTTACCACACCTCTGCAGATTCGTACTTGGGCAGCTTCTGAGAATGGGATGGGTTCCAAGTAATCATCTGAACTATCCATAATTTAGTTATCTCATTGAACCTAGTTTGTGGGATCTCCACTCATCATGGTTGAGTTACCACTATGAACGTTCTTTAATGTATGGATTTTAACCCCATTTCTCTTACTGCGTTATACATCTGATCTCTATTGATTTCTTTTGTCAGAAGATCAGCTATGTTGTCCTTGGACTTCACATAATCAATAGTAATTATACCACCAGAGATCAATTGCCTAACGGTGTTATGTCTCCTACGGATGTGTCGAGACTTACCATTGTACTTTATGCTCTCCCGATTGCAGACATGCTATTACAATGTATTAATACGGGGGCACAGGCTTGTTCCAACATGAAATATCCTTTAGAAAGTTTCTGAGCCATTCAGCTTCTTCCCCAGCTTTATCTAGTGCTATAAACTTTGACTCCATGGTAGATCGAGCTATGCACATTTGTTTAGAGGATTTCCAGGACACTGCTCCTCCACCTATGGTGAACACATAACCACTAGTGAATTTAGAGTCTTTAGTGTCTGATATCCAATTTGCATCACTGTATCCTTCTAATACAGCTGGATACCTAGTATAAAGTATGCCATAGTTCATGGCATATTTTAGATACTTTAGAACCCTTTCCAGAGCTAACCAGTGATCTGATCCTAGATTGCTTGTGAATCTACTAAGCTTGCTAACTGAGTATGTAATATCAGGGCGTGTATAATTTGTCAAGTACATCAGGCTCCCAATGATTCTTGCATACTTTAGTTGAGATACTGGGTCCTCTTTATTTTTTGCTAAGTGTAGACTCAGGTCTACCGGAGTCTTAGCCAGAGGTTTGTCAAAAGCATCAAACTTCTTGAGTACATTCTCAACGTAGTGAGATTGTGACAAGATAATTCCTTCAATCGTCGTAGTGATTTTAATCCCTAGTATGACGTCAGCTAGACACATATCTTTCATGTCAAAGTTGTTCTTTAACATATTCTTAGTTTTTACGATAAGATCATTACTGCTTTCTGTGATTAGCATTTCGTCGACATACAGGCATACAATCATGTAAGTATCAGGTGTGCCTTTAATGTATACACATTTATCACACTCATTGATCTTAAAGCTATTTGACATCATTATTCTGTCAAATTTCTCATGCCATTGTTTCGGCACCTGTTTCAACCCGTACAGTGACTTGATTAGCTTGCACACTTTATGTTGTTGTTTGGGGGTAACAAACCCTTCAGGTTGTTCCATATATATTTTCTCTTCCAGTTCTTCATTTAGGAAAGCTATTTTTATATCCATCTGATGTATCTCGAGGTTATGGAGTACTGCGACAGCTATGAGCACTCTAATAGATGTGATTCTTGTGACCGGTGAATACGTGTCAAAGAAATCATATCCTTCCTTCTGTTTGAACCCTTTAGCTACCAACCGAGCTTTGTACTTGTCTATTGATCCATCATCTTTGTATTTCCTTTTAAGGATCTACTTGCAACCTAAAGGTTTGCAACCTGGTGGGAGATCCACGATTTTCTACGTGTAGTTTTGCATGATGGATTATATCTCACTATTGATAGCTTCTTTCCAGAGAGGAGCATTCGGACTAGATAATGCCTCTTGGATTATCCCGGGTTCATTTTCTAACATGTAATTTAGAAAATCTGGACCAAACGACTTAGCTACTTTGGTCCTCTTACTCTGTCTAGGTTTCTCAGTACCTTGATCAGAGCCTTGTGTAGCTTCATAACTTCTTTTGTTTGAGCTTACTCCTTTCATTTCCTTTTTAGGAAAGATATTCTCAAAGAATATTACATTCCTTGATTCCATGACCATTCCCTCGTTGATTTCAGAGTTTTCAGACTTTTGCACTAGAAATCGATATGTGCTACTGTTGTGGACATATCCGATAAAAATGCAGTCAACGATCTTGAGTCATATTCTCACCCTTTTAGGTGGAGGTATTTCTGCCTTGGCTAGGCACCCCCACACTTTAAGGTAATCGTAGGAAGGCTTTCTTCCTTTCTATAATTCATATAGAGTTTTGTCCCTTTTCTTGTGTAGCAATTTGTTTAGAATGTGATTAGCTCAGAGCACAGCTTCTCCCCACAAGTTCTGTGGTAAGCCCGAGCTAATTAATATAGCATTCATCATTTTCTTAAGAGTTCGATTCTTGTGTTCAGCTACGCCATTTGATTGAGGTGAGTATGGAGCAGTTGTCTGATGAATAATGCCATGTTGTTGGCAGAATTCTTCAAACGGAGCTACATATTCTCCCCCTCTATCACTTCGAATCATTTTGATTTTAGTGCTAAGTTGATTTTCAACCTCATTCTTATAACTCTTGAAAGCTTCTAGAGCTTCGTCTTTTCCTTTCAAGAGGTGTACATAATAGTACCTCGTGCAATCGTCAATAAATGTGATGAAATACTTTTTTCCACCTCTAGTTTGCACGTGTTTCATATCGCATATGTCGGTATGAATTAACTCTAGAGGTGTAGTACTTCTTTCCACTGAATGAAAAGGTACTTTGGTCATTTTTGCCTCTACACATACTTCACAATTATTGTTCGGGTCAAACTCTATTTTAGACAATAAATTTAAACTTACTAACTTCCTTAGTGAGCTCAAATTTACGTGTCCTAGTCTATCATACCATAAGTTAGAACACTCAGCCAAGTAAGAAGAATTGATAACTTTATTAGGCCCTTTAAATGCGTATTTCACAGTTATTATATTCATCTTAAAGTGCCCCCTCTCGAGGTAACCCTTTCCTACAAAGGTACCAGCCTTAGTCAATACAAATCTATCAGCCTCAAATACTAATTTCATCCCAGCTTTGCTCAACAGTGAGCCGGATACTAAGTTCTTACGAATGTCTGGGACATGCAGCACATCCTTGAGGGTCAGCTCTTTTTCGGAGGTCAGCTTTAGCATCACCTGGCCTAGTCTAACTACGGGAGAAGTTACAGAGTTACCCATGAACAATTTCTGCCCGTTGATGGCTGTGTAGGTCGAGAACATCTCCTTGTCTGAGCAGATGTATCGGGTTGCCCCTGTGTCTATGAACCACTCTCTTGGGTTATCCACCAGATTAGCTTCAAACACCATGGCAGATAGGTGTAGCTCAGACAAGTTCTCAGCCAGGTTAGCCTTCTCACGATCGTCCTTCTTTGGCAAGCGACAATCTTTGGCCATGTGACCGGGCTTGTCGCAGTTGTAGCAATTGCCCTTGATCTTCTTAGCTTTCTTTTGCTTTGGCTCTTGCTTCTCCTGCTTATTTCCGGGCTTCTTCCTCTTCTTGCCAGTACCACCTTCGTCGAGGTGTACCTTAGCCTCGGAGTCGCTCCTGCCAGTCTTGACTTTAGACTTTTGAGTGTCTTCCTCGATCCTTAGTCTCACGATCAGGTCTTCTAACCCCATGTCCTTCCTCTTATGCTTGAGGTAGTTCTTAGAGTCCTTCCACAGAGGGGGTAGCTTCTCGATTAGAGCAGCCACGTGGAAGGATTTGCTAAGTTGTATGCCTTCGGCGTGAATCTCGTGTAGAATCAGCTGCAGCTCTTGGACTTGGTCTGTGACCTTTTTGGAGTCCACCATCTGGAAGTCGAGGAACTTTTTGACGATGAATTTCTTCATCCCGGCATCCTCCATTTTGTACTTCTTCTCCAGAGAGTCCCACAATTCTTTCATAGTCTTTGTACCTGCATAGACATTGTAAAGGGCGTCATCTAAGCTATTTAGGACATAGTTACGACATAGGAAGTCGCTGTGACTCTATGCATCGAGGGCGTTGATCTTCTGTGGATCAGCCTCATTTTCTACCACCTTTGGAGCCTCTTCCTTCAAGAATCGAACCAGGTTGAGCATCGTCAGGTAGAACAGCATCTTCTGTTGCCACCTCTTGAACTCAGTACTGTTGAACTTGGCCGGCCTTTCGGCATGGACAGTTCCCAGGACCGCAGGCACAGGTGTTGGTGCGGAGCTTGATGATGCCATCTTCAAGTACACTGATCTCGTCTTACGATTGTTGTTTGTCGGAGGTGGTGTATGAGTATATTTTATCCAATGGTTTAAATCTAGATGAGCATATTTGTATATGAGTTGGTTTTCAACCAAAAAATTAAAAATGTATTTGAAACGTTGATGAAATTTTCGAGTGGCAGAGCCGAGTACAAAAGAAACAGGGTCAATTTGACCAAGGGGGTAGGCTTTTGAGAAGGTACAAGACGGTCCAATCGGGGTCTACCCATAAACCCCGACTTGTCCTTTTCGTTCTATGTTTTTGGACTTTAGCCTGCTCCATTTAAGGGGCGCATACCATATAACACTTCGAGGGCATTTTCGTCATACAAATGATATACCCTTTCCCTTTCCCTTTCCTCTAATGGCCCAAAGGGTGAACTTTTACTTCAATGCACCACCTCCACTCTAACCTCTTTAGTTTTTGTTTTCTAAAAAAAACCTTTAATTTTGTATATAACTTTTTATATCTAGTCTACTAGACCAATTAATTTATGTTTGAGTTGGATAGTCAAAGTTCTCCCAACAAATATTTAATATTGATGTATTGTCAATGACTCGAACTAGAGACTTGGTTAAGCTAAAACAACTTTCTCGTCAATTGATGTAAGCTTTCTTTAGTTTTGTATATTGTGATCTTCTTTGTGTTTGGTTTTTCTTAATAGAATATTGTGATTTCAAGACTGACCTTTGGTACAAAACAATAGCTGTGTAACTAGCCATTTTAATATCATGTAAGACAAATTAAATTAGTGATGTGACATGATATCCAAATCAAATTAAAAACGTGATAATAGCTGAAATTAATGGGTGCTACATTATTTCCGGGATCTCCCAATTATGTGCCGCAAGATAATTTCCTATTTTTCCATGCTGTTACTAACACATTATTTGAAATTAATTATAGCAACTATTTTTTTAGAAGTATAGTAACAACTATTCAACCATGGTTTGGGCCTTAAAACCCAGAAAAGATATTGGGCTCCAACTCATATGCATATAATCCATCCTATATATTAATATCACTTTCACCCAAAAAAAATTAATCTCACTCGAGCAAAAATGATCTTCCCTTTAAACACAATGGAGGTCCAATTTATAATTTAAAAAAAATGGAGGCCTGCTTTCCTCCTCAGCGAGATTTTTCTTCCTTTTGCGTAAAATATTTATTGAAAATTTTAAAATGGTGACAAACTAACAATTTTTTAAGACTAAAAGGTTTTAAAAATAAAAAATTTATAATGGCTACGAGCAACTGTCACATTTTACATTTTGTCAAATTTTAGAGGAACGTAAGTTAGTACTCGGATATCCGAATGACAATATTACTTCACATAATAGTATCACAGAAACAAAAAAAAAGTTTGCACCCAGGCCGTGTAGAGCTAGAAAAAGCTTATTGCAAGTGGGGGCAATTTGATGAATCTCGTGCATTTGGATCTAATAACAAAAATTTGCTTCGAAGGAGAACAATAACTAGTAAGAACAATGTTTAAAAGAGCCACATTAAGAGACTATTGCAAGACACCGATCGAGTGATTGTTCGGGTACCGAATGGTAAGGTCAAAATCTTTCAAACACCCATGTCCAAGGACTAAACTTCGCCCATGAATACAAAACCAAAACGAAATGTTTAATCCCAGCCGGGCGCAGGCTCAGGCACAGCGGCAGTCGGGGCAGGTGCTGAGTCCCAACCTGCAGGAGCTACGCCAGCTACAATACAGCAAAATACAAAAAAAGTCAATTGAGAAGGCAAAGAGGATATTGTACAGAGTGAAACAGAAAAACCAACTAATCAGGTATTTGTCGGTATAGTTTAAACAATTACCTGGTTCAGGAGCAGCATCCCAGGTTGCAGCAGCCAAAGCAGGTGTCGGTGCGACATCAGCTGCCCAGTTTGCGCCATCTTCAATTTGGGGAGTGCCCCAGTTTTCCATGGGTTCAAAACTGGTGGGTTGATAGGTCTCGCCAGTGGGAGGAACTTCGTCCTCGTCTTGATTCTTTGCTTCTTCAGGCTCTCTGTAGAAGAACAAATCAACCTGCAAGAAGATAAGAGCAGACTCGCATTAGGCTCAAAAAATCACAAACCTCTCAACAGAACAGACAAAGACATTGAACTTACCATCACATCCCACTTGTGCCCAGGAAGAATGGCTCCACGCATTTGATTAACCATTCTTGCGAGCAACCAAAACAAGCACCCAATGCTGTGCTTCCCCTTGTTATTGGCAGGAATGCCAATGTCCACGTAACGCATGGGGGAGTCAGTGTCGCAGAAAGCAATGGTTGGGATGTTTCCAAGAGCAGCTTCCTTAATTGGCTGTAACATGAAGCACAACTTCGTAAATAAACCAATCCAGCAGAGAAAACAGGTATTAGCAGCAACAGAAGTCTCGTACCTGATGATCAGTACGGGGGTCAGTGAGGATAAGCAGACGAGGCTCACTGAAAGAAGTCTGCATCTGATTGGTGAAAGTACCAGGAGTGTGCCTTCCAGCAATAGCATGTGCACTAGTGTATTGAGCAAACTTCAATACGGCCCTCTGACCATACGGTCTAGCAGACTGGACGATAATGTCCTTAGGGTTCTCAATAGCAACAATGACCCTAGCAGCCAATTGGAGCTTCTCCCATGTCTTCCCAAGGTTGATAATGTAGATACCTACCATCACATCAAATATCAATACCTTACAAACCACACCGCCCATTCGAATCCAAAGCCAAATACAGACAATCGCGACACCATCATTCATCCGAAGCATAAGACCACCTACCCTAGTAACAACCATAACTTCCAAATTGGATACACCAACCACCAAACTTATCGAATCACAACAAAAATAAAACTTGTTGTCATCCCCGCAAATACAGACACCCCGACACCGTCATTCGTCAGATGAACATAAGATGGCCTTCCTAGTAACAACCATAACTTCCAACTTGGATACACCAGCAACCAAACTAACCGAATCACAACAAAAATACAACTCGTCGTCCCCGCAACATTATCAACCAACCAATCTACACAGAAACATAACAAAAAAAACAAACACCCATCTCAGAAACACACAACAGCCTACCACCATACAAAATCCTCTAACATAGAGCTAAAAAAAGAAACCCAATTCAGAAAACCAAAAATCAAGAGCACCCAGATGAGAAATGCCCCACCTTTCGCATCTAATCACCAGATCCAAACAAAACAAGAACCAATTTTTATAAGGAAAAAATAATAAGGGCGAGAGATTTAGAGAGAGAAAAAGAGGGGGGGTACCATCGTTCCTCCTCTTGAAGACGTAACGCTCCATCTGGTAGTTGCACTGCTTGGTGCCGAGGTGGACCTCAGCCGCCAACATCATCTGGATGTCGGCTTCCTTCTGAGTCAGTTGCCGGGGAGCCGCCGCCGTCGTCGCCATGTTTGCTCCTTCGTTCTTCCCTCACTAGCCCTTGTTCGCCGAGGAGGGGGTATCTGCTTTTCTAGGGTTTAGTGAATGAGAGAGGGCAGTAGGGGGAATGTGGCGGGGGTGAAGTTTATATGAGTGTAAATTGTGAAGTGAGAGCGGCCGAAACCCTAGGTTTAGGTTTGGGCCTTGGGCCCATTGGCCTGTATGAAATGGGCCGGTTATGACTTCATGGAGCCCATTTATTATGACTCTTTTTTTTATTGAAATGGGTGGCTCAAATTTCATTTGTAGGAGGACAAATCTGGTAAAAATTCTTGATGAATCAATAAAAAAATATTATTTCGGTCCTAAAACAAAAAAATCAGTGATTTTGATAAATTAATAAGATATTAATTTTTAGGAAGAAACTTATATAGATCTATGGTACTGTAAATATCATAAATAAATACATTCTTTTAAAAGTTTTAGATTGTTTAATTGATGATTAGTTCATATTATGTGTTCGAAGGCTGGATGCAGATATTGGAACGTCAGAAGCCTAGCAACGACATCTGTCTCTCGCCTCCAGGCGAACAGGTTGGGAGGTCTAGCCGGAATCGAGCAAATGGACGGCCAGCCCGTTGTCGCTTCCGGTCAGCGAGTATCGGCCTCCGGTGGGTCTGCACTTACTTCGGGAAATCACGGTACCGCAGAAATCCTGGGGAAATTCAAAGCAATCGCTGGTAAGGCGATAATTTCGGGATCACTGTGCAATCACAAGAGAAGGCTAGCTTCACACCAAGTCTAGCTCCATAGAAAACTGGCCCTAGTAATAAGACCTCATCGAACTAGGCGCTCAAATCCCGAGTAGGAGTGGCTGGACAGCGGGGTAAGAAAGCTGGCGGGACCGGACGTTCCAAGAAAGATTCACGAATGTGGAGAGCTGTTTCTGAGGCACCATACACCTTGGAGTACATGCCCAAGATGACTTGGTGGGGAGGAGACACTGATGCACTTGTTCCGTGATTGCAAATTTTCGAGGGATTTTAGCAGGTAGTAGTGGAGGTCGACTCGTCTCTAGCTTTTTTCTGTGTCGGTCGCAGGGTTGGATGGGACCATCCGCACGCCAATTTGATCAGCCTAACACGAGGTTTATTTGATCAGGATTGGAAGACACAGATACAACATACCTTTCGAGAGGGGAATCGGGTGATAACTTCTCTCTTAAAGCATGCTTTGACTATAGATTATGTCTAATATTCTATCTGATACCCCACTTAGTTTTTGTATTGATGATTTGAAGAGAGTTAGTCTTTCTCGATGTATTCGAAGTCTCGAACAGAAGTTACAACGCGCGATTAATAAAGATTAGTAGAAATCTTATCTTCTCTATTTCTAGAAAAAAGAATATTGGAATATCAATCGAAATTTTGTTGGATGACTACTCTAGGTATAGAAATATGGCATGTTTAGGATCGATATCTAATTTCATAAAAGCAATTTTGATTTTGATTTTTCTAAATCTCGAATCTTAAATTTTAAAATTGTTTTACGGTATTTTAGGATAGGATCAAGAATCCCGAAATTCATTATAAACAACAACGCTGATCAAAACAACTTCTGGATACATGAAATACTGAAAATATTTTCGGCCCCAAATGCCTTAGGGAAAAGTCCACTTTAGTACCCTGTGGTATCGCGAAAAATCCCGTCAGTACTCTGTGGTTTAAAACGTATCAATTGAGTCATACTTATTCCAATTAACATCAATTAGAGGCCCGGGCAGCTGCCCGGACCTGCCCGAACCTACCCGACCGCTGCCCGAACTACGTGGCCAGCCACGTCACCAAATTTTGATGACGTGGCGCCACGTGGAGAGGAGGAGGAGGAGGGCGCGGGGAGGAGGAGGAGGAGGAGGAGGAGGAGGAGGACGCAGGGGGAGGAGGAGGAGGAGGACGCGGGGAGGAGGAGGAGGAGGAGGACGCGGGGAGGAGGAGGAGGAGGAGGACGCGGGGGGAGGAGGAGGAGGAGGAGGAGGAGGACGCGGGGGGAGGAGGAGGAGGAGGACGCGGGGAGGAGGAGGAGGAGGAGGACGCGGGGAGGAGGAGGAGGAGGAGGAGGACGCGGGGGGAGGAGGAGGAGGAGTACGCGGGGGGAGGAGGAGGCGGAGGAGGAGGAGGAGGATGTCCACGTGGCACCACGTCATCAAAATTTGGTGACGTGGCTGGCCACGTAGTTCGGGCAGCGGTCGGGTAGGTTCGGGCAGGTCCGGGTAGCTGCCCGGGCCTCTAATTGATGTTAATTGGAATAAGTATGACTCAATTGATACGTTTTAAACCATAGGGTACTGACGGGATTTTTCGCGATACTACAGGGTACTAAAGTGCACTTTTCCCAATGCCTTAATATTGTAATTTCTTCTCCCAATTCTAATTCCGACCCCAAAATCTTATTCCAATTGCGCACCTCATAATTATAAATTAGTCCTTATCGTAAGGTGAAGGGTAGGCGGAAAACATATTTTAGTTCTTTTAATATAAAAGGAGAAGGTTAAGAGCCCCTAATCTTTATTAATCTTTATATATATATATATATATTTGAGACGAGAATTATCAGAGACTATGATTATTGTAACGATGTATTTTACATACCAAGAATTTCTACAGCCTGTTTGGAAACTTAAAAATGATGGGATTTGGAATCACTTTCTTGAGTTTTAAAATATTGAGTGTATTTGGAACCAACTTCACTCAGGAAAGTGATTCCATTCTCATCCCAAAGTCTGAATTTGAAATCCCTTCAAAAAGGGTCGGAATTTCTGGGGACCAAACCGGAATTCTAGCAACATGACATTTATACCCTCAATATTCTTTTCTCCATTTCTTCCTCGTCTCTATCCTTTGGCTCCCCCTCTCTGGTCTCATTTCTTCCTTAGACAGGGACCCTTTTTTCCTTCAACCTCAAGAAGTTCCGGTCCGTCATCAGTGAGGAGGATCGGGGTCTCCGAGAACCGGGTCTTAATCTACCTCGCCGACCGGTAGGCTCCGGGCTCCCGCTCAGCCATCGGGTCAACATCCCTGCCGTCTGCCTCGAGTATCCCGGCGCGTGGTTCTTCCTCGTCGTCCTGAAGCGGTTGTCGCAACGGAGACCAAAGGTCGGCAGGCCGCCGTCGGTGCCGGAGAGGTACTTAGCTAGGAGCGGCGCCGGCGATGGGAATTGCGAGGAGTGCTCGAAGGGGACCGGGGAGTTCCACGGCTGCGTAAACGACGTCGTTGTGCACCGATTCAGGTCGTGGGCCGGCCCAATTGCCCTGCCCGATAAGCGACCCATTTTCTTTGACATTGCTTCTTTCTATATTCTTCTTCGACCTGTTTTGAATTTGTACTAAGTTTCTACTTCATATGTTTTTCTTTTCTAAATATTGCTTCATTTGTTACTTTGATAAGTGATGTAAGGGTATAATTGTCAATTAATAAACAAAACTATAAAAAAAGTTTATTTTGACAAGACAGAGAATGAAGCAAATCCCAAACTTTAAGTTATTGTTCCAAATAAGAAAATAAGAAAAGAATTCATTTTCATTTTCATTTTCATTTAGGATTAAAAATAGAATTCTTTTCTTAATGAAATTAGTTCCAAACCGCTAAAGTGACTTAAAAAAAGAACTTCTTAAATAAATTTAGAGTAACGATGGTTTTTAGAGTAGTTGTTGTTCGACTATATTCCGTACAAGGAAAAACAGAGAGCAAATCTCTTCTGTCGTTTTGGGCCTTGCAACGAGAAAGGATAAAAGAGAAGTGAGCGACTTTGGTGGCTACAGGCATAACATAACGAACGACCCTTCTCCTCTCTCTCTCTCTCTCTCTAGCTTAACTTTGATTCCCCGTCTCCGCCCCGTCAACGCTTGGCGGATCAAAAGAGAGGAAGAGAAGCCCATAAAATTGACTCTCTAAAATTATATTTTTGATCCAATTCTTAGTTAGTTTGCCTTTGAACAGAGATGGCCACCACCGGGAACAAGAACCTAAATGCGAAATTGGTAACTCAAAGTTGCTACCTTTTTGCCCCTTTTCTACTTCTTTTACAATTGGGTCCTTGAATTTCCCATCTCTTTTTTATAAGATTTTTATTGGGTTTTTATCGCCCTCGTTGGTGATTATTTATTTCCCGTGTGGGGTTTTCTCGATGATGTTTAAAGTTCGTTCCTTTAGGTGAATTGTGATCCGATCTCCCAAGTTTTGTGTTTTTGGGCCTGATCATGGGGGTATGAGTTTGGGGTTTCTTTTTTTTTTAATAATTTTTTTTTGGGGTTTCTTGTTTAGGGGTTAATGGGTATTTGATTGATTCAATCAAAGATAGTAATGGGTTGTTTGTTCTATTGACCAAGAGTTAGCTAGCTCCGCGGATTAGGATTAGCTTGTTGCGGTAGGTACCCCCGCGGATTAGGATTAGCTTGTCGCGGTAGGTACCCCCGCGGATTAGGATTAGCTTGTCGCGGTAGGTAGCCCCGCGGATTAGGATTAGGATTAGGATTAGGATTAGCTGGTTTCTGTTAGCTTTAATTCCAGGCTTGGCAATTTAGCTCCTGAACCGGGTTTTATTGCTATTGTTTCATGAGGCATGCAGGCTGAAGATTGTGTTGTCTAGTGCTGTCCATGTTGACTTCTTGTATATATTGTAAGGGCTTTTTGGGTCCTGGATATGCTTGTCCTTCTTGGGCAGTTTAGGAGTGTTTTGTTGATGGTAAACAAGATTGGAGTCTTGATTGAATGGCATGCGTGATTCGGCATCTGGTTTTCTCAAGGTCTATGCATGTTTTTGTCTGACTGGTAGCTTGAGTATTATTTTATGACCGTTTCTTTCTGGTAATGTCTTTTGTGGTCCGGGGATGTTTTTCGTCCTGCAATTTGGGAGTCTCTCGTCAACCAATACTTTAGGCCTTATGGTGCCTTGGTTGTGGGTCCATGACCTGAGACTCAGAGTATTCTGGCACAATGGTTCTCATTCATGTTCATTTGTCGTTTTCTGTGCTTCAGGTACTTCTCGGAGATGTTGGTGCTGGGAAGTCCAGTCTCGTTATGCGTTTTGTCAAAGGGCAGTTTTTGGAATTTCAGGTAGGAGGTTAGGATGAGGAAGCTTTGTTGATGTTAAGGTGTTTCTTAGCTGAACATTTAAACTTTCCTCTGCTGCAGGAATCGACAATAGGTGCTGCCTTCTTCTCACAAACACTTGCAGTGAATGATGCCACTGTAAAGTTTGAGATTTGGGACACGGCAGGTCAGGAGAGGTATCATAGCTTGGCCCCTATGTACTATAGAGGAGCCGCTGCTGCCATTATAGTGTATGACATAACAAATCAGGTCAGAATGCTGATAGGTTCTCTCTACTCTCCTTTTTGTCTCTCTCTCCAGTTTTTCTTGGCAAATTGTAGGATGACCAAGAACACGGGACTGTTGTCTCCTTTAAAGCTCCTTTTTCAACTTTACTGAAATGGAAGCTTGATTGTCGACTATTTAGTTTTTCTCCAAGGCTCTATGGCGGGTGTTAACAAGAAACATAATGCATGCATTGGCTTCATCTGCACTTTTGCTTTCCTACTGGCGTGGACAAGTTAGAATGGAGAGCCCTTGTTAATGTTTTCCCTCAGCTAAAGATAATCTACCCTGATATACTTTTTCTACCTCAATTGCAATCAGAACATTGGTGTTACTTTCGCGTCTTCTGGGGATAAGGCAGTATTTGTTGTGTCATGCTGTTTGGTTCCATTTTACCTGGTTAAATCCTTGTTCCTTACTTTGATGTAGAACTCGTTTGAACGGGCTAAGAAATGGGTCCAAGAACTCCAAGCACAAGGTATTCTGTTTTGATTTTAGTCTTAAGCATCTATAAATATTTGTTTACCACTTTCAAATCAGTTTTTCTTCCCAGTGTTGTATCTGGTCCTGAAATCTTAAGTTGTGACGTGACTTGTTTTGACAAAAAGTTGTTTTTGGTTTGCTTGGTCATTTTGTGGCCGTATAAAGTCTGCCATACTCTGCCATTATTTATTGGAAACTCACAAGTTCCGGATCATTTTCTTTATGCTTTTAATATATTCATAGGCAATCCAAATATGGTGACGGCACTTGCTGGGAACAAGGCTGATTTGCTAGACGCGAGAAAGGTTGCAACCGAGGCAAGTATCTTTGTCTATATGCTATTTCATCAATAACTTGCATAATCCTTCCTGTGTCCAAATCATCAAGTATGTTTAAAGACAAGTGACGAGATAATTTCTCATCAAGTGTATGTTTTGTCTGAAGAAGCATGTTCTTTGCAGGATGTATATTGCTAATTGAATCGTTCGGACATATTGCAGGAAGCACAAGTATATGCGCAGGAGAATAACCTGTTTTTCATGGAGACCTCGGCCAAAACAGCAAAGAATGTCAACGACATGTTCTATGAGATAGGTACCATTCGTTTTTTCCATCTCTGTTTCTTCTTCTCCAATTGTGGAAAAACTCTTGTTTGCTATGCGACTGACTCTGTCTTCTCGAATGCAGCGAAAAGACTTCCTCGTGTCCAGCCGGCTCAGAACCCCTCCGGAATGGTTCTCATGGACAGACCTGCAGAGAGGACGGTCAGCGGAACCTGCTGCTCCTGATTAAAGTCCTGTCTGATGCACGGTTCATTATATGTATCTTCCCGGGTAGCCCTTGTGACAGCTTGCCAGAAAATCTGCATCCCTCTCTGTTTAACCCCGTTATATGTGTATCCTTATTTAAGATTTGTACATTTACGGTTTTCCTTCAATTAGTGAAACAGTGGATTGGAGTGTTGTGCAAGGAAATGGATACTTGAACGCTTACGTTTCAATTAATTCTTCATGTTTACGAATTTCTTATATTTTTCTTCGTGCTTACGGATTGTAACCAATTTATGATCAAGATCCGGGGGTCCTAGGACACAGTGTATTCGACTCTCCCTCGTATGTGATTAATCGCAGCAAATGTTCCTTTGCTGATGTCATCAATCAATTTCCTTTGTATGTCAAAAAGATGACTTTTACGCTCTTAAACATAAATTCGGAAATGACAACGTGTTTTATAATGTGTCCTCTGCTGATATAAGTTGTATAACATGTTACACTAAACTGCTATCTTCTACTATCTGCTATCACCGCTCGTGAATAACTGTTTACACCTCATCCGCCGTAACTGCAAGTCGAGGTCTCGCTGCTATAGGGAGGGAGATACTGTAAAGTTTGCATATAAACCATGTACAAAATTCTGAACTCTAGGGAGTATATGGACATCAGATCTCCCTTCACCATCCTTTTCATCTATTCCCCTCTATGATTTACACAGTAAGAAAAGAGCAGAAAGTACCTATTCAAAACGAAAAACAAAGAGCGGAAAGTTTCCGCGAAAAAATATCAGACCCGTAAGTCAAGCTCCTCCGCGTGTGGTATCATCATCCATCATTGCCTCTTCGCTAATGTTTTCATCAGTCCTTTCAAGATTTTCGAGAACCATACCAAGTTCATGACGAAGAGTGTTGTCGGTACCAGAAACACCACCAGCTGCCCAAATAGCCTCATCTGGATAACCTGCCGATCAACCAAAGAAGCCCGACGGAGTCACAGAGATGCTAAAGATATGTCTAGAAACCATCAAGACAATCGGAATATAGCACATGAAGGAGATGTCTGGTCTTCCAAGTCGGAGAGTGTCCTCACCTGATCATAGTGCACATAGACGTGGTAGAATACGTACATGAACAGCAGAATTCTTGCAACCTGCTTTATAGTAATAAGTTGAAGGTCGAGATTAAGATAGATTTGAGGACATAATACTGTCAAAAAATCACAAATGAGAGCACTAGTTCATTTGAAACAGAAGACTTGTCATCTGTGCAATATTATATTTATCCTTTGTGTCGAGGTAATGCTCGACATATACAAACGAGGAAACAAACAAGCATAGCATGTTGGTGATCAAAACATCAGCGGCAAGCAGAAAACGGAGAGAAGAGAGGAGAAAAGCTTTATTCCAGACTTACAAACCAAGCAATAAAGATTGCTACACCATTAACAAGATATGCAGTAGACCTCTTCAAACCAGATGTATCAAGATACCTGCATGGCAAAAGCAAGCCAAGATTTGAAAGTTAGGCATCGGTTTATTATGACTCTAGCTACTTACAGAAGATATGGTGCATCAGAGATCTACCATCTCAAGTTAATCTCTGGAGTTGTCACTTCGGAGACGAGGCACAAATAACAGTAAATCTGGCCTTCTCCAGAAAGCATAGTATATATTACTGAAATTGCAGAAAGACAGTGATGAATCACCTGAAACCAGAAGCATGGTACCTCATTAGCAGAATGAAAAACAGACCAAGTGGTGAAGGTGGTGAGCCATTAGTACAATCAAACGACGCCGACCAGTGAAAGACAACGCAAATCAGATTAGAATCTTCAAAACGTTCTATCACACAAACTCACTGTCAAAAGAAAATTAATTCCTATAACTGCATCTATCGGAAAGTAAAAAGAAGAAAAAAAACTGAAGCACAGAAGCATAGCCCAACTTTCGTACTGAAAATTGTACTTACGTACTCCAATCCACCTAATGAAGGATAGTACCAAAAGATCATCGCAAGGTCTGCCAAGAAGTAACCCACGGAAACCTGCAGAAGGACAAACAAAAATGAACTTCTCAATCTGCATCAGTGAATAACATATAATAATTCGGATTTAGGCACAGGAGACATGGATGTTTGATTCAGAAAAAAAGGTAGCATTAGCAAGCATTGTAGAGGTCATCAACTGTTCCCAAGGCCATCAGATATTGCAATCAGTGCAACAACTCAGAAGGCATAACATGTATAGTTGCGGCTTGCCGGCACACAGTAATTTTGATGCATTATATACAAATGGGATGATTAAATTGGCGCCCATTGAAGAAAAAAGGCACTTACCCCGAGCCCGGAAATGGACAGCGGTGAAGTTCTTAACGTTACAAAGCCAGCATTTAGCTGATCAGAAAAGAGATCTGACCAGAGGAGAAAGTACAATGACAGAGCTGTGATAAATACAGCGTGAATGGTAGACATTCCTCTGCAAGATCAGATTAACTACTCGATAAGCATAGTACGGAAAAGAGGAAATGGAAACCAGCATGTAGTTTCACACACTCACCTGTTATTCCACTCCATTCTTTGGATTTTGGTCAGACCAGAATAAGGCTTGATGTAAAAGGTGCTAATAAGTTGAGTAAGATCATACGCCTTGCAAAGGAAATATCGGATAGGTGTCAGGGAGTACCAAAAAGTATTAAACAAGAAAAAGATTACAGATCACAATGCTTTTATCTACCGTCTTTTAAAAATAAACTACCAAAGCAGACAGGAAGACATGATCCAAAATCCATCATGGCAAAGTAAAAATCTTGACAAGAGAAAAATAATCGTCCTGAAAAAGTGATCGAGGTGTTAAAGGTCATGGAAGGTACCACTTTGCTGGCAACTGCGCCTCCAAGGATGGAAGTGTATGGAACAAGAGGACTTGCTAACAAGTAACTCTTAACCAGGACACCGGCCTGATTTCTATAAGCTTTAATTGTCTTCATTGTATCTCGAGGAACTGCCATCAGTAGATTACTCTTTGGTTAGCACTGCCAATCAGATTATCTTCAATTCTGCCGGCTCAATTACATTAGAGTCCTGGATGCTCTGCTAAGCAACATTTCCTTCAAACATACAAGCAGAAGTCAGCAGCGCACGTCAAACAAGACTGTCACAAAGGACGTCCAGGTCCCAGCCGAATCATCACAAACACAGATCATTGCACAGAATGAGTCAATTATCACAATTCCTCAACAACCAGAGCACGAAGCAAGCAATCTGTACAAGTCAGCTTCCCCGAGCATTGTAACTGGAAGCTTTCACCCGTCAGTCCAGCACAACCATGAGAAAAAAAGCTACAGGCAAAACGCTGATTTTTTCCCTTAATTAGTGCACAAGTTGAGGACGGATTAACGACGGCGCATCACTGAACATAGCAGGCAAGAGCAAGTGTCCTAGATTCAAGATGGATTCAGTCTCAACGAAACCGAGTGCACGACGAAGTACCCGCCTACATGCTCCATCTACAAACTAGACACCATTCTCAACAAAGACAAGAGGCTTGCCACTCACGAGCATTGGCATTACACCAAATCCATATTCCTCAAATCACTTTGCATCCGTTAAATCCCCCACACACACCCCCAATCCAATTCAATCCAAAGCCATCACCACCACCACAAGCCATTACAAAAACCCAAAACAGGACCAACCCAACAGACAAAAACCACAAACAAACAAACCCACCCTTAAACACAAACTACAAAAGCTTACCAGGAGACCCGAAAAGATCAAAACTTTGGTGGAGAAACCACAGACCCCCGAAGGATCAAGACCAAATCCGCAAAAGGGTATCCGAATCCAGGAGAGAAAACAAGGGTGGCCAAATAAAACTGAAAAAAAAAATAACGCTAGAGACCGATGAAACGGAGGAAAACGAATGGCATTAAAGAGATGGGGTGGAACGTACTAAAAAAATAATTATTACATTTTCGTTCTCCAGATGAAGGGATAAAAGAGCGAATCGTTTCCACTAACAATTTCTTCGGGCTCACGAGACCAGAAGGAGCGTGTCTCTTTCTGATTTGGTTTTTCCCTCTAAACAGACAGCGCCCGAGAGAGCCCCAGGGACCAGTTTGCAAGGAATCTTGTTGGGGTGGGAAATTGTTGTTATGGTACAAATCCTCATTAACAATTGCATCCAAGTTAAATCGAGATGGGGTGAATTCGGTGTGGTGCCACGGTGTCGGTATAAAAAATGACATCGCACCGTAATTTTTGGTTAGGATAAATGGAAACCATATATTTGCGGTGTAGTGTTGTGCGGTGTGGTAGTGCGATGTCACAGTTCGAAACCAAAAATTAATAAGTTTTTAACAATAGATATAATTAATAATAGAACATTTTTCAAACAATTAATATATTTTAATGTGAGTAATATATCTTTTACCTTTCAAAAAATTTTTAATAGGAAAACCACTATATCAAAATGTAATAATTAACTTTACATTAGCATTTATTAATAAATATAATTACAGATACGATATTATAAGGGAAAAAACTAATAGTTTAAATATATATAATTTAAATTTGGACTACATACAACAATTGTAAAACATCTAGTTCTGCTAAATTGAGAGCCTTAGCAAGTTTATGGAAGCTCGGGGACTAAATTGGAACATCATAAGGAAAAAAGGGAAAAGAATGAAAAAAGTACACAAAACCCTTTCCAAATCTCTTCCCAGGGTTTGTCCTCCCCAAAGGCGTTTCCTCCCCTTCCCATGAACATCTGAATCTAAAACATGAGGTCTCCATGTCTTCCAGACAAAACACCAAACAACTAAGGTAAGAACTAAGAAGTAGAGCTCAAAGTTTGCAACTTTTTGCTGTTTCCTTTGCAAAGATCCAAACTTTATTTAAGGGTTGAGTCCCCTTGAGCTTCCTTATCATGATAGTATCCACTATTACCAAAAGGGTTCCTAGGTATTGTGAAATGGTAGCCCATATCAACAAATTGCTTGCTTTCTCCCCTGTTTCATGCGGGGGACCCAACAAGAAGCAATACCCATCTCTCATCTGGGGTAAAGTTCAGTGCTTTTGTAGTGGGAGAGCCACTGCTGCCTTGTGCAGAGCTGAAACCGTCGAATCGACTCGATCGCCTGGGACTACTCCGCGTGGCCGGGTGTCCAGGCTCGCGAAGGCCGAGGCTCAGGAGGTTCTTTTTGATTACTTGCATTACACTAGAAGTTTGAGCTTCACTGATGCTGAGTATATTAGTAGGAATTGCCCTCGTTTCGTTGAGCATTTGATGTCCGAGGCTGGAGACGACGAGGATGTTAAGAGGTCGTTGAGGAGGTATCTTAGGTACAATCCTATCAATGAGTACGAGCCGTTTCTCGAGAGTTTGGGGTTGAGTGCGGGGAAGCTATCGTCGTTTTCTCTCAGGGACCTGATGTTTCTGAATGATGACCACACCTTGCTTGACAACTTTCATGTTCTGTGCAACTACGGGATACCTCGTAGTAATATGGGTAAGATGTTTCATGAGGCAAGGGAGATTTTTGGATATGGTGATGGGGTGTTGCGTTCGAAACTGGAAGCTTATGAGAGCTTGGGTCTGGAAAAAACCACTATCATTAAGCTAGTCGCTTGCTCCCCGTCCTTCTTGACTGGGAATGTTGACATTGACTTTGTTAGGGTGCTGGAGAAGTTTAAGAAAATAGGACTTCAGATTGATTGGATCCAGAGATACTTGTCTGCCGATCAATCGTATGATTGGAAAAGGATTGCCGGAACGTTAGATTTTCTTGACAAAGTGGGATACAATGAGCAGCAATCGCATGACTTGTTGATAACTAATCCTGCACTGGTATTGGAAGTTTCAGGGAAGAAGATTTATGTTGTAATTGGCAGATTGCTTAAGTTTGGACTGAATATGGCCGAGGTTCATTCTCTGTTTATACAAAATTCAGAAATTTTGTCATCTAGAAGCGTGAAGAATCTTCTACGAGCAATGGATATCTTGGTGGACGTCAGGCTGGATTTTGAAGTCATTGCAAACATTATATCTACCCACATTGGAGATTTGTGTTCACGTCCCTTGAAAGGACGTTTAACCGTATGCAGGGAATTTAATGTCAAGAATGATGCTTTGTGGAAGATTATCGACGATGACCCAGCAAAGTTTTTAAGTATGTTTTCTAACTTGAAGATGAAATTGAAAACGAGAGTGAATGCCCGTGATCCACTCAATAAATCGGAGAAGATAGCATTCCTGGTGAGATTGGGGTATGTCGAGAACACGGAGGAAATGGTGGGAGCTTTGAAGCAGTTCCGTGGTAGATGTGATCAATTGCAGGAGAGGTTTGATTGCTTGGTAAAAGCAGGGTTGGACTACAATGCCGTCTCGAACTTGGTTAAACAAGCTCCACGATTGCTTAACCAGAGCAAAGATGTACTCGAAAAGAAAATCAATTACTTGGTGAACTATCTCGGCTACCCAATTGAGACTCTGGTGGCATCCCCAGCATTTTTGGCATACGACTTGGATAGAATCGGTCGCAGGTTTAGAATGTTTTTGTGGATGAGAGACAAAGGTGCTGTAAAATCCAATCTGTCCGTCACCACTATCGTTGCCTCTTCGGAGTCACGGTTTTTGAAACAAATTGTACAAAAGCATCCCGAAGGTCCTGCATTTTGGGAAAGTTTAGGGAAGTCATCAGCTCCGGTTACCGACTGTTGATTCCTTAAATCATTTAGGTACATGTACTTCATATACTTAAGTCTGTCCCTCAAGTTAAATACGTTTTAGTTGCATCTCCATTGATCTTCCTGGTTGATCTCACATCAATGAGAGCTGCACTCTATCTAACTTGCAGTAGACATGCACGTATAGTTGCTGGATTCATAATAGAGTTGGTACTAAACAAGGTTGATCAAGGAATTTGAATAGATTGGTTCACTCTTTCTCCCATCTTTCTCTTTACTAGCTATTCCTTTCGTCAAGTCTTTTGTCGTTTTTATTTACGCGTTTCGGTTGATTGTTCCAGAAACAAGTGCTTCCAGCTACTTTGTCGACGCTGGAAACTTGGAAGGTTAACATTTTACTGCATTTTCACTATCTGAAGCTTGCTTATTGCTGTTGTCTTTCTATCTATCTCAGTTCGCCCCTGTCGCCTTCTGTCTTTTTGATACATATTTAGCACATATATGGAGCACATTCAATGTCTTGTTTAGTCAGGCAGCTTCAGATGTTAATGCAGTGAAGCCTCTTTTGCTAATATATCCTAGCATGTTTGTCTGAAATTGGGGATGGCTCTCGTACTAATACCGAGCATTCGATCGAACTCACCGCCATCCAATACAATGAGGTAACAACTGATGATGTCTCTTTCAGGCTTTGGTTCCCTGCTGTTGGAGTACTATAGTTCATGTTCTGAGAGAGTTAGTTAGTTCTGTTCAAAGCACAGTCCTACTGTCCTGAAACGATGCTGCACATAGTCATGGATTCGGATTCACGATCATTCTAGCACGTATCTAGAATGGGAATGAAGGCGAAATTTGTTTTACGTTGTTTTAGTTTAACTAAAAGGTCTCAAGTTTGAGCCAGTAAGAACATAACAATATTAAATACTGGTTGGAAGAGTTTTATCACATTTTAAAAGTTCTATCCAGCTCAAAACTGAATTAGTCAGTTTAGTAGATATCCGAGTACCAGATAGTATAAACTAAAAAAAGTTTGTTGGAAGCTAATTTCCATAGTCAATGTCTCCACAGGGACATGCGATAACAAAAGCATTGGGAGGGAGGGTCTGATTCCTCCTGTCTGGAATTTCAAGAATCAGCAGAAAATCAAAATCACATAGTTCTTTTTAAATGTCCCCTTCCGCTTTATTTACTGGGGGGAACATTATATGGTTCAATATGTAGCGTTGAATATGTGACCACCGACCAAAAAGGTGGTCCAAATAAGCACACAAGTCAAGACGTTTGATTCTGCGTTATCATTATTTTGTAATCTTCCTCCCACTTTCCTAGGAAGAATTAGTAGTAAAGAGTTTAGATTCTCTTAAACAATTTTTTTTTTTGAATTTAGTTAATAAAATATGACGTTTGCAATGGACCTGCCACACTCTATAAGATGAATCCTATTTAAATATGGATTACTTTTTGCGTTGTGGATTAGTAACCATCAATTTATCTGCCAAAAGTGATTCGTACTCAACTTTAGATTAGTTTTCGTCCAGAATATAACAGTCAAGTCATGAACCAAAAGGGGAGAAAAGGCATTCACGAAGTCCAAAGATTTGATTCTTCCTTGGCATTATTTCGCCACCTTCCTACCAATTTAAGAATTTTATCCGTACTGTTAGAAGGAAAAAAAAATATACTGCAGCAACTTGAGAAATTCGCTTCTTTTGTTTCTCACAGCAAATGACACGAAACTTCCCACTTACATGGGATAGACTAGCCTAGTATTTCCAGGAAAACATAAAAGATTACTAACTCGAGTTGGTCCAAGTAATACAAAATGTGAATCCCCCTAAGCGTCTCGATTGTGAGTCCGTCCCCCGTCCCCTTCATATAAAAGGATGCTCGAATCTGGATTAATCCTCACTCGTGGACATGACAAAGTCAATCATACATATTATTCGACCATGCCAAAAAGAGAACATTTCTGCCTGAGCTATACATAAGAAACCAAGTATAATGTAAGTGGAAATGCTTAAGCAATCTTCTATGGAGTTTCTACTGTCAAGGTTTCCAAGACCAACCAACGACGTGGGCCTAGAGTCAAAACTGACGAGGATCACTTGCTTGTCCTGTAACTTTTGAGTCTGTTGTTGCCATCTATGAGGGAAGACGAGGATGACGAGGAAGACAGGTTGGAACGGTTTATCTCGGCCTTGTCTTTCGTGAAGGCCTTCTGGACGTCGTCTTTAAGCTCTACGAAGCTCGTCCTCTTGATCCGTTGTTCGTCGAGGGTGCCCTTTTCAAGGTAGAATAAATCGGGAAGATCGTCTTCCATGAACTTATCAATCACCTCAGAACAATTAGGGAAGTAACGGCAACCCGTTTCCACTGCCATTATTTAGAAGAAAAAATACTGTATGAGAATATTAAAACTGCAGCTCTAGGGAAAGTATGCAGTAGCAAGTTGCTGCATGACAGTTAATCAGAGCTGGGATACAAATCGAGCGTTACCTGTCTTCATCAAGGCCAACATTCGTGAGCGAAGTCTTTTATTTTGCATTATCGGTGTCTCGTTTAAGTCAACCTCCATCAAGTTTCCACTAGAACCTTTAGATGCAGTAAGGCCAGAAAACTCAGCGGTTGTTGTAGCATTAGCTATGTCCATGGCTACCTTGGCTTCCGTGGGGAAGAACAACCGCGCAAAAGCCACTGCAATGCAAGAAGACCTATTATTGAGAAATCAAATTTCCGGAGCATTTACTAATCTTTACTATCTGAAAATAAAGTTCCAAAGACGGGCTTGAAGAACAAGATCCTGGTGATTCGTTATCGCGAACAAGGACATGGAGGGCAAAACATAATGTAAGAGATAAAAGCTTCAGGTACTGGACAGTACCTCTGTTCTCCAGGTACAGTAGTTTCATGTGCAGATCCTCATTCATTGAGTGAGGAGTGATAGATGCATCTCCTGCCATCGGGTTCCTCCGCATCTCTCTTTCAAGAACATCGATGCATATTCTATATTTGTTTGATTCCTGGCCCTGCTCGGTTTTGGTGTGGTAATCTTTAGGTCTCGTCAACCTGCGGCAGATACTCACAGCACTTTGCCCGTCAGATGTTAAATCCAAAGCACAAGCCCCTTTAGCCAACAGCGATATGATAACCGATGGCTCTCTTCGCATGGCAGCAACGTGGAGAACTGTGTAACCGCGTGAACTTCTAAGATTGACATCGGCTTGTCCAAGAGCAAGCAACTCAGTGACAACCTTGGCGTCACAATATGCCACTGCATAATGGAGGGCATTCGCATCATTCAACGTTATATCAGACTCGGTAAGGAGGAGTTTTACGAGTTCCACATCATCTGAGTCTAATGCTTTGTGAATGCTCCTAATTCGTTTTTCTCGAATTGGGTCTGCAACTAGTGCAGCCTGCTCATCTTCAGTCAAAGATTTCTTACGCAGCAATTTTATTTGTTCTGCAACTTCAAAAGGAAGCTCCTTCTCAATAGTTGTGTTGTCAAGATCAGACCGTGCTATTCTTTCGACACATTGATCAATAAGCTGAGTTGTTCCACAAAGAGAGGCCACCACAAGGATTCCGACAACATCTTCAACGTTGGCTTTTCCAAGAAAGTTGAGAAGCCTTCTCTGCAAATGCATACATCAATGATAGAGATGAGTGATTCCATTTACGTCAGATACACGGTATGATCAGAAAATTAAGATCAACCATAGAAGCCAGAAACTGACCTGAAACAGTGAAACCAGCTCTGGCACTTGGAATATGGACGAAGCATACATCAATTCGGCAGCAAAATTGATTGCCGGTCTACAAGCTTGATGATTACACACATTGTTAACACAAGCTGACACCTCCATTGGCGGTGGTCTGAGCTTCCCGGAATAGAGATAGCTCAAGAAAACAGAGAACGCATCATAACCTACCTTCCCGTAAGGTAATAGATTGGCCATGTTATACTTGGGCTTCCCATCCTTATCAGAAGAGCCCTTGCCTTCTTTAAACTTGTCATGGAAAAACTGACTCCTTGCGGCTAGAATACATCGGTGAACACCGACAGAGACACCATCAACAACAACCTCAGCGTCACTGTAATCGCAAGTGGAATCACGCAAGAGCTGCTCCAGGTGGGTGCTAAGCTTGGTCAAGCTGATCATATCAAGACTCTGCCCCGCCTCCCAGGCCCAGGGGGTGGATAAGGCATGATTAATCGATCCATTCGACAAAGGAGACGACGAATTGAAGCTCAAAGACGAGGATGGCTCGGAAAAATTAGCCATTTACTTGGTCCACCAAGCAACAACAATCACTACAACAACCACTATTGTTGCCTAATCAGATTCCACACCATGATTCAAATCTACCTCCTATGGGCTGTCTACTGCTCTCTCCCTATCATCAATCAATAGCCTAAACTACTAAACTAGAACAACATCAAAGTTCAATCTAAGTCAAAGATTCACATCATTTAAGACAAACCCAATTCCTCAAATAGCTAATCCAATGAAGTGAACTTGCCAAGTCCAAGCCTTTAGCAGAAAGAAGCAATCTTTAGTAACCCCAGGAGCTGATCATAAGGCCAGAAAGCTGCTTCCAAGACCAATTGGCGTAAAGATGCAATCTTTGAATTGGGAAACCAAATCAATCAAGACCCTTTTGGCTGCCAACCAGATCTAAGCAGAATATAACATTAAAAAATGGGGACAAGAAGGGAACAAAGGTCAACCAATATGGGAGCTTACCTGGTCAAGAGAAGGAGGAGAAGAGGAGAGAGATTAGAACAAGCAGGTCAGGTAAGAGAGGAAGGGGATGGACTATGGAGGGGGTTTGGTTTCACGAATCGCGCGTGCCCGAAATTTATTTTGTTTATAACCCCTCGTACACGTATACGGTAAGATTAATTAATTCAAGTTTGAATCCGATAAAATTTCTTAATAAATATTTCACTTCAGATATTGTATTATTATTTTTGGGTGGTAAATCAGATATTGTATTATTGTGGACTCGTATCCAAGGTTTGATTGAAATTATTTATGCCATTGTATTACCGAGAGTTTGAGATTTGATTAAATTAGAAGAAGATTGTTTGCGTCGTTGGTTCGTGCGCGAAATTAATAAAACGAGTCTGTTTCTCTCTTCTTCTTCTTTGTAGAATTGGGGAAAGTAGGGAAGGTTCATTTTCCGCTTTCGTGGCCCACATGCGTGCTAGTACCAGGTTGATAATTGCTAATGGCAGTATGGGGATAGGGTGGCGAAGGTGGGCCCCACGTAATTCAATTAATTCGGCTCTAAAGACTCAGTCATAGAATCATAATTAAGTAATCAAGCCAAATGATAGTACTATGCAATGGGTAGGGTAGGGTAAGGTATTGATAGGATTTTATTCATATCCTAGTTTTTTTTTATGGATCCATACTCTACCCTCGATCCTACAAATTTTTTATTGTTAGATTCATATCCTACCCTCCTGGAGACCCAGAGTCTGCAGGATCCGACCCTTTAACGTTCTGCATTTTGATAATTTTTAATCAAAACTTAATTTTTATATAAAATTTAAATAAATTCAAGACATCCACTACGTTACACATCAACATTCAATAGAAAATTGATGAGACATCAAATTTTATAATTTAATTTCAATAGTCCAAGGTTTTTTTTAGAGTTTGAAGTACATAAACAATTCAACAAAAGAAAAATATAACATGTCATCTTCTAGTGATCCATGATTCACGACATCTTCTAAGTTAGTTGCGGAATAACATAATAAATATGTTAAAGTTAACCGTAAAGTATATTATATATATTATCAATACGGTCTAACAAGGGTCTAACTATAGTCTAATTATGGTAGAGTCTAAAATAGGGTTAAAATGTAAGGGTAGGGTCCGACCCACATGATCTAGCTATGGATTCATACTCTACCCTAGACCCTACCTCTAAACATGGACCCATATTATCCCTACCCTAGACCCAGTCAAAGTCAACATACCCTAGACTCGTAGGGTAAGAATAAGGTCCGACCTTCAGGGTATGGGTATTTCTGCCATCCCTAGTCCTATGCGAATTTCGGCTTCCCAAGTGTGGAAATTGCAGGGGACAGAAAGAGCACTCTCTCTCCCTTGTTGGAGCACTAGCCAAGGTTTTTCAAAAAACCTAAATATCCCCGCCTCACCTCCATCGTAGGCCATCTCAGCCACCCACTCCACCCACCACCCTTATCTCCTCCGCCGTCCTCCCTTCTCCAGGCCTCATCTCGACCACCTCCCCCTCACTCCACCGCTGCCCCTCGCCAGATTCGAGTGATTTCTGGTCCTCCTTCGTGTAGCTCGGCCCAGATTCGGAGCTCTCTGATGTAGATCAGAGCCCCCACATCCTTGTTTCGTGTAGTTCGGAGTCATCCCCGCTGTCCTCCCCGGTCGCCGCTCGCTGTCGATTATTGGTCGCCTCGCCTTTCACCGACGGTACCATTCTCAAGCCTCCCCCGTCCTTCCCGGTCGTCGGAGCCTATCGCAACACCGTCAAAGTCAGTCTCGGCCTCGTCATCTTCTCTACAGTCCAGTCCAACTCTGCCGTCCTTGTCCTATCCTTCTCTGATAAAGGCCGGCTCCTACTAGGCTCGGTTTGAAGTCGTCGATGGGTCCCGGGGGTTGGTCACTGCCGACCACCCCCGGGCCGGCTCATTTTTATTTTTTGCTTTTCTGTACTGTCTTTTATCTTTGCTGCTTTTGTTCGTTTATTTCTGTTTGTGTTGCTTTTGCTATCGAGTCACATGTGTTTCATGGCTTCGTTTGGTTTTGGTTTATTTTTATCTGCTTTTGCTTGGATCGACCTAGGTTCAATTTGAGATCTGTTCGGTACTCAAAACTTTTCTGTTTGGAGCAGGTGGATAGCCTTGTCTCGATTAGATTTCTCCAATCTTGGCATTCATTTGCGTGCATCTTGTATGCATTCAAATGCCCACGATGTTGTGTCTTTGATGTGACCTTGTGGTTATTAGCTGTAGCTTATCTCGGCAGCTTTTGCCTTGGACGTTTGGTTCTCGTAGCCTATCGTCTACCCTTCGTCTCCACCCATGCCTCTCTGTCTCTTTTCGGAGTGATTTCGTATACTATTTCAGTATCTCGTTGCTTTATTTATGTATTTCTATTTCTGTATTGTAATCTGTTTTCTATAATATAGGCCTCGCGCCACCCTTCTAAAAAAAACCAACGGAACTTCCAATAAAATATTAATGTCATATGCTACACCCGAATACTGTAGCATAGTAAATTGGTTTGATAAGAAAATGTTGAGACTTGAAAAAGATCTTGGATTTGATTCGAGCCGGGTTTCGGTTTGGTAGGTCCTGGGTGATCCGCGGGTTGACGAGCGTCTGCATTCGGGCCTGAGAACGCTTGAGTGAACGCCCTAGGGGGTCGCGTCGCCAGGCTTGGAGAACGCCCGCTTCTGGTTTGGGTTGCGAGAATGCACACGCTGGGCTGAACGCCCGCTTGACTACGCTTTGGACCCGAGGATGCCTGCGTCCGGGTTGGGTTGGATGAACGCCTACGTCCGGGCCACTTTCCGAGAATGCCTACGTCTAGGCCGCATGTCGAGAATGCTTGCGTCTGGGCCAGGATTAGGCGAACGCCCATGCTGGGCCAAGAACGCCTGCCTGGCAGGTCAGTTTGGCGAACGCCGACATGACAGGTTGGGTTGGTGCACGCCCGCTTGATAATGGGCCTGGCGAATGCCCTGATAGGCGGGGAACGTCCCCAGGCTAAAGAATGCTCTTGATGGGCCTTAGTGGGCGCCCGCGCTAAAGAACGTTGGGCTAGAGAACGTCGGACCGAGTTCACGATTTATTTAGGGTTGTTCAGCGAAAGCATTTGAGAAGAATATTCGAGAAGGGCGGCTTATGTTTTTCTAAGTTGAGTCGGGATTCCTGAGATTTGGGCAAGATTTGGCATGTTCTTAGTTGGGTCACGGTTGCTTTGGCGTCACGATGGGGACCTTCATATTTTGGGACGAGATCTGTTCATTTGAGGAAGGCGGCTTGTATTTTTCCTATACTAAGTCGGGAGGATCTTCTTGCATTAAGAACGAATAACTTGAGGCAAACTTCTCGGGATTGAGACTTGGGCCCGAAGGCCGTGGAGGCAGTAGTTGGTTTCAACCAAGGCGTCCAACACGAAGGGAAGAGAGATCGCCAAAGGGAATACATGGTTGAGCTACTAAGAGATGTGGGAGTCGAGACAAGGAATGACCCTCGTCCCAGGTTCGTCAAGCCTTACCCGGCGAACCTTGATCAACACCCTTTCACACAGGGGGTATCGAGTCTCGGAGTTCACCAAGTTTTCAGGCGAGGCGAACCAGTCGATGGTAGAGCACATCGCTCGCTTCGTTATTTAGTACGGAGAGACCTCAATTCATGGGGCATGGCTTCTACGCCAGTTCCCTATGACTCTGACCAAGATGGCCTTCGCTTGGTATATAGGATTATTGCCGGGTTCGGTGCATGATTGGCCCGACATGGAACAAAAGTTTCATGACCAGTTCTATAGAGCTGAGCCGATAATAACCATATCAGATTTTGCCCATATGCAACAACTTGAAGACGAGTCCGTGGAGAAGTTCATAAAGTATTTTCGGAAGGCAAATAATAAATGCCCAACCAACTTGTCAGAGTCTGACCTAGCCGCTCTGGCCATGCAGGGTCACTTTTCGCCTTCGAAAGAAACTTGGAGTCAGGAGGTTCCAAGACCTTTCTGAGTTGGCCCAAAAGGCCACCATGGCACAGCAGCTGATCTACGAGAAGGATAGGTACTTACCACCGCTATGACCCTACGCTCGAGATTGACCAACTTGGTGATGAGCAGGGTCTCGAGGAAGGACAGACGGCGGAAGAGTTGGTGGCTGAGCTCAAGAGAGGCAAACCATACGAGTGCGAGGGCTTGGTCCACAAGACATTGACAGTCCCCAACAAGTTCACCCATCCCGAGAACTCGCCTCAACATAGCAAGGGCTTTAACGAAGTTGGCCGGGAGTACTCGTTTGATGTCACAAAGGCCGACGAGATTTTTGACAATCTCATCAAGAACGGCCAGATCGTGCTACCACCCGGACACAAGATCTCCGATGAGAATGAGCTGAAAGGGATGAAGTATTGCAAGTGGCATGCAAGCAAGTCACACAACACAGTCAATTGTATGGTGTTCCGCAACCAAGTACAACAAGCAATCAAAGATGGCACCCTTTGCTGTACCCATCAACATGATGAGTATGGCAAGGGACCATAATGAAGAGGAGGACCCCAAATATGTACGACAATAACCCTCCAAAGACCTAAGGGAGAAGCTCGGGGGAAATAGACGTCAAGAGCCTCCCCGAGACCTAAGAAAGAAACTCGGGGGGCATGAACGCCCAGAGCCTCCCCGAGACCTAAGAGAGAAACTCGGGGGGCATGAATGCCAAGAGCCTTCCCGAGATGTGAGAGAGAAACTCGGGGAGGGGGGGGCACGGACGCCAAGAGCCTTCCTAAGACCTGAGGGAGAATCTTGGAAGGCATGGAACACAAGACCCCTCTCGAGACCTAAGGGACAGACTCGGGAGGCATATTTGACAAGAATTTCCTCGAGACCCGAGGGAGAAACTCTTGGGTCACGGATGGCAGGAAAGGCAGGAGCCACCGAGTGAGTCCATGAGGCAACTCATGGCGCAATAACTGTTGCAGGAACTCAAGGACACACTCGAAGGACGAGATCTTCCAAGAGACCCAGAAGAGAGACCCGAAAGGCAAGAACGCCCGAGAGACCTGAAGAAAAGACTCGGGGGGCAAACAAGACAGCTTCACCACCCTCACATCAAGGTAGATCTCTGGGATGGTCCTGATCCTCAAGGAGGCATGTTCCACCGATTAGGAGATAAGAGGCGCGCACCGAGGCCACTTACACCCGAAGCTCTGACTCACACTCAAAGGCATCGCCTTGAAAGGAAGGTCCAGGTTGAGAAGCAACTCACTCAGGATATCGAGAGGCTGCTAGCCGAACACAAGGCTCAACTTGAGAAGCAAGAAGCTCTTATAGCTCTTCCAGAGGTACCACGCCGTGCGGCTTCTCGATCAAGCCGGTCCATGAAGATTGATGCCCCAAGGTCTGACAAAGGGAAAGCACCCATGAGGGAGTACGGTGACAAGGACCGGACGCCCATGAAAGATTATGATAATAAAGAGAAGGTGCCAATATCGAGTTCTGATAAGGGAAAGACACCAATGAAGGAGTATAGTGAATCAAAGATGTCAACATCAGTCATCAAGGCAAAGAGGCACATCGACTTCGGGGGAGAATGAGAAACAAACAAGGTGTGGGTAACAAAGGTGAAGTGTGAGGTCCATCCCAAAGATAATGCCTCACGAGAAGAGCTGACTAGCCCATACAAGAAAGTCATGGTCGACCTATACGCGGGAGTTGTGAGGTTCGGATCCTTCGAGCTGAGTCTTAATGACACCTCGAGTTAGAACGAGGAGCCAAGTCGTGGCGATAGCTCTAGCGAAGACAAGAAGGTCAACGACCCTCCCAAAGAGAAAAAGGCCATACACCTAACCTGCGTAATGGTCGGGGACTATAAGAAGTTGAGACCTCACGGATTCCCTGACTCTAATGAAGAGGAGTTGTTGGATTTGGATGACCTCATTGGGGATGGTGATAATCTCATGGGGGACGGTGAAGATGAGGAACCGCCAAGCCCTAGTAATGAGGAAGAGTACTTGAGGTGGCAGATGAGGCAAATTGCTCGTGAAGATGAAACAGGCGAGAAGGTGGAGCTGGAGGATAGTGCGAGTGAAGATGGCCTTAGTGAGGATAATTAAGACTTGTCGATTAATATGGTCTTCACCCTCTCGGCCATGTTCAAACCAAAGGAGAACCAGCCCAGTTACCTAGAAGGAGACATTATTGAAGGGGATCTCGGAGAGTACGAGATCAGAGAAAAGTCAATAGCAGTGCCCATAATTGAAGACTTCAGCAATAGCATCACTATTGCAAAGCCCACCACCAAATGTGTAGGCACCTCAAGCCATTGTACATCACGGCTCACATCTTCGGTAAGCCGGTGGGAAGGATTCTCGTGGACAATAGAGCTATCGTCAACATCATACCCCAATCACTACTCCGAAAGCTGAACAAAGAGAGGGAGCAGTTGATCCCAACTGACATGGTCATGATGGACTTTACGGGAAAGAGCACACATCCACTCAGAATGCTCGCAGCCAAAGTCAGTGTCGGTTCCGTGAGTAGGGAGGTCACGTTCTTTGTCATAGATGCGAAGAGTTCTTACAATTGTTTGTTGGGACGAGATTGGATTCACTCGGCTCAAGTCATCCCGTCTTCCCTTCATCAGTTCCTCATCCAATAGAAGCCGGATTGCAAGGTAGAGTTGGTGGCTACCGACACCAATCCCTTCGCCTTGAGTACCAATCATGTGGAAGCGGCCTTTTATGATGGCTCTATGGTGCCGACATCTATGGCGTGGAGCAATGAAGATGGCCGTGTCGCTAGGATCGCGTGCTCGGTCGAAAGGGAGGTTTCTTTTACCCAACGATCGGTCACTTCCGTACTAGGGGGTAATCACTTTGGCTTGCCTTTCGGGAGTAATACAACCATTGAAAGGATGGTGAGGCGGATGGAGGTCTACGCCAAAGTACGAAGTGGCCGAGTATATCTTTGAAGACGATGGTCAAGACCTCCTGGAACTACTGAGTATGAGTGATCTTCACCCGGCACCAAGCAAGCTCGACGATGCTAAGGCAGAGGTGAAAGATCCCTTGAAGGAGATACTTCTCTAATCTGAGAAAGGAGGTCGGCCCGTGTTCATCCGTGAGCGGCTTCTCAAAGACTTTGAGAAGGACCTGGTTGAGCTACTAACAGAGTACCAAGATTGCATCGCTTGGGACTACGACGAGATGCCAGGCTTGGACAGATCCCTGATAGAGCATCGACTCCCTATAAGACTGAGTTTTCGGCCTTACTAGCAACCGATGAGGAGAATGATGCTGGAAGTAGTAGAGAAAGTCAAGATGGAGATAGATAGACTTTTAAATGCTGGCTTCATACGAAAAAGTCAATTATGTAGAGTGGCTATCTAATATTGTACCTGTTGTCAAGAAGAATGGAAAAATTTGGGTTTGTATTGACTTTAGAGATTTAAACTCTACTACTCCAAAAGATGAATATCAAATGCCTATTGCTGATATGTTGGTTGACGCTGCGGCCAGATATGAAGTGTTGAGCTTCATGGACGGCCATTCGGGTTACAATCAAATTTATCTCACTCAATATGATGTTCATAAGACGGCGTTCAGGTATCCAGGGTCTATCGGGATCTTCGAATGGGTAGTCATGCCCGTTGGACTCAAGAATGCCAGAGCTACTTACCAAAAAGGGATGCACTTGATCTTCCCGGACTTCATTGGCAAATTTATGGATGTGTACATCGACGATGTGGTGGTCAAGTCCCATGATCATACCCACCACTTGAAGTACTTACGGGCGTCGTTCGAGAGGATGCGCAAACACCAGCTCAAAATGAACCCGTTGAAGTACACATTCAGAGTCTCTGCGGGGAACTTCTTGGGTTTCCTTATTAACAAGTGGGGCATCGAGATCGATGAGAACAAGATCAAGGCGATCCAATAAGCCCAACCTCTTCGAAATAAAGAGTTGCAATGCTTCCTCAGCCAAGTAAATTTCTTGCACCAGTTTATATCCAACACGGTTGGTTGGACACGATCATTCGCCAACTTGCTCAAACTAAATGGAGTCGAGTTCTAATGGGAGGACAAGCACCAACTGGCCTTTGACGAGCTCAAGGCGTACCTCTCTATACCTCTCGTTGTCAATCCTTCAGCCCTGAACTGACCATTATTGCTTTACGTATCGGCAGCCCAAGACTCAATTGGATGTCTACTTGCCCATGAGAATGATGAAGGAAAGGAGCAGGCCATCTACTACTTGAGCAGATCCCTCTTGGGAGTAGAGACGTGGTATTCATCCATTGAGAAGTTGTTCCTTTGTCTCTTCTTTGCTTGTAGGAAGTTGAGGTACTATCTCTTACCCACGGAGGTGAAGGTGGTTGCCCAAACCGATGTCATCAAGTACTTGCTCGCCGAACCCATCATGAGAGGAAGACTTGGCAAGTGGGCTTTGGCTGACTTCCTAGCCGACCACCCATGTGTTGATATCTTCCCCGATACCTCGGTAGATTTTGGGATGGTGGCAAAGAAACCATAGACTTTATGGTTTGATGGTTCTCGTACCAATAAATGCACTAGAGCCGGGATCGTGATCAAGTCTCTCACTAGTGTGAAGACAAAGGCGTCCTTCATGCTTGATTTTCTTTGCACCAACAATCGAGCCGAGTATGAGGCTTTGATACTTGGGCTACTTATCTTGAAGGACCTAGATGCCGAGACCATATGGGTACTTGGTGATTCAATGTTGGTGGTCAAGAAAGTGGCGGGCAAATTCAAGTGCGCACGAGAGGACTTCCAAGCCTATTGTGATGCAGCTCGGTCACTTTTATGAAGCTTTGAAGATGCGGTCATCAGATTCGTGGATTGCACTAAGAACCTGGAGGGCTAACAAATTAGCACAAACTGGGTCCGATTTTTGTGCGTTCACCAAGTTCAACTCCATACCGGTGAGGGTCAGATCAACCTCAGCATTGGATGAGCTTAATTTGACGATTGAAATTGCCTTGTTGTAACTCGACCAAGATTGGAGGCAAGAGTACATCGATTACCTCAAGGATCTGAGTTCTTCCTCCGACAAGGCTTTAAAGGTAAAGGCTCTTTGGTTCGAGCTCATCAATGACACCCTCTATTGAAGGACTATCGATGGATTCCTCTTCGTTTGCCCTAGTTCGCAAGAGATCATGCTTGCCATGACAGAGGTCCACGAAGGTATATGTGGAGCACACCAGTCGGGCATCAAAATGAGGTGGTTGATCCATCGCCACTGCTATTTTTGGCCGGGTATGGCAAATAATTGCATTGATTACACGAGGGGGTGTCAAGAGTGCCAAAGACATGGACAAATTAGCCACTCCCCAGCCGACACGTTTCACCCCGTGGTAAAGCCTTGGCTATTCTGGGGTTGGACAGTGGATGTGATTGGAAAGATCCACCCAGCATCCCCCAAAGGTCATTCGTTTATCATCGTGGCGATGGACTACTTCACCAAGTGGGTGGAGGCGGTCTCAATGAAGGTTGTGAACTAAGAGACGGTGATCCAGTTCTTTAAGGAATATATCATCCATAGGTTTGGGTTACCGGAGATGATCACGACCGACCAAGCTACTATGTTCATGGGAGTAGATGTCCAAAAGTTTGCAAGGGACATGGAATTTAAGATCACCCACTCGACGCCTTACTATGCTCAAGGCAATGGACAAGCGAAAATAAGGTATTAAAGGCATGCATAGAGAAGGCGGTGAGAGAACAACCCAGAACATGACATCTCGCCCTATCAGAAGCATTATGGGCATTCTGTACTACGAAGAAGGGTGCCACCGGAACAACACCGTTTTTCCTTACTTATGGACATGATGCTATGATCCCATTGGAAATGACGGTCCGATCCTTGAGGAGGGCCGAGCAAACAAACCTCTCCCAACTTGACTATAACTCGGCCATGTTGGCTGAGCTTGAAGATCTTCCTGAGGAGAGGCTAAGGGCCTTGGATGCGATCATCCAGCAAAAGAAGATCATAGAGAAAGCTTACAACAAGCTGGTCTGAGAGAAATGCTTTGAAAGAGGAGACCTAGTATGGAAAGTCATTCTCCCGCTTGGGCGCAAGGATCCCGAGCTCAGGAAGTGGTCGCCTAATTGGGAAGGACCATTCGAGGTGTACGATGTCTTATGGAACGACTCCTACCGGCTTGCTGATGTGAATGGTGAGGTTCATGAGCGTCCAATAAATGAACTATTCTTGAAGAAATATCACCCCAGCATGTGGGAAGGTGAGGACGATCGTCAATTTGAAGACTATGCACGAACCTATGACCGAGAGATGTAGCCTAATCGGTAGTGGGTTTGTAGTAGGATCTTACAGTTTTAACGACAGTCTTCTCAGTTTTCTTTTAAAACTGATCATTTATGTAACTTGACGATGTATCCGGCTAGTCCGAAGCTAATAAAGAAAATCAATAAAGGTTAAGTTACTTCATCGGCCTCTTCACGTGCCAGCAAAATCATGTCTTATGATCAAGTCTAGAATACGGTCTCAATAGGACTAGGCATACATACATCAAAGCTAGATAGATAAATACGATGCCTAAAAGATCCCTAACACAAAAGGTTAGTCAAGCTAACAGGATCGGAGAATCCCAAAAGTATCGAGCTCGTGACCATCAACCGTTTGTCGGACGAGTGACACTAGCAGTGGGGGCAGAGAGATAGGCAATCGTCTCGACAACCAAGCTTTGGGCAGGGTCGATGTGTCCTAAGTCATGGGCATAGGCGGCTTCTTCTTGCTCCAGTAAGCCATGGATGAGCTCCAAGTCAACCCTGGCCTTGTTGAAGACTTTGGTCCCGAACTTCACACTGGATTGGTGGTGGGCCGCTCTTCTTTCTACGAGCCAGGTGTGGGTGGACTCCAACTTCTGGGTTTTGGAGCCGATCTTAACCAATCTTGCTTGAAGGCGGGTGATCTCTTCTCAAATCTGGGTCGCCTCCTCGGCATGAAGGCGAGACGGCCAGTTTCTTAAAACGGGTCGAGATCATTTAGGTCGTCATAAATATCGGGGTCCGAAGTGGGTGACGCTCTTGGTAAAGATATCTACAAGAGTGATAGTCATAAGCTATGCCGGCTTTATATATTGAAATTAAGATAAAAAGCTTTACCTCCAAAATGGGAGATCGAGGTGAAGCGTCAGCATCGTCCTTAAAGTCCAAGTCATCGGAAGGGCCCACTACGGAAAGAGGAAATGGTAAGGCAAAGTAATTAGGCAAGTAAGAAGAAAAGTGAAGAGGTTGGAAGCGTACCTTCATTGGGAAGGCCAACGTCGCATGTGGTAGAAGAGTTGGTCAAAGACTCCACATTCACAATCGCTTTTGAAGTAGTGACTTTCTGTTTCTTCTTCTTGGGAGTCGCCTTGCGATCTTTTTTGCGTTTGTTGGGAGGATCCTTCATCGTTATAATAAATGTTTGAGCCAATTACATTTTGGGGATCTCCCAGTGTTCAAGGGTGCTCCACCAAGATCTGAATTCTGATGTACAACCACTAGAGAAGGAGTATGGTTGTACCTTGCTGCGAATAATGAGGTATCTGCTCATCTTGAGAGATGGCTTGATTTTCTCCCATTTGGATTGGTCGGAATTCTGGGTGCCAAGATGCTCATGGAAGAGATAGGTGAGCGGGAATGATATCCCTTGAATGAGGCCAAGCTGCCATGCAACATAGTGTGGGTTGTAAGCCTTGACTATCATCTGAACTACGTTACAACCACAGATGAGGTCTCGGGCGATGAGTATGCTTCTCCAAGCTTTCAGGCTCTGAGACATATCTGAAGGGGTCAGGAAAGAAGGTTGGCATGCCGTTTAAAGTAGAGGTGCGGCCCAAGCCCTGTCATAATCTTCACGGTTGAATGCAGAGAAGTAATCATGGAGACCGACTACGGGGGCTCTCACCACAGCCTGACGGAGATAATGATCGTAGCTGGGCTCCGACCCAGTGTAAGAAGGCAGTGGATAACGTACCGCCAGAAAATAGGCTAGGCACCATACATCGACCATCCATAAGGGCCCGTTGGCACTGAATCTCTCTTCGGTCCGTCGGGTGTTGACATAGATGGCTAGCTGGCTATATATGAGTTTGAGCATGTACAGTCCTAGTGCCATCCTCCTTCCTTCGGTAAGTGTAGCGGCCAGGTTGAAGTACTCTACAGACACATGCTGTGAAGACGGGCAAGCAACGTAGCAGTAATCCATATGAGGAGAAAGGCGACGTGTTCGTCCCCCCTTCTTCAAGGCAATCTCGACTTTGCTCCCGATGAGGTCGTCGTCAGTCAACTTGTAAGCTTGAATGTATGTGTTAAGGTTAGTTTTGATCGGCCTTTTAGATCTATGCTGCTCCCCGAGTTTGGCATCGGCCACCAGAATGCTATATAGGACGGGCGCCCCATCCGGTGGAAGGCCGAAAAGTACGGCCAAGTTATAGAGTATGATCGTCTTCATACCTGCGAGTTGGAACAGATGGGTGAGAAACAAGTAAGGCAATGTGTGAATTTGTGAGGTGTGGGAGATGTTTACCGGACCGAAAGATAAAAACATTTGCACTTGGGCACCAATTGAGTAGTAGAGAGTGACAAGAGTGGAGTAATGCCAGTGTGTTCCCATATTAGTTTGAAGGATTTCTTCAAGCGAGTGCACCAAGGTTCGAACTCGTCAAGAAGAATAGGCCATCCGCAAAACCCTTTGTAATCCCCCTACCATGATAAGTCGAACGGGTCTCCTTTAAAAAGAGGGATGTCTAACATGTGATATGGGAGCAAGTCTTTAAAGGCATCGACCTTATAGACCGTATGACCAAGAGCACGGTTCTTGGATGTGGAGGAATAGACGCCCTCAACGGTATGTTCGTCCCCAAAAGTAGAGGTGTTGAGAATACCGACATAGAATGCTTCTGCGGTAGAAATCTCGGATGGCACCATGAGTATGTCCTGAAAAACAAAATAACGGTTGGTTAGGACAACACGATCAAGCGAGCCATTTCGGTTTAAGAGTCATTACCGGCCATGGTTGAAAGGGGTCGAGCGAACGGTCAACTTCATTTGGGGGCAGTTTCCCGGGAATGCCTAGTATGGGTCGGCTTCTTGAGCTCACCTTGTGTGGGGCATCTCCAGGCTTGCTCAAGCTCGTTCCATGGGCGATTTGTTTTGGACTGTCGAGTTGGTTGTTTGGGCTAAGCTGCCTCATTTCCTTTTGCTCGTGATGGGCGGCCCGTTTAGTGGAGCTGGCTAGTCGGTTTGAAATCCCTATGGGGTCTACGATATGCAAGTATTTTTCCTTAAAGAGGGCTAGGTTCACAAGGGATCTTTTCCTATACCAAGGCCAAGCTAATGCTAAATGGAGCGAGGCAAAGTTCAAAAGTCAAAGGCAAGTGTGTCCATTTTGGTCATTTTGCAAACAAGTCAAAGAAGTTGAAAAGGCTAAGAAAAGGTCTAGCTTGGCATTTTCATAAACACTTGGTAAGCATGAAAAAAGGCTTGGTAACATACCTTTTAGGATGAACAAAGATGAACCAAGCTAGGGCAAGAAGCAACAGGTGTGAATGAGGAGTAACCTCTAAAGAGGCCAAGTAATCCCCCTAGCAACACAAGATTTGGAGAAAAAGTAAGCTGCTTTACCTTCCCTCTTTATGAACAACTTAGGGTTTTTAAAGAGGTAAATGGAGAAATGAAGTACTAGCTTACCTTGAGCTTGGAGGTGAGCAAAATGGAAGAGGCTTCATGAACAAAGGAGTGAAGGTCGACATTGTTCCTGCATGGTTGCTCAAAATTTGGATTTGTGGAGAAGGAGGGAGGAAATTGAGGTTTTTGAAAGTTTTGGCTCTTTTTGAAGGGAAGGAAGGACATGTGTGGGTTGCCTATTATTTAGACAAGAAAAAGGCCCAATAAAGGTGAAAAGGGTAGTCCAAGCCCATCAAGTTGGAAGAGAGAGTTTAAGGTTGTTAAAGGCATGGACATACGAGATAACATGTCAATACTTCTCGTTCGGTTTGCTTCGAAGCATCGACATACGGGGGGCATTGTTGAGACTTGAAAAAGATCTTGGATTTGATTCGAGCCGGGTTTCGGTTTGGTTGGTCCCGGGTGATCCACGAGTTGGCGAGCGTCCGCACTCGGGTCTGAGAACGCTCGCCCGTATAGGGGCTTCACTGAACGCTCCATGGGGTCGCGTTGCCAGGCTTGGAGAACGCCCGCTTCCGGTTTGGGTTGCGAGAACGCCTACACTAGGCCGAACGCCCGCTGGACTAGTGTATACCCGACATGAGTTAATCTTAATTGAGTTTATCAAGTAGGCCAAATCATTTGGTAAAAATAATGATATAGCATGTAGGAAAATATCTACAGAAATTTGTGATCTATATATTATAAGAATGAAGTTATGTTACAATATTTTTATATTGGAGATTTACAAGTTGGAGAATTAAATAAATTAGGGTATCGACTAAATTGTGATTTAAAAAGGTTAGAAAGGAAAAAGGATTACATAAAACAAAAGCCAAAAAAAAACGTGGCAGTTAATTATATTGACGGCGGAAACATATAATTCTCAATATAATATAGGATAATTACTAGGTAAGCTAGAAAGTTCTAGCAATTGCAAAAATAAGAGAGGAAAAGAAAAAGATAATCTTGGAAGGAAAATAAGAGACACGTGTGTGGATTAAAAGGTTGACACCAACCCAAAGCAATAGTAAAAGAAAAGGGAAAGAGGAGTAATACAAACGTGGCAACCTAAAATAAAGCCACCACAATACCATCTCTATTATAAAGTATGAAGTTGGGGTGAATTTTGCTTCCTCAAATTTTCACCGAAACTCACAGTAGACAAAACAAAGGACACAAAAAAAATAAGAGCAGAAGAAGATGCAACCGAAGGTGGAGATAGAAAAGCCGTACAAGCTAGGTTTTGGAGTACAATACAAAGGGGCTTTTGAAGAATATTTTATGAATATTCGAGAGGATCCCCGTTTTGGATTATTTGTCAATCCAAAATCGGTAAACAAATAATATGTGATTCGTTTTTTTATTAACGCACTCTATTTATTTGTCATGATAATTTGGAGTACATATTGTGCATTTTTTATATGATTATGTGAGATTATGATATGTGAATATTTGATTAATTTGACTTAGTTGGGGCATTCGATATATTTGTTCGGTTTGGAACTTATGGATTTGTGTGATATGAAGATCTATTTGATATGGTGGTTTTGTTATGTGATATGGACGTCTAGTAGGCAGAGATCTACCCGTGATCAACCGGGGATGTTGGCATATGTGCACATGTATTGAGGATACAATATATTCTGATATGATATGTTTGGCCGGCGGGGTTAGTTCTGATGGCGCTTTTGAGATATGGTATCCTCGTGTCGTGTTGGAGTGATACTATCTAGATCTTACCGAATGTTCGTCAGTTCTGCTATATAATATTGGAATTATGTGCTCATATGTCAAATTGTGTGACGGTATGAGACGTTGCGTAGTTTGCTCATGTTTATGTGCATTTGTGATTATATGTTTTGTTTGGTCATTTGGTAAGTATGGCTTTTGCACTGATATGATTCATTTGCATAGTTAGTTATATGCATGTGTTAGGTTCGATGTGCATTGAGTGTCCAAATAAATTGTGATGCATATGTTATTTGTTTACGGAGTGTTCCAAAACACTCACCCCCACCAGTTTTGCAGGAACTCGTACATGAGTTGTATTGGTTCAGAGATCTACTTTGATTGTACCAAGTCTGCTTTGTTCTCTAGGACTTGCATCGAGGTCTCCAGTTTGTATTTTGCTCTTTGAGTTAGAAGCTCCGTAGTCACATGATTTGTCATTGATCTTGGGAATATGTATTAATAAGGACATATGAATTCTGTGTAAAAAAAGAAAAAATTTTAGGTTATATTTTTGTAAATTTCGCATTTGAAACTAAAAAATATTTAAGTTTTAAATTTTAATTTTAGTGAGTTATAAGTTGGAAGAAAATTTCTGTACGCTTGAGGTTTGCTAGATTTGTTATGTGATTTAAGGAGTCGAAGTCTAGCGCCGGTCATCGACCTCAATTTGGGTCGTGACAACTACGCTTTGGACCCGAGGATGCCCGCGTCCGAGTTGGGTTGGACGAACACCCACTCGGGCTGGGATTGTGCGAACGCTCGCGTCCGGGCCGAGATTGGGCGAACGCCCGCTTGCTGGGAACGCTCACGTCCGGGCCACTTTCTAAGAATGCCCGCGTCCGGGCCGCTTGTCGAGAACGCCCGCATCTGGGCCGGGATTGGGCGAACGCCCGCTTGGTGGGTAAGTTTGGCGAACGACACCTTGGCGGGCTGGGTTGGTGTACGCCCGCTTGATGATGGGCCTGACGAATGCCCTGATGGGCCAGGAACGTCCCCAGGCCTGAGAATGCTCTTGATGGGCCTTAGTGGGCACCCGCGCTAGAGAACGTCGGACCGAGTTCACGATTTATTTAGGGTTGTTCGGCGGAAGCATTTGAGAAGAATGTTTGAGAAGGGCGGCTTATGTTTTCCTAAGTTGAGCCAGGATTCCTGAAATTCGGACAAGATTTGGCATGTTCTTAGTTGGGTCACGGTTGCTTGGGCGTCACGATGGGGACCTTCCTATTTCAGGACGAGATCTGTTTTTTTGAAGAAGGCGGCTTGTGTTTTTCCTATACTAAGCCGGGAGGATCTTCTTGCATTAAGAACGAATAACTTAAGGCGAACTTCTCGGGATTGAGAGTTGGGGCCGAAGGCTTTGGAGGCGGCTTGGAATTTTCTATTCTGAAGGCAAGCGGCGAGGTCAAGGCATTCTATATAAGGGAGACTCCGGCAAAGAAGACGACATCACCAACACTCAGGTCCTTGTAATTTGGTCTCCCTCCCTCTCGGGTCCATGCATTTCTAAAATCCATGTTTTCGTCCCCCGTGTTTAGTTTTAGAAATTCTCGGGTCCCTGGCTGACGTCATCAATCATTTTTTTATTTTTGTCATAGAAATGACCAAAGTACCCTTAAATTAAAGAAGGGAAAAGTCCACTTTAGTACCCTGAGGTATAGCCCAAAATCACTTTAGTACCCTGTGGTAAAAAATTGACCAATCGGATCATACTTATTCTAATTAACATCAAAAAGGTCTACGGGGAGCTGCCCGGAGCTGCCCGGAACAACCCGAGCCCTGCCCGGCCAACTGGACAAGCCACATCATCAAAATATGATGACGTGGCATCTCCTCCTCCTCCTCATCATCATCATCATCATCCTCATCCTCCTCCTCATCATCATCATCATCCTCATCCTCCTCCTCTTCTGCTTCTGCTTCCTCCTCCTCCTCCTCCTCCTCATCCTCATCCACCTCCTCCTAAAACCGATGAAGGCCACCGCCTCATCGCAATTCGTCGCTCGCCCCTCAGCAGAATCGTCGTCATCGGGGTCATTGTTACGGTCGCATCGCGGATCCCCACCCAGCAGAAGCATCATCGTCATGGTCGAGGTCATCGGGGTCGTCGTTGCGGTTCACCGCCAAGCGAAATCGTCGTCGTCAGGGTCATCATTGTGGTCGTCGTCGCGGATCCCCACCTTGCAGAATCATCATCGTCGGGGTCGCGGTTCACCGCTGCAGTCCCTACCCAGTTTGCTGCCCGTTCCAGCTTCTCGCACGACATGAGGCGATTGCTCTGTGTATATGGGATTTTATGTACAATAAATCAATTTCATCATCCTCCAAAGTCTCTAACAGTGAATGCCGACGATCCGGAACCCTTCTCCGGCGTGTTCTCGGCGTGGCGTAGCCCCAAGGTCAGAGACACATCGCCACCAGCTCCGACGTTAGTCCCAAATCTTATAATACCGTCACCTGTAGTAGTATGAGAGACATTGCCGATTGTAGGATTCCGAGGATAGTCCAACGTACTAATGCCACTCCGTTGACACGTGTCGCCCGGCATATCGTGATACGGCGGAGCCACGGCGCCCATAGTGTCGGCGAAGTTGGTGGAGGGAATTGACGAAACTGCGTGATTGTCGGCGAATCAAAACAGTGAAGGGTCATTTTCGATGTTGGCGTTGAGTTGTGCGGCGGCGGAAGTTGGCGGCGGCGGCGGGGATGAGGGTGGCGACGGTTGTTGTGGGCGGTGGAGTTTGTGAAAGGCCGCTGTTGTTGTTGTTGTTGTTGTTGGTGAAGGAGTTGGTTTGCTTTTCTTCAAAAGCTGAGTCTTCGTCTTTGGAATATTGCTGCGATGAGGCGGTGGCCTGCATCGATTTTAGGAGGAGGAGGAGGATGAAGAAGAAGAAGAAGAAGAAGAAGAAGGAAGAGGAGGAGAGAGAGGGGAAAAGGAGATAGGAGAAGGTGGAGATGCCACATCATCATATTTTGATGATGTGGCTTGTCCAGTTGGCCGGGCAGGGCTCTGGTTGTTCCGGGCAGCTCCGGGCAGCTGCCCGTGGACCTTTTTGATGTTAATTAGAATAAGTATGACCCGATTGATCGGTTTTTTACTACAGGGTACTAAAGTGATTTTGGGCTATACCACAGGGTACTAAAGTAGACTTTTTTCATTAAAAAAAACTCAAAAATTATTGTCCGTCAAATAACATCCAAAGTTTTGGTTTCAGATGTTGAACGGATTTTTTGAAATCTGTAGACCGGTAGACTTGAACCTTGTTCCTACATTAGATAATAAGGGCTATCGTAAAAACAAACAGAGGGGCAGAAAAAGGAATGATTCGTCAGGTTCCCCACTGCTGCCTCCTGTAGGAGTCTGAGCTGCCATCCAAGCACGAATACCTTCGTACCGTCGTCGCGTTTGAGTTCTTTACAAGTACGTACAAAAGTACCCCAAATTTTTCCCTCCGCTTCCCCTCATGATTCCGATCCAGAGTTTTCCCCTAAACTTCTTCTTCTTCCTATTCCCTTTCTTCTTCTTTTTTTTGGTGGAATCCCTTTCTTCTTCTTTGCTAAGAATAAAAAACAACTAATCAAAACTAAAATCAACTTCCCCACACTAACAACTAATCAAGAACTATCCAGGAAAACAACCCCTTCGTCATCTTCCACACAATCAAAACCCAACCCAAATCCATAAAGTAAAATCGTCCCTTTGGAGCTGAAACTCAAGCAACCGCATGGAATTTTAAAATCAATTAAACTCGAACTGCGGTGGCGAACATCGCAAGACCCACCCTAGACACACAATTGAAGCAGACCGTATGGAATTTTGGGTACGAACATCGCAAGACCCATTTTTGTCGAGGGATAACGCCGGCCACGTCCACGTGCGATCGCTCCGTCCGATCATTATTGATTACAGCGGCGTTGTCGATTGGGGGAGGCAGCGACCGTACCGGTGGATGAGGGTTGAAGTGGGTCATGGACGGGAATGGGTCTTCTCGTTCTTCCCCATCTCTCTGTTGTCGTCGCCGCTCATCGGTGACCATTTCTGAGCGCAGCATCGAGACGGCGACGAGGCGAGAGAGGTAATTGGAGGCGAGGAGGGTGTGGTTGGGGAACTTGGTCGTGGTCCACGTGCACCGTCGTTAAGCGCCGCGACGAGACGGAGACGGAGCACTCCAGCTGAGCAGACGGAGATGGTTGAGGCCAAGGTTGGCATCAGAGAAGCTCCATCGCTCGGGCCAGATTCCCGTTTCGAAGATCCCGATGATGATGTCAGATCCGTAGTTAGACTCGGGCCAAAGCCTCTGCTGGTTGCGGAGGCCGAGGACTGAGGGGAGCGGGTGGTGTGGAGCTGCCTTCTCCGGTCTTCGAACACCGCGAGGACCGAAGGGATTTGAGCCATGGACTGGGCCTGGGCCCGGCAAACTGAGGCGGAGAAGCCGTGGAATACGGTGTCGTAGATGTGGAGGATCTCGAGGGGCTGCCGTCGGCTAACTCGGAGGCGTACCATTGAACTTCGCTGACAGTGAAGTGGGAGGAAGAAGATTCATTTTTTTTAAGAGCATTTTGATCATTTCTATGATAAAAAATGAAAAAAGTACTCATGACGTTAGCGAGGGATCCGAGAATTTCTAAAACTAAATACGGGGATGTCAATATGGATTTTAGAAATGCAGGGACCTGGGAGGAAGGGACATCAAACTACAGAAACCTGAGCGTAATTTTTCAAAAGAAAAAAACAGTAGTCATCAACTTTGACCCGTTAACTGATTGTGCATATAAATTATAGCAACACTGATGATATCATTTCAACGTTTTGGATATCGAATATTTTACATAGTGGAAAAAGAACATGCAATAGTTCCATAAAAAAATCATCATACGAGAAATAAAGACGAAAATAAATATATGATATCTGGATACTGTCAAATTATTAAGAACGATATAAGATCTTCACATAGCTAAATTTCAAATATCTAACTAGAGATTCCTATGTTTAGTTAAATTTAGGATAAATTACTCTTTAGTCTCTGACTTATGGTCACCTTCTCCTTAGGTCCCTGACTTTTGGAAAATGATAATAAATTTTCGAGTCCTTGGAGTCAAAATATTTCTTTTTCTCCGACGAAACTCCATTTGAAATAACAAAAATGCCCTCCCACCAAAAGATCTATCTTCTTACCTGCACATTTTTCCTCTTCTTCTTCCTAAGTAGTTAAGAAATGAAATAGTTAATGTTGGGATTCTCATTATCCTCTTTGTTTTGTAGTGACGAATCTTGTATGTGTTCCCTAAGAAAAGGAATTTGTCCATTTTTAGGGGTCTCAAAGGGGCGCGAAAAGACATAAGAACTCTTGAATGGAAATGGAAACGAGATGGAACTCCAGTTCAGTTCTTTCAGAAATGGTTAGATCTTTGGTGCAAGAAGAAGGGGTTGATCCGTATCATTTTGACTTGCTTCTAATTTCTCTATTTTATTAAGAATACCGAGTCGGGGTCTTCTCCTACCCGTATTGAATAGAACATGCTGAAATCAAAATCTAGTAATCAAATTTAATTGAACAACACTCAAAATAACAAGTCACAAATGTATTAACCAATAAAAGTAAAACCATCAACGGTTCCCTCCTCTTCCTCGCCCATTTCACTTTTTCTAATATTTTCCCATCTTTCTGGTCTTTTATAACATCAAAATTCCAATAATATTTGTCTGTTTCTTTTACAAGTTCTATCTAGTTTCCACCAACAATCGCCCCCTTCCTTCATTAACTTTTTTGCCTTCCAGCTTCTGGGTTTCTTTCTATTTCCAGTTTGGATCAAAGGATTCTTGAGATCTGTTTGGATTTTGGATCAATAGGTGAAGATCGATGAAGAGAAAGAAGAGCACGCATTAAACAGACCCCCACAATAGCAACGACGCCGTGGAGATCGAGGCCGCCGCCCCTCCTCAACCTCGGCTTCGACTTCTCCTTCCTCTACCAGTAGCCCTTCGCCATCGCCGCCGCCGGGATTACCTCCGGCGCCACCGGGGTCATCGACTTTGCCAGATCCGGTATCGAATCCACCATCGGGGACGAGCCTAGGGAGGGAGACAGCACCACCACGAACCTAAGTTCTTGAACGTTCTTGGGTTCATGTCCACCGAAAGCTTCTAGGGAAAAGGGCGGCCAACTCCGACGAAAACTTCTAGGGAAAGCTTCTAGTCGATTTGGGTTTTCCCAAACCCCATTTGAATCAAGAAACCCAGCTTCCGATTTGGGTTTTTCAATTTGTTTGATTTGACTTGGTTAAATATTTTGGCCCAAACCCTTCAACGAGGATGAAGAGGACGAGATAGGCAAGAAAGAGTGGTGTGTTGCAGTGATTGTGAAGGTGAACAAGACGATGAAGGGTGGAATAGATATTTTCAAGGTTGGGGGTTAAAGATGAATTGGGAAAGAATGCAAAAGGAGAGAGGATTTTTTGTTTTTAAAGTGGGAGGAGCATTTTTATCTTTTCAAGTGGGGGTTCGCCAGAGAAAAAGAAATATTTCGACTCAAAGGACACGAGAATTTATTATCATCAAAATTTAGGGATGAGACAATTATTTTTCAAAAATCAGGAACCCTAAAAAGAGGGTGACCAAAAGTCAGGAATTTGAGAATAATTTGCCCTTAAATTTATGCGTTGGTTGAACATATCTACTCCCTCGTGACTTTTCCTCTTTCCTTGACTTGGAGTGGGATTAGCCTTTTTGGAGTGGCAATAGAGCTCAAATTCTAAGGTACGGGAAGAATGGAGAGAATAGGGTGGGGGAAGGTGAAGTCGTTTCGGTGACGTTGGAAGTAAGGTCGGCTCTAATAGCTGTATCTCGCTGGCGCAGAGAATGACATCATCCGTTTCGTTGAGGCTTATTAGTTTTTTTTGGGAAAAGTACTAAAGTAATTTGTAGTTTCACGCTTTGTTACTATAATATCATGTAATTTGACTTTTTTTTAAGTGACAGATGTTTCGAAAAATGACATTTTTGGTGACAGATTTTTAACTGGAGTTAATTTTTCTAACCTGACCATACACATCAATGCCACGTCATCGCCACATCTTATTTTTATATCCTAAGTGGCGATGATGTGGCAAAATTACAAAATCTCAAAAGTCAAAATTACAAAATCGCCATATCGCCAAAATTTTTATAATTAGGGTTAGAAAAATAAAAAGATTGAGATTTTGTAATTTTGCCACGTCATCACCATTTAGGATATAAAAATATGTGTATGGTCTAGTTGAAAAAATCAATCCTGGTTAACAATTTGTCACCAAAAGTATCACTTTTCGAAACCTCTGTCATCTAAAAAGAAAAAGTCAAACTACAAAATACTAAAGTAAAAAAGTATGAAACTACATAATACTTCAGTGAACTTTCTCTTTTTTTTTCTTTCTCTTTTCCCACCCACCAAGAGCCGTAAAAGATGTTACATATTATGTTATTTTCATTTCAATTAAGTTGGTATTTCGGATCATCAAATTATTTAGTTCAATTTGTTAGATCATGTAAGACTTGGAATATCAAAGATTTAATCTTTGATGTTATATCCAATTCTGATACTAATAATCAAATTAATAAATATGGGATCAATTCATATTATATAAATTTAATAGATATTCATATACTAGATGGTTTCGAAAAAAAAATTTCTTTAAGTACACTTTTTTTAAGAAAGATCTTCAAGTAAATATTACCATCGCTATCCCCGTCTACTTCGATGATTAGTGATTCACGGGAAATGAGGCAACTGGTTGAATTTTTAATGCACCTTTAGTTGCGTTAGTGATTGAAATCAACAGTCATACGTCACGTGTTTAACATTTATTATATGTTCATGGTCATACGTCGATTGTATTTTTTTAATATAAAATTGGGAACTGAGTCATCAAGATTGGAGATAAATTGTCTGTTTGGACAAGTAGATTATGAGATGTTTGTTTGCACTTTTTATAATAGATTTAACCATAATGGTCCAATTTGACTAGTCTGATCACGATCTAAACATAATAGATAGATCCAATTTCAAAATTCAGAGAACGGTTGAACTTGTGGTCAATATCGTTAATTTTTGCATTGACTTTCTGATAATTCGGTATGACATATAGATTGAAAATAATTAAATTAATGTTCAAAACCTGTAATGATAGATTTTGCAGGGAGTTTGATAATAATTTGTATTATTTTAATGCTAAGTATAATTGAAAATAGAGCTATTTAAAAAAACTTTTGATTTGACTAATCAGTTGGACTGCGAAAGAGCAAAGTTGTTAAATACGTTAATCGCGATTTGTCATCTAAACTGATTAAATGAGACAAATGTGATATGTAATCATCGCTGCTTCTCTATCGTAAGTGACCAATTTACATAAAACAGGATGAAAAAGGTGCTTATACAGTAAATAACAAACCAAAATATTCTGGCGGAGTCGTCTTCATGCCGGCCGGTGCACTGCAATGCGCCGTCACCAGAGGCTTATAACTATTGGAGAGAATCCCACGTAAGAAATTACAAGTGTGCATGTGCTCAATAGAAAAATGCCAACATATCAGTTAGTTGAAAATGCGCCCCAAGAGTGATCAATGTGCTTATGAGATAACCAATGGGAAAACCATTCGAAAGGTCCGCTAAATCAGCCTGTTGAAGTTTATCGCTAGGTCCCTCGATTTTTATCCGAGTAAGAGTCCCTGGCTGCTTTCTGTGCTCTTCTACGCTTCATGCCTTTACGAAGAACATAGATGCAGAAGGAGAGGAGGCAACTATATCACTAACGTCAGGCAAGTGGGAAATTGGCATTATCTTTGGCCTCTCCCCTTGTTATTTGCTTAGCCTTCCAGAACCCCAACCAGAAACTGGAATGAGTTGGAGATCTTATCCAAATAACAAACTGGAAGAAAAGTCGGGAGAGCTTCATTACAAGTCTCCTATTAAGATAAATCAAATGCACTGCGATGAAAATTTGCCTACGGTATTAGAACAAACTCAACAGTGGGGCTTAGTATTGACTGGAACTTTCTAGCACGAACTACGCCTCGTGACCTCCCAAGGGGTCCCGATGTCGGATGGGTAACGACAATCGAATATGATCTTGTGAAGGTTTACAGCGTTCTCAATGATGTACATTACAAGTTCGGTATCCAAGACGTCTCCTATGAATCCGACAAATTCAACCTCTTTCAAGAGCTGATGCGGGCAAGTCCTAGGCTTCACTGCACTTCTCCTTATTTTAGATCGTGACCGTTCCTGAGACAAAACCTGAATCTCAAACTAGCACTAGATGGATATATAGCAACCGCAAAAACTTTGTTTCCCAACAAAAACGTATACATAGTTAAAACAACTTTATAAAACATTCCCTCACGAAAATGATAATGGTACGCTCTTATGATTTATGCAAGTCAACAACAAAGATACAATGTTATTTTGTTTTTAGAGAATTTATAACAATGTTAAATAGAGAATGGGTACTCAGACAAATTCATTGAATCAAGTATGAGATACATAATTACCTCGAACACAAATCTTGTCAGAAGCAGAGACGCTTCGATCCATGAACCCAAGAAAAGGAAGCTCTCATTGAAATATAATGCAGCACGGATAGTCAAGTGCTTGAGGTTTCTTAAGGTGGGGATTCCAATGGGCCACTTGAACTCCTGAAAAATTCCGAGCAAGACATGCTAAACTTTAAAGCATCATTTACCAAATAAATAGTCCAAACAAATTGTGTGATACATGTAAACTAACCCGGTTTCCCAAGTCTTCAACAACCAATGAGAGGGTCTCTATTTGAGCAAAATAGCTTGTGAATAGATGCAAATTATCTACTAAAAAGTAATAACCCGATATCGACAGTTCAGTGAGTTGCGGTGTGCATTTGAGAGGCATGCTCTTCATTGGATAATGTATGTACTTGAATGAAATGAGATCCGGTACAGAAATCTCAAAAGGCAGTAACTTATAGCAATCTCGTATCTCTAAGAACTTCAACTGAATGGGACCATATACTTTTAGACTCGTAAGACTGTTTGAACCTTTAACATAAAGTGATTCAAAAAAAGGACAACATTCAAAAAAGTGCCCAATGTGCTTGCCGCACACGTTCACGTTGTTTAGCCAGAGATCCGTAAGCGAAGTGCACCTAGGCAATCCAATATCTCGCAATCTCAATCTCTTTTTACCATAGAGAATAGGCGGGAACCGCTACTTGGGGCTTGGCAGAAATCACATAGAGTCAGTCAAATCCAAGTTAAACTTTTTAACATTTTTTTGCCATTGCAAATTGGACCCATTTGTCAAATTGGGAACATACGTCAGGGGGCTGATCCTGCAAGCTCCATTGGTAAGAGATGCTGAGTTCGGTTAGTGTTTCGCCTGGATAGGAATCGAGGACCTAGTTAACATGATGAATGAACTTGGTCTCTTCAATTAGAGACGGGAACTCACACTTCCTAACAAATTTCAATCTCATTGGAACTAACTTGGGAAGAGTAGTCCACCGGAGAAAAAATGCACCACATCTTACGACTTCTTTCGGGGCTAAAAGAGAGAGAACACAAATAAGGATGTCATCCGGTAACTCGCTAATCAGCTCCTCCCCTCCAATGCAGCCTTCCGTCTGAATCAGAGCACAAGCAATTAAAGCAAGTTTTGCCACCCACGGATTGAATAAGCAAACATGCATCATAAAAACATGTTCTCTAAACATACTAGTCGTCAAAAAGCTTTAGGCTTTTCCAAAGAAATTAAAAATAGTTAAAGGCTTGTAACCCAACGGCAGTAAATATTTAAGAGGTTCAAAGTTCAAACATTAGTATGTGTGATGGCGTAAACATTTATTTTTTAAAAAAATAACAATAAATACAGACAATTGATCGATTATGGTCTTGTAATTAGTCACAACTAGTTGAAGTATGTACCTTTGGTTGCTTCTTCTTCCTCATGACAAGGATTGATTAGGGTTTGAAATTTCTTTTGGTCGGGTTTAGGGTTTTGTAATTAGGATCGGTAAATTCGAACGACTCTGGGATATATCTTACGGGTAAATTGGAAAAGGCAATCGGTGGAGGAGAAAGAAACTTAAAAAGACAAATTGGGTAATGTCGAGTGTCCATTGTCTTTACATTATGATATATATTCATCTTAATAATTTCAATTATATAACTTTTTTATGTCATTATCCGACTTATTGGATTGACTAATTGAAATTTGAGTGAAGCAAATATTTTAATTAAAATTCTCAAAATGAGTAATAACTTGCAACATTTTCCAAAATGTGTAGTTTTTAAGAAGAAAAAAAAGATATTGGGTCTCCTCCACCTGGTGGGTGGCTGCCATATGTCCACCTACATTGGTCTTGGAGATTAATGAGTCCAATTTTTTGAAACTCAGGTACTCATTTATTAAGGACCGGACTTAATAGTACATTATCTCAAACCTTATAAACTTTTAAACCCTTTAAAGTAATTAAACTAATGTTCAAAAACTTGTAAATGATAATATTTTGTATCATTTTAATGCAAAGTATAATGTTGGACCTTAGGCCCATCAGGCAATTATTATTGTGCCTGATTGGGCCCAGGCCTATCAGGCCCATTAGTTGGGTTGAATGGGCCGGTCAACCCGCATTGACCGGCCCAATGCCGCGTAGGCGCCACGTCAGCGTGACGTGGCGTTGATGCAGTTGCCGCCAAAGGTGGCGGCCCACGTGGCAAAGCTAGGGGGATAGCTTTGCCACGCGGTCCAAAGTACGACGTGGCAAGTTCGGTCACGGGGCTGATGATCCCGCGTGCTCCATTCGAAAGAGATGCTAAGTTCGGTTAGTATTTCAGCTGGATAGGAATCGAGAACCTGGTTGATATGATGAATGAACTTGGTCTCTTCAATGAGAGACATGGAATTGCACATCTTAGCAAATTTTAGTGCCATTGGAACTAACTTGGGAAGAGTAGTCCACCGGTGAGAAAGTGCACCACATCTTATGACTTCTTCTGGGGCCAAAAGAGAGAGAATGTGAATAAGGATGTCATCTGGTAACTCGCTAATTAGCTCCTCCCCTCCGACGCAGTCTTCCGTCTAAATCAGAGCACAATCAATTAGAGCAAGTTTTTCACCCGCAGATTGAATAAGCAAACATGCATCATAATAACATATTAACATGTACTGCTTTTTCAAAGAATTGAACAATAAGGCAGATAATTGATCAATTATGGTCTTGCAATTAGGCACAACTTAAATTTTAGTCATGTGGAACTATTCTGCTGTTATTAGCTAGTTCATGAAACAGATCATAATTGATGTAGGAAACGCATAGGAAATCAAGTTAAAGTATGTACCTTTGGTTCCTTGTTCTTCCTCATGACAAGGATTGATTAGGGTTTGAAAGTTTTCTTGGTCGGGTTTAGGGTTTTGTAATTATGGTTGGTAAATTCGGACAAATCGAGGATATTTAACGGGTAAACTGGTAAAGGCAGTCGGTGAAGGAGAAAGAAACGTAGAAAAGACAAATCGGGTAATTTTGAGTGTCCATTGTCGTAAAAAAAGATAAATCAGGTTTTTTTTACATAGTGCCTACAACTGTATTGCGTGTTGATAGTCGTTATTTGATATTTTAGTAGAGTAATTTGGTGAATTATAATACTTTACTTATTTTTTAAAAATAGTTCAATATTGTGATTTTACTAATCTAGATTTGAATAGGGTAAATTTTTTAATTGGTTAAAAATAATTTGAGTTCAATTAAAATTCTTAAAACGAGTAATAACTTACAACAATTTTCAAAATGAGTAGTTTTTTAAAAAAAATAAGGGAAAAGTCCACTTTCGTACCCTGTGGTATCGACCAAATCACTTTAGTACCCTGTGGTAAAAAACCGATCAATCGAGTCATACTTATTCCAATTAACATCAAAAAGGGCCTCGGGCAGCTGCCCGGAGCAGCCCGAACCTACCCGAGCGCTGCCCGGGCCAAGTGGTCAGCCACGTCACCAATTTTGATGACGTGGCGCCACGTCACCAAGAGGAGGAGGAGGAGACGGGGGGAGGAGGAGGAGGGAGGGGAGGAGGAGACGGGGGGGAGGAGGGGGAGGAGGAGGCGGGAGGAGGAGGAGAGGAGGAGGGGGACGCGGGGAGGAGGAGGAGAGGAGGAGGGGACGCGGGGGAGGAGGAGGAGAGGAGGAGGGGAACGGGGGGGAGGGGGACGTGGGGAGGAGGGGGACGCGGGGAGGAGGAGGGGGACGCGGGGAGGAGGAGGCGAGGAGGAGGAGGATGCGGGGGAGGAGGAGGATGCGGGGAGGAGGAGGACGCGGAGGAGGAGGGGGATGCGGGGAGGAGGAGGAGGAGGAGGAGGGGGAGGAGGAGGAGGAGGAACGCGGAGGAGGAGGAGGAACGCGGGGAGGAGGAGGAGGAGGAGGAACGCGGGGAGGAGGAGAGAGGGGAGGAGGAGGAAAATCGGAGGGAGGAGGAGGAGTTGTGACGTGGTGCCACGTCATCAAAATTGGTGATGTGGCTGACCACGTGGCCCGGGCAGCGCTCGGGTAGGTTCGGGCAGCTCCGGGCAGCTGCCCGAGGCCCTTTTTGATGTTAATTGGAATAAGTATGACTCGATTGATCGGTTTTTTACCACAGGGTACTAAAGTGATTTTGGTCGATACCACAGGGTACGAAAGTGGACTTTTCCCAAAAAAATATTTGGTCCCTCCACCTGGGTGACTTCCACGAGGCCACCTACGTTTTCTTAGTTTTTCATTACTTTTTAGGGAAAAGTCCACTTTAGTACCCTGTGGTATCGCGAAAAATCCAGTCAGTACCTGTAGTTTAAAACGTATCAATTGAGTCATACTTATTCTAATTAACATCAATTAGAGGCCCGGGCAGCTGCCAGGACCTGCCCGAACCTACCCGACCCCTGCCTGAACTACGTGGCCAGCCACGTCACCAAATTTTGATGACGTGGCGCCACGTGGACATCCTCCTCCTCCTCCTCCCCTCCTCCTCCGCCCCTCCTCCTCCTCCCCTCCGCCTCCTCCCTCCTCCCCCTCCTCCTCCTCCCTCCTCCCCCCGCGTCCTCCTCCCCCCGCGTCCTCCTCCTCCTCCTCCCCCCGCGTCCTCCTCCTCCCTCCCCTCCTCCTCCTCCTCCTCCCCCCCGCTTCCTCCTCCTCCTCCTCCTCCCCGCGTCCTCCTCCTCCCCCTGCGTCCTCCTCCTCCTCCTCCTCCCCCCGCGTCCTCCTCCTCCTCCTCCTCCCACGTCCTCCTCCTCCCCCCGCGTCCTCTCCTCCTCCTCCTCCTCCCCCTGCGTCCTCCTCCTCCTCCTCCCCCCGCGTCCTCCTCCTCCTCCCTTCCCCCGCTTCCCTCCTCCTCCTCCTCCTCCCCACGTCCTCCTCCTCCTCCTCCCCCCACATCCTCCCTCCTCCTCCTCCTCCTCCCCCCGCGTCCTCCTCCTCCTCCTCCCCGCGTCCTCCTCCTCCTCCTCTCCACGTGGCGCCACGTCATCAAATTTGGTGACGTGGCTGGCCACGTAGTTCGGGCAGGGGTCGGATAGGTTCGGGCAGGTCCGGGCAGCTGCCCGGGCCTCTAATTGATGTTAATTAGAATAAGTATGACTCAATTGATATGTTTTAAACTACAGGGTATTGACTGGATTTTTTGCGATACCACAGGGTACTGAAGTGGACTTTTCCCTACTTTTTAAATGCTATAAATTAGATTTTTATTTTTTCATAAATAGATGCGTAGAGCTCAAAAAATTTATTAAATAAAGATAATTAATTTTTGGATGATGAACACCATCTTGTAACATTTTGAAAATTTCAAAAAAAAGTTGATTAAGGAATGCTCTGCCATCGCCATTTCTAGATAAGAATTGATCAGTAACTCCAAGTCCGAGTATATTTTAAAAGCCCACTAAACTAATGCGGTCAACTTCATTATCAGGCGGTCGTGTCGGAATCCATTCATCATCTGGGAGGAGGACGTTCGTAACGATGAAACTTTCCCTACGGTATTAGAACAAACTCAACCGTGGGACTTAGCATTGACTGGAACTCTCTAGCCCGAACGATGGCACGTGACCGCTCCTTGCTTCCGAGGTTCTCCCAATTAATGTTGGATAACGACAATCGAATATGATCCTGCAAAGGTTTACGGCGTTCTCAATGATGTACATAACAAGTTCGGCATCCATCACGTCTCCTATGAATCCGACGAATTCAACCTCTTTTAAGAGCTGATGCGGGCACGCCCTAGGCTCCACTGCTTTTCTCCTATTTTTAGAACGCAACCCTGCTTCCTGAGACAAAACCGGAATCTCAAACTAGCACTAGATGGATGGATGTATAACCACAGCGAAAACTTTGTTTGGGACAAAAACGTACACCTAGTTTAACTTTATAAAATATCCCCTCACCAAAATGATAATTGTACGCCCTTATAATTTGTGCATGTCAACAACAAAGATACAATGACAAATGTTAATTTCTTATAGAATTTATGAAAAATGTTAAATATACAAATTCTAACAATTTCATTGAATCAAGTATGAGACACATAATTACCTCGAATACAAATCTTCTCAGGAGAGGAAATGCTTCGATCCATGAACCAAAGCAAAGGAGGCTCTCAGTGGAAAATATTGTCGCACAAATAGTCAAATGCTTGAGGTTTCTTAATGTGGGGGTTCCACCGGGCCACCAGAACTCCTGAAACATTCCTAGCAAGACACGTTAAATTTTAAAGCATCATTTACCAATTAGCCAAAACATATTGTGTGATACATGTGGACTAACTTGGACTCCGGAATCTTCAACAACCAATGAGAGGGTCTCTATTTGAGCAAAATAGCTTGTGAACATATGAAAATTGTCTATTAAAAAGTCATAACCTGATAGCAATAGTTCAATGAGTTGCGGTGCGCACTTGAGAGGCATGCTCTTAATTGGATCTTGTACGTACTTGAACGAAATGAGATTCAATGCATAAATCTCAAAAAAATATTACTTATTGCAATCTTGTATCTCCAAGAATTTCAACCGAATGAGACCGTAAGATTGTCTGAACCTGTAACACAAAGTGACTCTAGGAAAGGACAACATTCTAAAGAGTGCTCGATGCGCTTGCCGCACATATTCACATTTTTCAACCAGAGATGCGTAAGCGAAGTGCACATAGGCAAATCAATATCTCGAGATCTCAATCTTTTTTTACCATAGAGAATAGGTAGAAACCGGTATTTGGGGCATGAAGTACCTCCCGTAAAGTAGCCCAAATCCAAGTTAAACTTTCAAACTTTTTTTGCCATTGCAAATTGGACCCATTTATCAAATTGGGAACATACATCACGGGGCTGACTCCACGAGCTCAACTGGTAAGAGATGCTGAGTTCGGTTAGTGTTTCACCTGGATAGGAATTGATGACCTGGTTGACCTGATGAATGAACTTGGTATTTTCAATACGAGACGATCTCTCTCTATTCTTGACAAATTTCAGCGTCATTGGAACTAATTTGGGAAGAGTAGTCCACCGGCAGGAAAGCGCGCTACATCTTATGACTTCTCGCGGGGCCAAAAGGAACAAGTATGTCATCCAGTAACTCGCTAATCAGCTCCTCCCCTTCAACGCAGCCTTCCGTCTGAATACGAGGATGAGCAATTCGAGCGCGTTTTGCCACCCGCGGATTGAATAAGCAAACATGCATCATAAAAACATATATTAGTCGGAAAAGGCTTTAGGCTTTTTGAAAGAATTGAACAATAACGACAGATAATTGATCAATTATGGTATTGTAATTAGGCACAACTAATATTTTAATCAAGCGAAACGCATAGGAAATCAAGTTGAAGTATGTACCTTTGATTGCTTCTTCTTCATCATGACAAGGGTTGATTAGGATTTGTCACTTTTTTTGGTTGGGTTTAGGGTTTTGTAATTAGGGTTGGTAAATTCGGACGACTCGAGGCTAACTGACGAGTAAACTGGTAAAGGCAATCGGTAGAGGAGAAATAAACGTAAAAAGACAAATTGGATAATGTTGAGAATCCATTGGGCCTCCAACAGGTCCATTGTCTTTAAATTATGATATATTAATCTTAATAGCCTAATATATACAAGAATTAAATCTCTAGGAAATTTTTTGTACAAACATAATTATGATGGATTTCATATATTATTTAACATATTTACTTGATGAAATGTCAAAATCTACACCTTAAAACTCTTGCGAGAACATGTTACATCTCATTTAAAAAAGCGGTAACTTATAAGCTAAAGATAAAAACTTTTGGAGATGAACAGCAAGGGAAGAAAATATTTGAATAGAGTATTATCGCCAAAAGAAAATATCATAACAAATTATAATAGTTTGTAGGGTAAATTACTCTATTCCTCGTGTTTGGTCCTATCTCTTCGAGAATTCTTCGTGTTTGAAAAATGATATGGTGTTATTTAATTTTATTATACTTTCTATTTAATTCGGAATATTTTTAGGAATTTGATGCGACCGGAACAACTTACATTAAGCTTCCTTCGCTAATGGCCTTTCCCTGGATGTAAAAATTGAATAATTGATTTCTCACGCAGGGCAGGTGCAATTCACAGTAATAATGGGGTTTTGGCTTTTTTGTAACTTCGAGATGGCCTAATTTTTAACCGCCAATAGGGTAATGTAATTTTTTATTCTTTCTAATTGATTTGAAGTTTTTAAATTTATGATTTATCAAGTTTTGATTTTTTTTCTAATTGATTTGCACTTTTCAAAATTGAATTTTTGATTTTTGATTCAAATTTGAAGTTTTGGATGAATGTGGGAGGAGAAAGACAAAGTGGGAGAAAGGGGATGAATGGAGAAAGAAATTTTTTTTTATTTTTCAAGTAAGAAATTTTCGTGTGAGAATTCGCCGGAGAAAATCAATAAATCTGGCAACAAGGGATCCAAACATATAACAAAATTTAATAATGCAAATATGGTTAATTAATGACGAAGCAGGCAGACGGGTGATAGATATCCAAGACAAGGCGCAAACAAAACAATGAAGGACGTTGGAATTTCAAAAATATTACATTACATTGTTTGTGTAGCTGCAGAATGTAATGTAATAATGTAAATATGGTTAATTATGTTTCTTCCCATTATGATATGTCTATGTGAAGCTTCCTTACAACAGTAAGTCTCTTATTAAGAAAAATAAAATATTCTGCGATGAAAATCTTCCTACGGTATTATAACAAGGTCAACCGCGGGGCGTAACTTTGACTGGAGCTTTCTAGCACGAGCTATGGCACGTGACATCGGCTTGCTTCCAGTGTGATGCCAAGGCGTCCCAATAAGCAACGGATCACGACAATCAAATATGATCTTGTGAAGGTTCACGGCGTTCTCATTAATGTACGTAACAAGTTCGGTATCCAAGATGTCTCCTAAGAATCCGAGAAATTCAACCTCTTTCAAGAACCGATGCGGACACGTCCTAGGCTTCACTGCTTTTCTCTTTATGTTTCCTGAGACAAAATTGGAATCTCAAACTAGCACTAGATGGATATATAGCCGCAGCAAAAACTTTTTTCCAAAAAAAATGTACACTTATTTAAACATTTTAATAGAACATTCCCTCGCGAAAATAATAATGGTACACCCTTCAAGTTTGTCCACGTCAACAGCAAAGGTACAATAACAAATATTTTTTTTTTAGAATTTATAAGAAATGTTAAATATAGAATGAAAATTCAAACAAATTCATTGAATCAAGTATGAGACACATACTTACCTCGAACACAAATCTTCTCACGAGCGGACACGATTTGATCCATGAACCGAAAAAAAGGAGGCTCTCTATGAAACTTGTTGTATCATGGATAGTCAAATGCTTGAGGTTTCTCAAGGTGGGGATTTCACTGAGCCACTGCAACTCTTGGAAAATCCCGAACAAGACATGTTGAACTTTAAGCATCATTTATCAAATAGTCAAAACAAATTGCTTTCTCAAGGTGGAGATTTCAGTGAGCCACTTCAACTCCTGGAAAATCCCAAGCAAGACATGTTAAACTTTAAGCATCATTTATCAAACAATCAAAAAAAATTGTGTTATGCATGTAAACTAACCCGTGATTTGGAGTTTTCAACAATCAATGAGAGAGTCTCTATTTAAGCAAAATAGCTTGTGAACAGATGAAAATTATCTATTAACAAGTAATAATCTAATTTCAATAGTTCATTGAGTTGCGGTGCGCACTTGAGAGGCATGATCTTCATTGGATCTTCATTGTATCTCTAAGAACTTTAATCGAATGGGACCGTCTACTTTTAGACTCGTAAGACTGTCTGAAGTGATTCAAAGACAGAACAACATTCTAAAAAGTGCTCGATGTTCTTGCCGCACACGTTCACATTCTTCAACCGGAGATCCGTAAGGGAGATCCACCTAGACAAGTCAATATCTTGCGATCTCAATATTTTTTTGTCATAGAGAATAGGCAGAAACCGTTACTTGGGGCCTGGAACCCATCGCAGAGGGTCGTTAAACTTTTTAACTTTTTTTTCCATTGCAAATTGGACCCATTTGTCAAATTGAGAACGTGTGTCACGGTGCTTATCCCGCATGCTCCATTCGAAAGAGATGCTAAGTTCGGTTAGTATTTCAGCTGGATAGGAACCGAGGACATGGTTGACATGATGGATGAACTTGGTCTCTTCAATCAGAGACATGAAATCACACTTCCTATCAAATTTCAATGCCATTGGAACTAACTTGGGAAGAGTACTCCACCGACGGAAAAGCACACCACATCTTATGACTTCTTCTGGGCCCAAAAGAGAGAGGACGTGAATAAGGATGTCATCTGGTAACTCGCTAATCAGCTCCTCCCCTTCGACGCAGCCTTCCGTCTGAATACGAGCACGAGCAATTAGACCAAGTTTTGTCACCCACGGATTGAATACGCAAACATGCATCATAATAACATGTACTGCTTTTTCAAATAATTGAACAATAAGGCAGATACTTAGGCACAACTTCAATTTTAATCAGGTGGAATTGTTCAGCTGTTGCTAGCTACTCCATGAAACAAATAATAATTGATGTAGGAAACGCATAGGAAATCAAGTTGAACTATGTACCTTTGGTTGCTTCTTCTTCGTCATGACAAGGATTGATTAGGGTTTGTTTTTTGGTCAGGTTAACGGTTTGTAATTTTTTTTGGGTTGAATGTAGGGTTTGTAATTAGGGTTGGTAAATTCGGACGAATCGAGGATATATAACGGGTAAACCGGTAAAGGCAATCGGTTTTTTAGGAAAATAAATGCAATCGGTGGAGAAGAAAGAAACGTAAAGAGGCAAATTGGGAAATGTTGAGGGTCTATTGGGCCTCCAGTAGGTCCATTGTCTTTAAATTATGATGTATTCATCTTAATGGTTTACTGATTAACTAGTGCACCGACTAATGTAAATTGAAGTTGGATAAATTGTATATAAGATTTAAAAAAAATTTGACAGTGATATATTTTCACAGATTCGAACTCGTGTTCAATTAAAATTCTGAAGATGAGTAATAATTTACGGCATTTTTTAAAATGTGTAATTCTGAAGAAAAAAAATAAAGAAGCACTGGGTCCCCTTTACCTGTTTGGCTGCGACGTGAACATCTAGTTTTTTTAAAATATTTAAAGTTGGTGCTGATTGTTTGAATGATTTAATTTTTTTTAATTTCGCATCTTTTCAAAATCTACACATAAAGCTCAAACGTTATGTAAAATATAAAAAAAATAATTCATTTAGATAACGAACACCACCTTATAACATTTTTAAAAGATAAAAGATTTGTGATTAGGAAGTAGAGACCATGATCCTACATTCCTACTCATAGTCATCACCTGATAAAAATTGATTCGACAAATCCAAGTCTGAGTATATTTTATAAGCCCACTAAACGAATGTGGTGCACTTCAATAGCCCGCGTTGACCAATTGGCAATGTCCTAAGGCTTATTGGGCTTCCCCGATACCGGAAGGGAGACTTTCCTTTTTCCTTTTGGTTTATTGGGTTACTTAATAACAAGGTTTTCAAATACGACCCGGAGAGCGATTCGTTCTTGCTTCCGGGTCGCATTTTAACGGGTCTGACCGGTTAGATCACCAATCAGACTGATACTTTATATATATATTAAACTATATTTTTATTAATATTTTAATTATCACTATCCCACAGCCCCAACTTTTTTTTCTTTTTTGACTCATCGTAACCTTGAAATCCGTAAAAAAAATATCTAATTAAACATAATTTTTCTCTTTTTATTAGGATTTTGTTGATTTTTTTGGGTCAAAATATCTGACCAACCCCCATTTTTTGGTCAAAATATCTGACCAACCCTGATTTTTTTATTCAACCTTACGAACCATAAAAAATGGAGTTAAAATTTGGTCAAACCATCCGGTCTGACCATTTTTTGGACGGTTCGTAAGGTTGGCAGTTTTCTGGCCAAATCCGGTACGCTCTTTAGACCAAATCACAGTCCGATCGGTCAAACTACCGATCGGACCGCATATTTAAAAACTATGCTTAATAATTTACTAAGAAAAAAAATTATACGTTTAGTTCTTTCAAAGAAACTAACAATTTACCACATCTATAATAGTTAGCCTGATATTACATGAATTAGAACTCTAGGAAAACTCTGTATAAACAAAATATAAACATAAATATGATCGATTTCATATATTATTTAACATATTTACTTGATGAAATGTCTAAATCTACATCTTAAAACTCTTACGAGAACATGTTGCATCTCATTTAAAAAAGAGGTAACTTATTAGCAAAAGATAACAATTTTGGAAGATGAACAGCAAGGGAAGAAAATATTTGAATAGCGTATTATCGCCAAAAGAAAAAATCATAACAACTTATAATAGTTTATAAGGTAAATTACACTCAAGTTTTCGTGTTTGGTTTTATCCCTTCTAGGATCCGTCTTGCTTGAAAAATAATTATGGTATGTTCTATGTTTGGTTTTATTATATGTTAGGGTCCTATGGTTGGAATTAGTAATTTTAAAAGGGCAAATTATCTTCTAGTCCTTGACTTTTGGTCACCCTCCCCCTAGGGTCCCTGACTTTTGGAAAATGATTATCCCGTCCCTAAGTTTTGATAATAATAGACTCTCGGTTCCCTGAAGCCAGAATATTCCTTTTTCTCTGGCAAACTCCCACTTGAAAAGACTAAAATGCCCTTCCCACTTAAAAATAAAAAATTATCTCCTTCCCCACTCTTCCCCAAACTTTTAATTAAAACTCAAACTCAATGAACACCAAAACTAATTTGTGGGTTGCATCTGAAATCAAATGAAAAAATGGAGAAGGAGCAACAACAACAACAAAAAAAACCCACCCATATCTAGAATTGACCCAACCATAAAAGCAAAAGAAGATACCATCATCACATCCCTCTTCTGCTTCTCACCTATATTCTCCTCGCTACTACCATTATCACTACCAATCCTACTAGAAGCACAAAAGCCATCATCCAGAGCTGCCCGATTATCACCATCAATCCTACCCAGCACAAGGTCGAACCACCGACGGCGATTAAAAGACAGCAGAAACCCTCCCCAACCCCAAAATCTTCGAAGCCTTAATCTCTGCGATTGAATCCCCACTAGTAACAAACCCACTCACACTATTGCTGCTGATTTTGTCCAAGAAATTGTCATGTTCGAGCACTCAGCGCAATCCCAGAACCCATCAGCGTGGACGGGGAGGTATCGCGCCCTGGTCCACGTCGACGCCGGGGTGTCTGATTTCTTAGCGGGCGACCGGTCGGCTACCCTGCTGCGCAGCACATGAGCTTAGGGCACCAGGAGGGAAAGAGGGCAAGGACGTGAGGCGAGCGTGGACCTGGAGGCAGGCAAGGACTTGAATAGAGGGAGAGGGAGAGGCGGAGAAGGAGCCGAGGAGATACCACGAGGCTCGACGACGAGATACTGAGAATTAGGATGTTGCCGATTCTAATTTTTGGTGTTCAATTTTTCTTTTTTAAATGATGCAATTCAATTAAACGGGTTTAGTGTAGCTACTGAGAATTAGGATATTGCCGGCCGATTATTTTTTTAAGTTCTTGATTCCAATTGTTTCGATTGTGTTTCGAGGCTCAAGTTTCTATATCTAATTAGTTTTGATTTTCATTGAAAAGGTTTGAATTTAGGTTTAGGATTTTTGGTTGAAGGTAGGAAGAAGATGGGTGTGGGGAAGAAGAAAAGGGAAAGAATGAGAGATTTTTTATTTTTTAAGTGGGGGATATTTTGGTCATTTCTGGGGGTTCACCAGAGAAAAAGAAATATTTTGGCTTCATGTGGTACCCTCACCCTTTAACCAAATTTGTTACAATCTAATAAGGTTGATTTTAGAAAGGTTTAAGCTTAGTTCATCGATGTTTGGTAAAATAGGCATAACTTCCTCGTCTGGACTCCAAATTAGGTTATTCTAATTCATGTAGATTCGTAACAAATAGATCTATAACTTTGTTCTTTTAGTTTTGTGATTTATGAAATAATTTGGTCCGAACAAAGTCAGAATTCTAGGTACTCTGAAATAGGACTGATTTTGTCGGTATTGGAAAGATTTGGGAAAATTACTTGTTATGTGATTCTATTTGAATAAGCTCGTTTTAGGGACTTATTACAATATATTAAAAAGTTTAGAAATGATTTTGGAAGGCTAGGAAAGTATAGGACTAAAATAAAAAATTTAGTTGTAAGTGGGCTAGGTGGTAACTTTTGGTGGGTAGTATACTATACAAAAAGGAAGATATTTTGGGTAGACTTTAGGCACCAAACCCACGCCTTTTTAGACAGAAAAACAGAGTAGAAAGGTGTAGAATAAAGGGGAAAAGAGGAGGAGAGAAAAGGGGACCAAATTTAGGCAATTTTGAAGAAAAAGGTAAGTAGTTTTGTAGGATTTTGCTTTAATTGAGTAGAAATCCTTTTGAACCTTGAAGAAGCTAATAGGTGAAGGTTTGAACAAGATAATATGGTTCTAGATGAAGGAGGTTAAGGTGGGGTTAAGCTAAAATTCATTTATATATGGAAGTTGAAAGAAAAGTCAAACACCAGGTTGTAGTTTTGTGAATTTTAGCATAGTTTTGGGGCTACCTTGTATAAATTCGAAATTCAGGGTTTATAAAATGAGTTTTTATGGTTCCTTTGCTAATAGGTTGGTAATGATAGTGATTTATGTTCTTTTGCTAGTTAATCGATGGTTTGTATTCGAGGGCCACGAGGTGTAAATCGAAGTAAGTGGATATTCTTTTTAACATGTGTTTAATTAACTGGACGTGGGTGATGTGCTTTGTTTGGCGTACTTTTGAATGGGTTGAAATGTGATATTGGGTTTGGTTTTGGGCTATTTGGTATTGAGGTTGCTTTCGGATTGTCTGTGTATGTATGTGAATTTTGGAAAGTCTGATATGTGATTTGTGTGATGACGGATGATGAGGTCTACCCATGACCAACCGGGGATGTTGGCATATGTGCACATATTCTGAGGATACATTAGATATATATATACGATATGATATTTGGCCGGCGGGGTTAGTTTCTGATGGCGCTTTAAGATATGGTATCCTCGTGTCGGAGAGGGAGTGACACTATCTAGACCTATCTGAAGTTCATCCGAATTATGTTATGTATTTTGTGAAAGTCTATCTGAAATTCTGATTATGTTTGATATGTGATTCCTTTGATAACCCTATTTGTGATGCGGTCTTTTGTTGTCTTAGCTGTTGTTTTAGTATGTGGTTGGGTTGGTTGGGAACGACTGGTTGGTTAAATACATGTTACTTATAATATTCGCTTACTAAGTATTTCAAAGTACTTATCCCTTACTAATCAACAGGTGAAGAGTTTTGAGAGGTATTTGCATCTAGAGAAGCTTTTTCATCCAAAGTTCAGCTCGTTGTCCTCATTCTCGGGCTACGTTCAAATGTCTCCAGATGGTCTTTTGTCCTTGTGATCTAGGTCGCTCCATTATACATATTCCCTTGTCTTTTAACGTATGACTTAGATTAATGTTAATATGTAATATATTTATAATTTATGTTATGTTTTAAAAAGGATGGGTTTGGTGATATGATGTTGGAATGTGTACTCCAACTTTTGAATTATGCCTGCCAGGTTTTAGATAACGATAAGTATGTTTGTTCGAAGATGTAACTTTGTTGAAAAATATTTAGATGATTCTCTTACTGAGAATGACGTGTTATGTTTGAGGCTTGCTAGGTTATGGTCATTATATTATCTTTGACATAATCTAGCACCGGTCACCGATCACGAATTTGGGTCGTGACAGACTTGGTATCAGAGTTTAGTCAGAGCCCTAGGTTTAAGCCTAGCTTTTTGTTTGCATGTTGTGTATAATGGAGCATATGGTTTGTCATGTCTTTGAACCTCTTTTGTTGTGTTATCCTTTAGTATGCTTAATTCTGACTTATCTGTATAGGAGGATATGACAACTCCACATAGTGGTACTGAGATGGCTGGAGAGCATGGTGAAAGCTCTCAGGGTCGGAGGGAGGATGTTGTACCTGAGACTACACCACCGATTGAGGCCCTTACTGCTGGTGGGGTTACTAGAGATGAGATTCTGCCACCTGTGACTGCTGTTCTCACTTCTGAGATGGAAAGGCATGGTGGTGATGGTGTTGATAGAGTTATGAAAGTAATGGAGAAATTCATCGCTATTCAGCAAACACAAGTAGAGCAGAATGTTACACTAGCTGCTAAAGATAACTCTTTGGGTGAATTTCTGAAGTTGAATCCACCAACATTTTCTGGCTTAAGTGATGATCCTCAGGTATTCATTGATGAGATGGAGAAGAGGAGAAGGATCTTAAGGTGTGATAAAGAGCGAATGGTGGAGTTAGCTACATTTCAATTGGTATGTGTGGCTGGAATTTGGTTCCAAAATGAGGGATCATATGCATGGACTTGGGAGATCTTTTGTAAGGCCTTATTGGATCGGTTCTTGCTAGAGAGCTTGAAGGATGCCTGAGCTTTTGAATTTGAGCGGTTGGTGAAGACTCCAGAGATGACAGTAGCTCAATATGATGAGAGGTTCACCTATCTGTCATGGTATGTAAAACACTTGATTCCTAATGAGGAGATAAAGGTAAAGAGGTTTGTTCGTGGACTTGATGACTCTATGTTCAAAGTTATGTATCCTCGTGGGTTCGAGATATATGCAGCTGCAGTGGATTGTGCTCGAACATTGGAGACTCGAGATAATGAACGTCAAGTGGTCCTAAGTCAACCAAAACTCCAAAAGATTGATAAACAACCACAAAGGAGTTTCAACCAAGGCTTTAGACAACAAGAGAGATGGATCGATACTCAGCCAGCATCGTTAAGGGGTGGAGGACCTGTTGGTAGATTTGGACGAGGAAAGGATTTTCGTGGTCAAAGATTCATTCAAAATCAACCCAGCAGTTTAAGGATGTGTCAAAGTTGTGGTAAACAACATCCTAGAGATGTTTGTTACAAAAGGACAGGAGCTTGTTTTCGTTGTGGTAAGATAGGTCACTTGGTGAAAGATTATCCTACAAATAGTCAGCGTAAACAAGTGGCGAGTTTGATAGCTAGACCACCAATACAAGAGTATCCTTGGCCACAAGTTCAACAAGGGAATCGATATGATCAAAGGGAAGTAGGTTCGAGGATCGAGGGACCTAAGTCTGATGGTGGAGGAGGTACCGTACACCCTCGAGTGTATGCTTTGACCAGAAAGGATGCTGATGCTAGTAACACTGTGGTGTCAGGTAACCTTCACATTGGATCATCTTATGCACCCATTCTATTTAATTCGGGTTCTACACACTCTTTTGTGTCATCTCGATATGTTCAATATTTGGGTGTTATGTCTATGTGTTTTGATGAGTCAATGATTGTTGCTACTCCTTCGAGCGGGTTTGTGCATGTTTGTGAAGTTATTAGATCTTACAATATTCAAATTGGTGGACATGACTTGATGACTGATTTATACATATTGGATATGGATGATTTTGATATAATAGTGGGCATGGATTTGTTATCCTCTTATCATGCGGTAGTGGATTGTTTTGGAAAAAGAATTATTTTCTATCCTACAGATGAGGCAGAGTTTGAGTTCCAGGGTGAGAAAAAGGTGGTTACGGTAAAACTTATCTCTTACATGAAAGCTATTAAGTTTCTAAGGAAAGGGTGTGCGAGCTATTTAACTATGGTGAAGGAAATAAAGAAGGAAGATATTTCAGTGGATCATGTTCCTATTGTCAGAGAGTACCCAGATGTATTTCCAGAGGATTTACCAGGCTTGCCTCCAGAGAGGGAGATTGAATTTTGTATTGATCTTGTACCAGGTACTGAACCAATTTCTATACCACCTTATCGTATGGCTCCAGCTGAAATGAGAGAGTTGAAAGATCAGTTACAAGATTTATTGAATAAAGGGTACATAAGGCCTAGTATTTCTCCATGGGGAGCCCCAGTGCTATTTGTAAAGAAGAAAGATGGGAGTTTACGGTTGTGCATAGATTACAGAAAGCTGAATAAAGTAACTATATTCAACCGATATCCTCTTCCGAGAATAGATGATTTATTTGATCAGCTATGAGGATCTAAATGGTTTTCTAAGATTGACTTGAGATCAGGGTACCATCAGTTACGGATTAGAGAGATGGACATTCCAAAGATGGCATTTAGGACTCGATATGGATATTATGAGTTTTTGGTTATGCCATTTGGTTTGACTAATGCCCCAGCTGCTTTTATGGATATGATGAATCGAACCTTTAAGCCTTTCCTGGTTCAGTTTGTGGTTGTGTTTATTGATGATATTTTGGTTTACTCTACTAACCAAGAAGATCATGAAAAACACTTTAGGCAAGTGTTGCAGACGCTACGAGAGAAAAAGCTATATGCTAAATTCTCAAAGTGTGAGTTTTGGCTTCAAAGTGTAGCTTTTCTGGGACATGTGGTGTCTAAAGATAGAGTGTCAATTGACCCAAAGAAGGTGAAAGTTATTGTGAATTGGCCGACCCCAGCTAATATTACTGAGATACGTAGCTTTCTGGGTTTAGCAGGGTATTATCGACAGTTTGTCAAAGGGTTCTCTACTTTGGCAGCACCTTTAACCCGGCTAACTCATAAAAATGTCAAGTATGAATGGTCAGAGAGATGTGAAGAGAGTTTTCAGGAATTGAAGAATCGATTAACACATGCACCTGTACTGGTTCTACCTTTAGGATCAGGTAGATATTCAGTTTATTGTGATGCTTCTAGAGTTAGTTTGGGATGTGTTCTTATGCAACACAAGAATGTTATTGCTTATGCCTCTAGACAACTGAAGAAACATGAAGAGAATTATCCAGTCAATGACTTGGAAATGGCAGCTGTCGTATTTGCATTGAAGATTTGGAGGCACTACTTATATGGTGAGAAGTTTGAGATATATACAGATCATAAAAGCCTCAAGTACATTTTTGAGCAATGAGATTTGAACTTAAGACAGAGAAGATGGATGGAGTTACTTAAGGATTATGACTGCACTATTAACTATCACCCTGGAAAAGCTAATGTGGTAGCTGATGCTTTAAGTCAAAAGTCTTTAATTCAGCCAAAGTTTATAGCAGAGATGCATATGAGACCTACCTTATGAGGAAGAGTTATGGAATTGCAATGGGAGGATCCAGAGGTCATTGAGATGATGGAAAAAGTTGAACAAGGTGAACTACCCAAATTTTGACTTAGTGCAAATGGTGTGTTGTATTTTAGTTCTCGAGTAGTTGTCCCTGATGTTGGATATCTAAGAAAAAACTATTGACTCAACCGCACCAAGCAGTATATAGTATGCACCATGGATCTACAAAGATGTACCATGATTTGAGATGCAATTATTGGTGGCAAGGTATGAAAAAGGACATTGCAACATTTGTTTCGAAGTGTCTGACTTATCAACAGGTAAAAGCAGAGCATCAGAGGCCTTCTGGATTACTACAACCTCTAGAAATTCCGGTATGGAAGTGGGAGTAGATAATAATAGATTTATTAGTAGGACTTCCAACAACCTCAAGAGGTTATGATGAAGTGTGGGTCATTGTTGACAGATTGACAAAATCTTCACATTTCCTACCAATAAAGAGTACATATAATGCAAGTAGGTTTGCTCAGATATTTATGGATGAAATTATTCGCCTCTATGGTGTACCAGTGTCAATTGTCTCTGATCATGAAACTCATTTCACATCAAGATTTTGGAGGCAATTTCAAGAGGCTATGGGAACTCGTTTGGATTTGAGTACGGCCTTTCATCCTCAAACAGATGGCCAGACTGAGCATATTATTCAGATTTTGGAAGATATGATGCGAACTTGTGCCATTAATTTTGGAGGAAGTTGGGATCGTTATTTGCCATTGATGGAGTTTACCTATAATAATAGCTATCAGTCAAGTATCAAGATGGCTCCATATCAAGCTTTATATGGAAGAAAATGTAGATCTCCATTATGTTGGAATGAGGTGGGTGAGAAATAATTATTGGGCAATGACTTAGTGCAAAAAACTAATGAGAAGATACAATTGATTTGACAAAGATTAGAAACTGCTCAAAGTCGGCAAAAGTCATATTCAGATAAGAGACGAAAAGATATTGAGTTTGATGTGGGATTAGATGTTTTCCTCAAAGTATCACCCATGAAGGGAACAATGAGGTTTGGAAGAAGAGGCAAACTCAGTCCTAGATATATTGGCCCGTTTGAGATTTTGGAGCGAGTTGGGCCAGTGGCATATCGATTGGCTTTGCCGCCATCTTTGTCACATATTCACCCAGTGTTCCATGTTTCCATGCTTAAGCGATATTTACATGATCATACTCACATTTTGGAGCCACAACTAGTGGAGATTTGACATATCAGGAGAATCCAAAAAGGATATTGGATCACCAAGTTAGAAAGCTTTGGAATAGAGAGCTTCCTATGTGAAAGGTTGAATGGAAAAATCGTTCTTTAGATGAGGCAACTTGGGAAATGGAGGAAGAGATGAAAACTAAGTATCCGCATCTATTTGAATAACAAGTAAGTTAGCCTTTCATTAAGCAAATTCGGGGACCAAATTTTATAAGGAGGGGAGACTGTGGTACCCTCACCCTTTAACCAAATTTGTTACAACCTAATAAGGTTGATTTTAGAAAGGTTTAAGCTTAGTTCGTCGACGTTTGGTAAAATAGGCGTAATTTTCTCATCCAGACTCCAAATTAGGTGATTCTAATTCGTGTAGATTCATAACAAATAGATCTATAACTTTGTTCTTTTATTTTTGTGATTTATGAAATAATTTGGTCCGAACAAAGTCAGAATTCTAGGTACTCGGAAATAGGACTGATTTCGTCGGTATTGAAAAGATTTGTGAAAATAACTTGTTATGTGATTCTATTTGAATAAGCTCGTTTTAGGGACTTATTACAATATATTAAGAAGTTTAGAAATGATTTTGGAAGGCTAGGGAAGTCTAGGACTAAAAGAGAAAATTTAGTTGTAAGTGGGCTAGGTGGCAACTTTTGGTGGGTAGTATACTATACAAAAATGAAGATATTTTGGGTAGACTTTAGGCACCAAATCTATGCCCTTTTAGATAGAAAAAAAGAGTAGAAAGGTGTAGCAGAAAGGGGAAAAGAGGAGGAGAGAAAAGGGGACCAAATTTGGGCAATTTTGAAGTAAAAGGTAAGTAGTTTTGTAGGATTTTACTTTAATTGAGTAGAAATCCTTTTGAATCTTGAAGAAGCTAATAGGTGAAGGTTTGAACAAGATAATATGGTTCTAGATGAAGGAGGTTAAGGTGGACTTAAGCTAAAATTCGTTTATATATGGAAGTTAAAAGAAAAGTCAAACACCGGGTTGTAGTTTTGTGAATTTTTGCATGGTTTTGGGGCTACCTTGTATAAATTTGAAATTAAGAGTTTATAAAATGAGTTTTTATGGTTCCTATGACATATTTACATGCTAATAGGTTGGTAATGATAGTGATTTATATTCTTTTGACTAGTTAATCGACAGTTTGTATTCGAGGGCCACGAGGTGTAAATCGAAGCACGGAGCTTCTCTTTGAATGGTTGACCAACCATTATTTTGTAAGTGGATATTCTTTGTAACATGTGTTTAATTAACTGGACGTGGGTGATGTGCTTTGTTTGGCGTACTTTTGAATGGGTTGAAATATGGTATTGGATTTGGTTTTGGGCTATTTGGTATTGAGGTTGCTTTTGGATTGTCTATGTATGTATGCGAATTTTGAAAAGTCTGGTATGTGATTTGTGTGATGGCGGATGATGAGGTCTACCCGTGACCAACCGGGGATGTTGGCATATGTGCACATATTCTGAGAATATATTAGATATGTATACGATATGATATTTGGCCGGCGGGGTTAGTTTCTGATGGCGCCTTAAGATATGGTATCCTCGTGTCGGAGAGGGAGTGACACTATCTAGACCTATCTGAAGTTCATCCGAATTGTGTTATGTATTTTGTGAAAGTCTATCTGAAATTCTGATTATGTTTGATATGTGATTCCTTTGATAACCCTATTTGTGATGCGGTCTTTTGTTGTCTTAGCTGTTGTGTTAGTATGTGGTTGGGTTGGTTGGGAACGACTGGTTGGTTAAATACATGTTACTTATAATATTTGCTTACTAAGTATTTCAAAGCACTTATCCCTTACTAATCAACAGGTGAAGAGTTTTGAGAGGTGTTTGCATCTGGAGAAGTTTTTTCATCCAAGTTCAGCATGTTGTCCTCATTCTCGGGCTACGTTCAAAGGTCTCCAGATGGTCTTTTGTCGTTGTGATCTAGGTCGCTCCATTATACATATTCCCTTATCTTTTGACGTATGACTTAGATTAATGTTAATATGTAATATATTTGTAATTTATGTTATGTTTTAAAAAGAATAGGTTTGGTGATATGATGTTGGAATGTGTACTCCAACTTTTGAATTATGCCTGCCAGGTTTTAGATAACGATAAGTATGTTTGTTCGAAGATATAACTTTGTTGAAAAATATTTAGATGATTCTCTTACTGAGAATGACGTGTTATGTTTGAGGCTTGCTAGGTTATGGTCATTATATTATCTTTGACATAATCTAGCGCCGGTCACCAACCACGAATTTAGGTCGTGACACTTCAGGGACCCAAGAGTCTATTATCATCAAAACTTAGGGATGGAAAAATTATTTTCCAAAAGCTAGGGACCCTAGGGGAGGGTGACCAAAGGTCAGGGATGTGAGAGTAATTTTTTTATTTTAAAATCTACTCGATATGGTGTTTTTGAAAAATATAAAAAAAAGAGGAGATTGAAAAATATATTTTATTTGGGGCAACTCACATCGCCAACGGAGTGGAAAAATCCAATATGGCATGCCAAATGGCATCATTTTTAAGATTCGGAGTACATCCACTTCGAGTCTGTAACGCAAAAAATCGTGTAACCACAAGACCTAAAAAGTCGTTTATACACCGATGATAAATGTAAAAAATTTAAAATCACAGGTACCAAATTTGAGGTGCACTTCAATAGCCCACTAAACAAATGAGGTGCACTTTAATGGGTATGGATTGGGTACGGAATGCCACTATTCCGAACCGTTTGAAATAAAGACACGCGGGGACTTTTTTGTAAATGCGCTAAAATATGGGGACCAAAATGAAAAAAGTCACGCACAAACACATGTCGGATACAAATGTCATTATCACATAACTGCGCATGCCAGTATCACATAACTACACATGCCAGTATCACATAACTGCACATGCCATTGTGACCTTTTTGCAAAAATGCTAAAATACGGGGACCAAAATAAAAAAAAACTACGCGTGCCATTATCATCAACGGAGATTTTCCGTTTTCACAAAAACAAATGCCATTATCACATAACTATACTTACCATTATCACTTAACTACGCTTGCCATTATCATATACTTGCGCTTGCCGCTGCGATCCCCCTTCACTCCAAATCGTTCGGAATCAATTCTTTCACTCCGTACCCAATCCAAAGCCCACTTTAATAGCCCGCGTTGACTAACTGCAATGTCCTAAGGCTTATTGGACTTACCCAATACCGAAACGAAAACTTTCCCTTTTCCTTTTGGTTTATTGGTTAATTAATAATTTACAAAGAAAAAAATTATAAGTTTAGTTCTTTCTCAGAAACCAACAATTTACCACATTAATTATAATAGTTAGCCTAATATTACACGAATTAAAACTCCAGTAAAACTTTGTATAAACAAAATATAAATATAACTATGATCGATTTCATATATTATTTAACATATTTACTTGATGAAATGTCAAAATCTACATCTTAAGACTCTTACGAGAACATGTTACATCTCATTTAAAAAGAGGTAACTTATTAGCATAGTTTTAAAAAATACGGTCGGATCGAACGACCCAAAAAAATGGACCAAATCTGGGTCGTACGAAAATTCGTATTTTAAAACTATGTTTTTTAGAAAAGATTACAATTTTTGAAGATGACCAGCAAGGGAAGAAAATATTTGAATAGAGTACTATCGCCAAAAAAAAAATATCGTAACAACCTATAATACGTAGGGTAAATTAATCTTCCTTCGCTAATGGCCTTTCCCTGGATGTTTTCAAATTTAGCAAAAGATTACAATTTTTTTATTCTTTCTAATTGATTTAGAATTTTTAAAATTAGAATTATTTAAATTTTGATTCTTTTCTCACGCAAGGCAGGTCAAGGACGGCCTAATTTTTAACTGCCAGTAAGGTTCCGTAATTTTTAGTTTAGTGGGATGAAAAAGGTGAAGGGAGAAGGAAATAGAAAGTTTTAGTTTCTTAAAGAGATAGTCTGATGGAAAAAATTATTAATTCTGATAAAAGTGACCCGTAAAAAAACTAAACATAAGAGATAACATAATCATTTTCAAACACGAAGACATGATAATTTACCCTAATTTATAAAGAATGTTATTAAGTAACATGAAAATATTACACTGAAGATTTTTTAGAACAAATTACGAAATTCTGTTATGTAAATCCTAGGCACATCAGATGATGAATGCACATCAGATGATGAATTCAGTGTCAATTTTGACTAATTAGAAAATATGTGCAAATCGTCACAATTTTAGCCAAATACGATGGCACCATTGGGAGATTCATATGAGTTAAAAGGTACAGATTACTTCGAAATAGAGGATTTGACTTCCTACCTCATATGGGTACTGACTACTCTGCTACAAACATAATTGGTCATTCCAACAATTTGTTTCAGACATTTTCTTGGGAAACCAGCTAATTTTATTGGCATTTAGCCAAGGATTTTCTTGGGTAATTTTTTAAAAAAGAGGGTAAAAATTAAAAAAAAAACGTTTTTGGAAGCATTTCCCGGGCAAAAACTTTTTTTTGCACTACATTTAAGGGTGGTTGGCGGTTCGGAACCATTGTTCAAAGAAATCAAAACCGTTATCGGAAGTTCCGGGATAGTTCCCTAAACCGTCGGACACACCATTTGCATACCACTTGTATTGTATTTTTTACTTTCTGAAAATTACACGATGTTTTAACCACACAACAAAATTACACTATGTTCTTTGGAATTTCTTGAAATTAGATTTTCTTTGGCATTTCATGGAAATAAACAGCCAAAAAAGACTAGCAGAAAAGCCAAGACGACTAGACCCATTATGAAGCCATTGGTCACTCAATAGAGAGAAGTACGATTAATTGCTGGCCGTCACAGGAATTTTGTTGTTGGCCATAATTACAGAAATCTTGCAATAATAAACCAAGATCCACGGCTAAATGAGTTTTATAGCGGATGTTGACTTTTGAAAATATAGTCGTGTTTAATATTTATCAAAAAAATTAATTTAAAAAAATTTACATGATTCGAATTTAGATTAGTCGGCATGATAAATTTCCGGATACCAAATAATATACCGGAAAATAATCTATCTAATTCCTACCCAATACTTCTCCTTTTTTCGTTTTCTAAGAATTCGTATACAGTACTTCTCATAAAACTTGAAAGCTGGAAACCTGTGGGCTGTTAACATCTATCTAACTGGCTATGGATTGCCAAGTTTGATAGAGAATGTCAAGCACCATCAACTGTGTTTTTTTGTTCACACTTTGCTATCATATATAGAGATACAACTAATTTAAAGTTGAAAATGATAATACTTGTTCTATTCATAATGTCTATTAAAATTGTCAAATTTAAATTCTTACGAGAAAATGGTTACGAGTTACTGTTAAAGTATGAATTTCGCATTTAGGGAATATGCATGTATCATCTGTATAATAAAGTACATTTTACCTAGCAATTAACTTATCAAAAAATTTATTTTAAAATTAAAAATTTGAGTACGATATAAAGACTTTCACGTTTACAAAACATTTACTTAGGGTGTGTTTGGAAAGGTGAAAATAAATGAGGGAGGAAAGAAATTTGGATAAATTTGGTCAAAAATGATGGTAAAATATTTGTTTAAAGTAAAATTTTAAACAAATTCATCCAAATTTCGTTCCTCCCAAATTATTTCACCCTTCCAAACAAACTGATAATATTCCAAAAGAAAAAAAGTTTGCATAATATAATGTAATTTTTCTTAGAACTAAATTGAACAAATTGAAATTGACTATTATTCCATTCCCAATATTAGGTGGCTCTTCCATACTTTTCCATCTAAATGGTGTAAGATTAACATTTCGTATGCATTTTCTTCAGTACAAGATCCATATCACACATCTGGATTCGAAAAACTTTGAATAGTTTTAAATATCGTCGTACTATATTTTAACAATACTACATTTTAAAAATATGAACTCGACATATCTGATTAAATTACGTAGTTAATCGAAGTAATTAGGAGGTATTACGAAAGGTAATCTAATGTAAAACAGAGTGCAAATTGAACGAGCGATTGTCATATGGTACTTGGCATAATGTGACACATTGAAAGAAAACACAAAATGATGTCACTCCTCCAGTACAGAAGTCAAAATTAAAAATACAAAATCGTTGTTTTTTCTCGTTAATCTCTTTAGGCCCTCCATTACTAGCTTCTGCAACGTAATCCAAAAATTTGTACGTAGTTGGTCCGTAGGTAAGATTCCATTTTAAATTTTAGAACAAGAAAGGCTAGAAATTTAAATAGGGACAAACTAAATTTAAATGAGACAATGGGTATCAAGTGAGAGAGGAAGTGACAAGGAGGAATCATCAAGGAATAATTGGAGCGGAGAAAAGAATAGTACAAGAAGCAAACATCACTAAAGTTAGAGGACACTTAATAAAAACACCGAAACCACATGGTTCCAATCGTTCACTTATATGTAATATTGAGATATATGGTATTATACTAACGAGAGTTGATCCGAGTTGTAATAAAATAGTACTTTTTAAGAATTATGCTCTCAGATTTTACGAATGAACAAACTTATTTAAAGAGCTATTCCAAAATAGTATTGTTTTACTTTGATCACCGGAGTAAAAAAAAAGTGTTATTAATTATATGTATTTGCTTATTTCCCTCTACCTCTGTCTAATCTTGTACTTGTATGACAAGTTTTGTTTTTCCTATATAGCTTCAAGAATATTATTGCCCAAGGCTGTATAATATTGTAATTGATGCACTTGTCGGATGATAAGTACCAAGCTTAATTAAATTATTTGAAAGGTAGATTTTGTTTGGCTCTCCGGCCATATCTTACATTTAAAAATTATATTTTCTACCAAAAATTATATGTACCGGATACCACACTTATAATCAGCGATGTGGTAATCTTAACACGTCCTTTTACATACTTTGATTTCACCAACATGTCATGAGACGACGGCCGGATGAACAACAATGAACCACTGATCAACCCGCTCAGGTATTATATTCAAATTTTTATATTCAATCTGAAATATTAAGATAATGAGTAGATGAATTTTTCACACTTATAAACAATTTTATTATACCCACAACTAACGATGTTAGTAATCTAAGCAGTTACATCGGTATCTATTAATTTTTGTTCCAATAATTATTTATGTTCAGATCCATTTTATTCTCCTACGCTATATATGTCTATATTCTTAGGCTAAAAATACGAGATTAATTAGTCAATTATGGACCGAGACCTTACAAGGAAGATAAAGGAAATTATATATCTCGGGGTCCCTGCGCCATTGGAAATTTCCAAAATCCCGTGAATCTATAGCTTTCTCTATAATGGACGTTGAAGCGTCATGTCACAACCTCAGCCATAGGTGCTTCCAAAATCCAGAATCAGTGAATTTATTAATTTAATAGTTAGTGACATGTATTTTTTTATTTTAGTGATTGAATTCAATTTATCATCACCTCTACTTCAACTAAATGTAACAGGAAAAGAAAGGAAAATGGGCATCTCTAACTTTGGAGAACATAATATGCTCGGCTTTGTTTCATATCCTACTCTTATGTCCGTTCTCCTCTAGCATTTGGAACTATTTTGTTCGGAAAAGAGGAATTTCTTGGTGCTACGGTGCAAACATCATAGGCTCCTTGGAGATTTGGATGGGACTAGTTCATGGTGGCAAGGCTACGAAGGTGTGGTTTGTTCTTTATGGCGCTACTATTTGGAGGCTTTGGTTGTTGAGGAACAACGCAATCTTTCAAGGCGGCAGAGGCAACCACGAACTTCTTACCCATGCTATTTTGTATCGAACCCATGAGTGACTCCGATGGTCTAATTCAGTCTCAGACTTAGGGCATCAAGATCTTTTATTGTACTTAGAATCTCTAAACAGATGTATTAACAGATGTATTAGGGCGAGCAGTTCTTCTGCTTGGCCCTCTGCCTTGCGCTTTTGGTGTAAATTATTCAAGATATATAAAATTAATTTACTTACCCAAAAAAAATGCTCGACTTGGAGAATTTTGACGTAATCATAATCATATCCGGTACAAAATTGAATTAGTAAAAAAACATATGTCTGTGATTATTATTTTTTTATATCACGTAATATCCACACATTCATTAAACTGGCTAATTTAAATACAAGATGCTTTGGATTTTGGATGTGGGAAAGCTCTCCCAACATGTTTTATCATTGATATATTCACAATCGATCAAAGTCGATAATTTTTAATCAAACTAACTAGTTAATCTAAGTGGTTGTTGAGTTGGGTATTGTTACTTGCACCATTTGTTCCGCAAACCCACGTTACCCTATGGCCACCAATTATCAAATGAATTGTGGATGACCTTAGTATTCTGAAAATGACGTGGATAAAATATTAAACGGTCCCCAAAAGAATGATAAATAAGGTAAAATGTTCTTTTAAGATTTTTTACATGAAGCAGGGAGCCACCAGGACCAAAGAGGAGCACATGCAATCCAGATTGAAATCTTGTTGGTTTCCCCATCAGGCACTGGATGGGCTCCATCCCACAATTCATAAATGTTCGAAAACATTTTATTTAGTAACATATAATTGGACATCTTTTTAATAATTTGTGATTGCATTTTGTACTTTTGGTGACGGCGACTTCCCAAATTCACGTTTTTGGTAATAAAAAAGTGTATTAACTCTGTAAATTTGAGAAACATCTGTTATCAAAAGACAAAACGAAATTACATAATATTTTGTAAAGTCGATTTTTCTGCGTATATTTTGATAGGCGAAAATGGCCCAAGCCCTAATCAGTGGACACTTTTCTTTTAAAGATATTGTAAAACCAATGGCATTTTGTGTACGGCCAATTCGGACCACAAGGCAACCTTGGCGGGAGTTTTAACCGAAGTAACTAATCTGAACCGGCCCGGTCCGGCGGCACACATGGCACATTCTTGGGCCAGCCACCTATTCCCACACATACCGAGTTTTTTTTATCCCGACTAATTTAAATTCAAATTGAATAAAAATTTAAAAATTAGATAAATTATTTCCATCAGATATCTAAGAATTCTGTATTATAGCAATTGAACTTGAGATCTCTTGATTCTATTAGAACAACAATTAATTTATTCATTTGTTTAGTCCAAGAAATTCTATGTATTAAAAGTACCCAAACAACTAGCTGTTAAAAAATTAAACACACCAAATCCAAATTGGCCTCAAGAAAATCAACACCACCTATTTTAGCCTCCTTTGTCTTCACTCATATGTCCCTTCTCTCCCACCATTCTGTCTCTCCCTCTCTCTAGTGCTTTTCTTCTCCATAGCCACCTTTAGCCAATCCCTCCTTGGTTATATCCATTTCCAAGTTGGCTTCCTGACCCGACTGCACAAGCCGTAACGATGAATTGACGGAAATCCAAAGAAGAAAGCATGGCATCTTTGCAGAAGTTGTTAGCAGAGGAAGGATTTGAGCACTTGAAGTTCTTGAAGAGCAGGAGTAGTCGTATCAAGGTCGATAAGGCCTCGACGCGAATAGGGTCGTCGAAGAGGGTGAGTTCGGATGGGGAGGCATCAAATTCGAAACGGGTTATAGCGGGGGATGATCAGCATCAGCCTGCAATGGATGATGCAGCAATCAAGGCTGTGGTCTCTATACTTGGTGGATACATAGGAAGGTGCTTGAAAGATGTGGGTTTCAGGGAGAGGATCAAGGAGAAGTGTAGCTCTTGTTTGGTGAGGAGGACTAAGGATTCGGATAACGGATTTTTCGCTAACATCGAGCTCGGAATAGAGAGCATAGAGAGGCTCATTGTGAGTGATCAAGGGACAAAGAAGGAGCTGAGGATGAAGCTGCTGAGGAATTCCATTCAGCTGCTGAGCAATGTAGCTTCCCTGAACTCTGCAGAGTCAAGGAACAGAACAACTTGCGGGGTCCCGAATTCGCACCTCTCGGGTTGTGCTCAATTGTACTTGTCCATCGTGTACAAGCTCGAGAAGAACGACAGGATCTCGGCTCGCCACCTGCTTCAAGTTTTCTGTGACTCTCCATTTCTGGCAAGAACCCACTTGCTCCCTGATCTTTGGGAGCACTTTCTCCTCCCACATTTGCTCCACCTCAAGGTTTGGTACCATGAGGAATTGGAAAACCTGTCGAGGTCTCACCAAGTTGACAAGGAGAAGAGAATGAAAGGTTTGAGCAAGGTGTACAATGAGCAAATGGATTTGGGAACAATTCTGTTTGCTTTGTATTACAAAGAGTGGCTCAAGATTGGTGGCAGAGCACCAGCTCCTCCTTCGGTTCCTCTTCCGTCTAGGCCGAGCCAGCCCCGAGCTAGAAGGAGGTCATCAGAGTCTTACACTTCAAGCTCATCTGTCAACAGAAACCTGTAAGTTGTATGGTAACACCTTATGGTTCCTGATAGTGTCAATTCTAATGGTTTGTAACTTAAAATGTTGCAAGATATCGGACCGTGTTCGGCCCTGAATACGAAAGGCGGTCCATAGACCTCGATTCTCAATGTACAGAAGAAGACGGCCGAAGCCACCGAATGTATGCAACTCAGGTTAGCTCGTGGTCTATATGCATCTGTTTCCATTTTGTTGCTGCTAGCTACTAGTTGAACTTGACAGTTGTTTTTCCATGTTCACGGAAGAGCTCAAGGTCTCATCAAACGCGACATTCGAGCAACGATCTTAGATCGTCGAGCAGCGAACTATGGCCAGTGTCAAATGCACCGGGTTCGGGTTATAAGCTCTTTACCTGCCAGGCTGCATTATCAGAATGCTTGGTAAATAGCAATACCATAGTAAAGAACACTTCAACAAAGAAAGAAGAGAAGATAGACCCTCGTTGTGATGATCTAAGTAGATCCATTTCCACAATCTGCAATTCGGACAGTTTAGCTGATTGTGAAGTTGCAGTGAGGATGATCACTAAGACATGGTTGGTCTCACAGGGTGACAAAGTTATTGAATGTGCTCTACTCAAGGCTCCGGTCATCGAAGGGATGCTCGAGGTCTTGTTCGCGTCCGAGGATGATGAGATTTTGGAATTGGTTGTCTCAGTTCTAGCAGAGTTCGCTGTTAGGAACGAATCGACGAGGATGATCGTACTCAACTCGGACCCTCAGCTTGAGATCTTCACCAGGCTTTTGAAGAGGACTAGTCTGTTCCTTAAATCCGCGGTGCTGCTGTACCTTTTAAAGCCAAAGGCCAAGCAGATGATATCCCTTGATTGGGTGACACTGACGCTTCGAGTCCTCGAATTTGGAGACCAATTGCAGACCCTATTCGCAGTTAGGTGTGTGCCTCAAAAGGCTGCAATATACTTGCTGGACCAGCTCCTAAGCGGTTTCAGCGAAGACCGGAACTTGGAGAACGCGAGCCAAGTTGTCTCGCTTGGCGGTTTGTGCTTGTTGGTAAAGAGTTTCGAGATAGAGGACGTTAATGAGAGGAAGGACGTTGCTAAACTGATGTCGTGTTGCATCCGCGCGGATGCCACTTGCAGAGCTTACTTGGCTGGCAATTTGAGCAAGTCTGCTCTACTTGAGCTAATTGTTGATGGAATACAACACAAGTCCAGAGGATTTGCTCTTGATCTACTCTTCGAATCGCTCTGTCTCGACAGGTACGAACTTTCTAACCGCTCCCTCTTCATTAGGCCAATATTGATATGATCAAAAATGTGAACAGAAGAACACAGATCATAGAGTTCTTAAGTGAACTCAAAGTTGGATGGAATGGCTTGAGCACTATGCACATTTTGCTGGTCTATCTCCAACGAGCTTCGCCGAAAGAAAGTCCGCTCGTCGCAGCAATCCTTCTACAGCTTGATCTCCTGGTAAGCACTCTACAAGAAATTTATATATGTTTCAATGTAGAATCAGGAACATTAAGTGGCAGCTAAATAAATTACAGGGAGATCCATTGAAGTTCAGCGTGTTTAGGGACGAAGCGGTCGAGGCGATAATCCGAGCTTTGGATCGCCAAACATGTAATCCAAAGATTCAAGAGCAATCAGCAAGAGCCCTGATGATGTTGGGAGGGTGTTTCTCTTCATTTACAGCAGAAGATTGGCTGCTGCAACAAGCAGGCTTTCCTGGTAGATTACAAGCTCCATTCTGCAGCAAGGAATTAGTTCATCAGAACCTGGTAAGCTTTTGACAAAGTGACCATGAAGTTAGTGTATTGTTCTTGAAGCTTAAGTATTCCTCTTTTTTTGGTAACTCCTTGCAATCAAAATCCACCGGCCCAAAAATGTATTACAATAACCATCAAATCCAACTTGTAGAATCAATGTTCGCGGTCTGAACGGATTAGAATGTGTCGTTTAAGCCAAAATCAATCAGGATGGCGGTTGGACTCACTGGTCCAGATCTAGCTGACTCATTTTAAAAAACAATGGTTTATAGAGTTTTCTTAGATTAAAAGTAATTAAATTGAAATGTTGGTACTTGTAAATGATAAATTTTGAAGCAAAGTTAGATGATATTTAGAATTAAAATGTTAAATAAAATTAAAATTAGTTTTTTTTTTTAATAACCAACAGACCACGAACCAGAGCACGACCCGCTATTCTCTCCGGGTCATTTTGCAAACATTGTGTACTAAGTTTTTCTTGTTGTTTTATGTGAATTGCAACAACCAGAATGAAGAGGAGGCAAATGAAGATTGGCAAAGAAGAGTGGCAATAGTGTTGCTCAACAGTGGAGGCAAGAGATTCTTGACTTCCTTGTCCAACTCCATTGCCAATGGCATCCCAACCTTGGCACAAGCAAGCCTCTTCACAGTTTCATGGATGAACAGACTCTTGCTCTCTGTTGGAGATGACAATTCCCAATCTATGGTTGATGGTTCACTCCAAGATGCCATCAAAAGTCCAGGTATCCTAATACATTACATATTCGATTTTGAACGAAACCACGGGGTACTTAGTCTTACGCCCTATTTATTTTGGACAGAATGTGTATGCATGCTCTCTAAATTGGACAAGGAGTTGATAGAGCCGCTCCGGGATCCATATTGACCCGTGCCACCTGGACCAACTCCTACGATTATCCAAGTGTGATATGTGTTAGTTGTTGTTGATTTTTGTGTGAGGATGATGTACATATGCGTAGATTGTGCTTCTTTTGTACAGTGGTGTAAAGATCTCAATGAAATTAGTATTATCATTTGTTTCCATGATAACAGTTGGTTTTTGTCTCATTAGGCCAAAACCATGTTATAAATGAAGAATATTTATCTCCAAGACAGTTGTCGGGCTTTGCCTTAATTGGCCAAAAACACGTCTTAACGTTGATTAGAAGAATAATAATCCTGTTGGATTCTTGTCTCTTTACCAAAAAGCAACACCCTCACACACATGCCGAGTGGTAAGCATCCAATATCCATTGCAGGTTTACCAATTGTTTTTTATAGGGTCACACTGACCGACCTGTCACGTTCCAGTCCAACTACACCTTATCATAAATTGAATGCCAATCCCAAATTGTACATGCATTTTTTTGGATTCTAGTTTGTAACAACGATGTGGGTGAAAAAAACGGGTCTGGATTGGGCACGGAATGCTCAGATTCCGAACCGTTCGGAATGAAGACACGCGGGGACTTTTTTGCAAACGCGCTAAAATTTCGGGACCAAAATGAAAAAAGCCACGCACAAACGCAGGCCGGATACAAATGCCATTATCACGTGCGCATGCCAGTATCACATAACTGTGCATGCCACTATCACATAACTGCGCATGCCAGTGTGACCTTTTTGCAAAAATGCTAAAATATGGGGGACCAAAATGAAAAAAACTACGCGCGCCATTATCATCAACGGGACTTGCCACTGTCACAAAATACACATGCCATTATCACATAACTGCGCTTGCCATTATTACATAACTGCACTTGCCATTATCACATAACTACGCTTGCCACTGCGGTCCCCTTTCACTCCAAACCGTACGGAATCGATTCCTTCACTCCGTGCTCAATCCAGACCCGAAAAAAACGTGGGTGAAAAAATAATTGAGAATCTAGGTTCGAATTAGGTATCAGAGAAAGTTACCTAACTCGAATTTAGATTAAGTACGCAGGATGACTAAAAAAACCCTTCCTCTAACGGAAACCTGGGTGAACTAAGACCCAAGGCATAAGAGCTAGCTCTCGGGCATTTCATTAGCTCTGTATGAGTTAGTTCATCAAACTTCAGAAAGAAAAGAAATGGTAGAGAAAGTATAGCTAAATTGATCCCCAGATCGATGTGGTTTGTAAAACTAGAAGCAAAACTTAGGTTATCTAATATGCGGGCGTCAGATTAGATTCACCGCGTAACTGTCTCCAAAATCATCTACGATCTGCAACGCGGTGATAGGGCTGTCGATTTTCAGACGAAAAACATGACGTTCTGCAAGTCGGCGTGCAACTTGTAGAGCCTCTCGTCCCAGGAAGGTGTTGATGACAACGAGGACGAAGTCAGCGTTGTTGATGAAGACGACGCTGAAGGTGGAGACTGGCCTGCGACAGCTTCGTAATAGAGCCTCCCTCTGTAAGCAGCTAGATCGGCATAGTACACAGGTGGGACCAAGGATACCGGTTTGGTGCATCGAGCAAATGTGAAGCACATGTTGTAGATGAGTTTCTGGAGTTGGTCTGAAGTGAAACCATGCTCATCCCACAGCACATGATAATGTGTAGGCTTGCTTGTACCAAGACTGCCATAGTGGCTGCAAAGATAGAAATCAAACTCATGTGGATGCACAATCATCGTGTCCACGACCGTACCAGGAGGCACATTTCCCTTGTTGTTTCCGTCCCTCTCATTCTCGGGGAACAAACGAGTCTGGTGTCGCTTCTGAGCCACGATAAGTGTGATGGTTGGATGATAATTGTATGACATGAATACCCTCTTGAGGTCGAGCATTTCTTCGTTCAGGACCATATCAAACTGGCCTTCACTGACCCCGTCACGGAAAAGAACAATTTTCTTGGGCTTCACATTATTAAAACGTGTGTATGTTTCTACCAGCTCCCAACACATAAGTCCAAAGTTAAGAATCTTCTCACTGCGGTGGTCTTGAGGACATACTCTAGCTGCATAGCGATTTACACCCGGCCAGTTAATCGTGGCAACAACAGCTGCTATAGATGGACTAGTCGTGTTCCGGGAGCCAGGATGGTTGACATCTGCACCAATAAACATAACATGGTCATCTCCTTGGAAATACGGAAGTCTTTCCATAAGCTCAACATTGCTGCCCCCAAGCTTAGCGTTCATCTTGAGGGTAAGATTAGCAAGATATTGGTCTCTCCGGCGGACATCATTGGCATTGACAGAGAGGCAGCATTGAGTGACAACACCAATTCTTGTCTCGGAGAACCACTTGAGATATTTATAACCAGGATCCTTCCATGACATCACACACACAACAATCTGCAGATATCCCTTGTTTGCTTTGCGAGCTCGGTCACAAAAACTTTCAAGCACTTGCCCAAGGATATCATTGTTCTCAAACTTGCGCATGTTACTGGGCTCATAATAAGGCTCTTCCATGTGTATTCCCATTTTTCCACAACGTTCAATAAGCTTATCAACAAACGGCTTCACATTCAATCTGGATCGATTATCAGAAGCACTAAAATCAAGCATTGCCCAGCGGTCAACTGGTTTGCCATCCACTACTCCTTTTCCAACAAGATTCCACTGACAGTTCTCTTTATCAACATGTACTCGAACAGTTCTGCCAGATAGACCACCGCCTAACTTCAACTCTGGTGGCCCAATAACACGTCCTTCCACTGCTGTCATTTCTGAATTAACTTCCATTCCAAAATTTTGGACCAGCCCCCTCCTGCAACAGACAAATGAAACATTAGTTGACAAAAGCAGCACGAGAAGAGAACGGTAAATGCTGGTATCCATACGAAAATTGGTAGTTGGTATAGGCTTTTGAGTATGTTTTAGAAAAATGATTAGCATACAAATGCAAATGAATTCTACATATCAAAGGCTGGGGTGGACCGTGGAAGCTATTTGCCCAACAAGTGTCAGTGACTTGATACATAAAAGCTAAGTTAGGAGTTTGTTGGCATGAATACCAAGCACCAAAAAAGGTCAAGTATGGGGTGAGCATGATCTACTTCGACAAAAGGCGCCATCAGAATAGCGCATCAAAGTTTTCTGATTCTGTCAATCAAGACACTAAGTAAATATGGGAGAAAAGATGGAATGATCAAGTACATAACATCTTTGCCGTCCTTACGGTCTAATGATATCCGCAATTAAGAGAACCAAGAGGTTCCAACAGGCCAGCAGCATCAGCTGTATGCTCTCAAGGGAAAAGTACATGCAAGAGATGAAGCAGTTTTAATCAAAACATACATCACAGCGTAATTGATTCAAACTCATACTTCAAACAGTCTAACTGCATTCTCAAGTAGGTCTGAGAAAATATAATTTTGCTTTCATGGCCATTAACAGAATGAATATGCAACGCACAGTTAAATGAGCAGGCGAAAGGAAGGAAGATGTACATACCCGCAAGGTCCATCTTGAGATGATACCATCTCGCTTATCGTTTTCCGACGGTCTCTTGCATCAGCTAATGACACTCTCTTTAAAATCAAGGCCGAATCTCGGTCCAAATTCTCCTTTGGGACGACTTGTCCCTCCACCAATTCACAGAACTCCATTGGAACGTAGTTTATCCTGTTATTTTTCCCCAGATCCAAGCAAGGGATATACTTGTTGACAATGTCCTTGTTATATTTTCCCCTGAAGTAATCCATCAACTTAACCTTTGTAGGTGGAGCCCTGCCGTCGAGATCTTCAATATCAAAGGTAATGTTTACCGTGTCATCTTTGGTCAATCTATTGATAACATACTTTTGCTTCGTCGTACGGTGTGTCACGGTAACTTTCAGACCCCTCAAAGCAATGTCCACCTGATTTTGGAACCTTCGAAAAGAGTTTACATTAAACCCGGGGATATGCTCCTGCAAATAACCTAGCACAGGTAGTCGTTTACGGAATGCCAGAACCGAATAGTCAAGACACAAAGATAAGCCCTGGACAGATGGCTTAAGGCTGTGTTGAAACCCCTTGGACGACGTGATGCCGCATCGAAGGAAATCCCTAGGAGAAGCATCAACGGGGTGAAAGGTACGACCAACAGAAATCATGTGCCTGGTCGGGTTCTCCTTCATGACAACATCCATGCCTTGGAGGATATCCCGTGGCACTGGGCACATATTCCCTTGCAAGTAGTCCTTCAACTTCCGGAGCCTAAGCTCGCTCACAAGTCTGATAGTCACCGTGTAGCGACGCCTCCTCGTGTCCTCCCCCTCGGCAAACTCGACCTCGAAAGGCCCAGTTGGAAGCGCAACCGCGCTGAAGATGTTCTTCTCGCCATCGTACGCGGTCATAGACAAGGGAAAGTTAGCAGGATCATCAGCACACATCTTGTTCCTGACCATGGCGAGCGTGGCCTTAGATAACTTCCCTCCGCGAGCGTGCTTGGCGACAATGTGGTGCTCCTTGACATCGACGTCGTAGTGCCTTATGATACCATCAGGATTGAAGCTGACCGGAAAATGGTTAACACGGATAGCTAGGGTGCGGATGCAGACCCTGCCACCGTTGTCCGGCCGCCTTATCGGAGTAGCCTTACCCTCCGAAAGAGCCAACGACTCCATCGTGGGACCACCGCGGCCTGCAGAAACATCCGTCCGCCTTAATCTTTTTTTTTTGGTGAACATCCATCCGCCTTATTAAACAAACTCCCAACAATCGCCACAATTCCTCAAAAATAATATATTTTTTTTACCTGAAAATATATTTTTTTTCTCCCAAAGAAAAAGCATGCATATTTATACCCCATCAGCAGAAAAAGAGGTATTAACGAGACCACGTAACTACCGGCCAGCTGGCCATCAACTTCCTACAATGGTGCCACGATCAACGCGCATCCAGAAATCAAAATCAAAATTAATTTAATTAAAACAATTGCTTTTTTTAGGGTTACCAGGAGTAGTGAGGGAGTCAACCGTCGCGTGATTCCCGCGCCCCCGATGATTACCTCCCCTCCCGGGACCGCCCCGCACGCCGCCTCTTCTCCCGCCGGCCCCGTCCTCCTGCGGCGGGGGACCGCCGGGGGCGGCCGGCCTCCAGTGAAAGTTCTGATCGCCGCCGCGGCCGCCTCCTCTTCCTCTTCCTCTTCCTCCGCGGTTGCCGTGGTAGGAAGCTCCTCCGCCTCCTCTCTCCATTGGACAAGTGGGGAGCGAGCGCTAGGCTCGGTGGTGATTTAACTAAAATGCCCCTGACTCTGTTTCTCTCTCTATCGCTTGTTCAACCTCGGTGTCCCAACTTTCGTTCCCTGTATATATAAAGAAGTGGCGAGTTACCAAACTACCCTTCGCTTCCCCTCGAAGGACATCTATCTGATAATAATTTTTTAATGCTTTGGGATGATAACAAGGTTAGTGGAATTATAATAATTTATCCAAAAAGAGGTAATTTGTCTAACTCGAGTTACTTTTGTTGGTACTTCAACATAAAATCCCATATTTATAATCAGTATTTTTTAATTTCAATGTCAAATTGGATTGCAAAACTTTAAAAATATATATAGAGTTGCAACTATAAAATCTAAGTTATCTTAACAAAAGAGCTTTTCACATTTTTTTTGAATTTCTAGGTATATTTTTTTAAAGGTAAATTTTACACTATAATACATGTTAGGACTTGAATCCTACATCCTAAATATTTACAACTTCTTGTATCGTTTGGCTACAAACTCTTTGGCTCCTAATTTATTATGAGGTTTATTTAAAAGAGAATTCTGTCAATTATAACTTATACATTCATAAAATTTGAATCAGAAAAATCATGAAGTGAATACAGATTTCTTGTGATTTTGATCAACTCCTAGTTTATTATACTTTAGCAATTAATGAAAACATAATTTTTGTATATCGATCAGAGAACTTATGGATAAGAATTCAAAATTTATCGTAAAACTACTAAATACCAAATATCCTGACTAACGAGAATAAAAGAAATGCCTATTGATCCTGCTCTTCAACATAATTCGGTAGGATTACTAAATACCGAATTAGATTCCCGTAAATTTGAAACTTTACCAAAATTGTTGAAAAAAATCCTAACTCGTAAAAAAAATCCCAAATTTTCAAAACCATAAATTTTCCACCCATAAAAAAATCAAAACCATAAATTGAAATCTTGATTGTGTCATGTGTGTGGGCTAGACAAGATAAAGAAGCAGGAGGTTACTTTTCGTGGCACCGTCCGATGTGTGTGCGGAGAGGAGGACGAAAGGCGAGAAAAGGGTTTGTGTCTGCGGGTGCGCACTGGGGTCTGGATTGAGCACGGAGTGAAGGGATTGATTCCGTACGGTTTGGAGTGAAGGGGGACCGCAGTGGCAAGCGTAGTTATGTGATAATGGCGAGTGCAGTTATGTGATAATGGCGAGTGCAGTTATGTGATGATGGCATGTGTATTTTGTGACAGTGGCAAGTCCCGTTGATGATAATGGCGCGCGTGGTTTTTTTCATTTTGGTCCCCCATATTTTAGCATTTTTGCAAAAAGGTCACACTGGCATGCGTAGTTATGTGATAGTGGCATGCGCAGTTATGTGATACTGGCATGCGCAGTCACGTGATAATGGCATTTGTATCCGGCCTGCGTTTGTGCGTGGTTTTTTTCATTTTGGTCCCGAAATTTTAGCGCGTTTGCAAAAAAGTCCCCGCGTGTCTTCATTCCGAACGGTTCGGAATCTGAGCATTCCGTGCCCAATCCAGACCCTGCGCACTGAGGTAGGTTTTTCGCTTCTATCCTTTTTTTTATACAGTACTTAGTTAGGCAAATTATGTCTTAATAAAATCATAATTACTGTTTTGGTTTCCAAATTTGGATATCATTTGCACACCTAAAAGAATCACAATAAAAGCAGCGGAGGAGTTTGATAAGGGCAAATGTGGAAGTTTGGTAGGAAAAGGCCAAAAGAAATATTTGGATCTAGAAGGTTCGGTGGAATCGAGGCGGGGGAGGATGGAGGAAGTGTAAGGGCAAGTACGTAATTTTCTGGAAATTGGAGGACGATAATGGTGATGTGCTTATATTTGTACTGTTTGAGTGGGGTTAAAATAGCGGAGGAGATTTCCACGTCGTTTCATTGGTTCTTGGTTATCCCATTAATTATCTCAGTTTAATTAACTCAATTATTTTCGATTTAAAAAATCAGTCCCAATGATAATCCAAAAAGAGATTATGGAGATAATAAAATAACTGTAACCTATTTTTTGAATTTAATTTGCAAGCGAGGAACGACATGATCTGGTGTCGTGGCAAAATCATCCGATGCTAATTTTAGTCTAATTAGCTTCGTATATTAAGTGGGGTTGGATTTTGCACGGAAAAGGGGTTCCCCATCCCATGTGGAAAAAGGAAGACCAAGGACAAATAAGAAAAAACTATTGAAGCTGATGCAAGCACTAATGTAGGCACTGACACAAGCAAAAACCACCCCTTTCCTTAAGATGTAAGCGCATTCCATTTTTTTAAGAGAAAATTACTCTCAGGTTTCTCAGATTTGCTTAAATATATTCAAAAGTCTATCATATTTATAAAATATATTTCAAAGTCTCTCTAGTTTGCTTTTATTATACTTTCGGGTCCCTGACGCACATTAGCAGCTCTCTTTTTTATTTTTGTCAATGAAATGACCAAAATACCCTTATAACAAAAAATAAAAAAACTGATGACATCATCTCTTCTTCTTCCTCCTAAAAAATTTCCAATTCTGTAATAACTCTGAAAAATTTCCAATTCCTCTATTGGAAACCCAAAACAACACCTCAAAAATCCAGACGGCGGGATCGACTCCAATCGCCAGTAGCCCCACACCGACAACATCATCAAGAAGACAGCGGCTCCAATCCAAACGGCGGGATCGACTCCAATCCAGACGACGACAATGGCTTCAGCTCGACAAAATCCCAGGCCCGACGACGGAGACTGACAATGACGACGAGGTTCTTGTTATGGACGGCGTCCTCGTCGCTACTGTCGGCTCTGGCTCTTCCTTATCTTCGGCGTCCGAGACATGAGCGGTCTTCTTGTCTTCTTCGTCGTCTGGGGCCAGGCCAGGAGGAAGGATCGAGGTTAAAGCGACGAGTCCGTCGTCCTCCAACCTAGCCCAATCCTAAAATCGAACCTCCCCACCGTCGTCCTCCATTTCAATGACAAAAAAGAAAAAAAAACTCATTTAGGGACCTGAAAGTATAATAAAAGCAAACTAGAGGGACAACATGATCATTTTTCAAACAGGAGGGACTTTTGAGTATATTTAAGCAAACCTGAGGAACTTGGGAGTAATTTTCTTTTTTTAATTATCTTTTGTTTTTAATTATTTCATTTATTACTTCATTTTTTATAATGGATATCTTTTTTAAAAAATATCATTTTATTATAAATATTTTTAAATATAAATATTAAATTTATTTTTATTTTTATGTCCCTATTATTAAATGCTAACTTGGCGTGTCATTTTATCGTAACTCTGCATGTCTTTTTATTGTACCTGGGCATGCCAATTTATCGTAACCAAGCATGTCTTTTTATCGCACCCGGGCATGCCTTTTTATCGTACCGGGCATGCCAATTGATCTTAACCAAGCGTGCATTTTTATCGTACATGGTATGCCAATTGATTGTAACCAATCATGTCTTTTTATCGTACACAACAAGCCAATTGATCGTAACCAAACATGCATTTTTATCGTACCCACCGCATGCCAATTGATCACAACCAAACATGGATTTTTATCATACCCGGGTATGTCAATTGATCGTAACCAAACATGCATTTTTACTCTGGCATGCCATTTAATCGTACCCAAACATGCTAATTTATGAAAACAAATCAGAACAAATCTAACGACATTCAATATTCTCAAAGGTGCATCACCCGGAGATTATTACGACGATCATACTAACACTCGACGTTTGGGACAGCCAAATTTCCCTGTCAAGCAATTGCTTAAACAAAATTGGATAAAAGTGTCGAATAATTCCTGGGCCTAGATCAACATTGCAATTGAACCAACAATCACCTCCGCTATAGTCTAAAGAAAATCACATCCACCTTGCCGGTAAAAACACTAATTAACAAACATTCTTCCTCACTCAATTTTCCCTCTCAATTAGAAAAATAAAATTAAAACGCATAAACGGTTGAGGCTAATTATTGAGTAACCAGTGACAAGGTTTCCCCAAATCGAATGGCGGTGCTTCTCGAGGAGATCGCCCACTCGGTGGAGCTCTGGCTGAGGACGAGGGGAAAGGCGCAGGCTTTCGTGGACCCGGTGCTCCTGGTCCCGGGGGTCGCGGGTTCGATGATCCTCAACGCCGTTGACCACGAGGACGAGAGGAGGAGGGAGCGGGTCTGGGTTAGGAGCCTCGAGGCCGATCGTATGTGCCGGACCAAGCTCTGGTGCTGCTTCGACCCCGACACCGGTACCTGCCCATCCATCTCTCTGTCCCTCCGTTTTTCTCGCCGGGGAAATAACTTCCGGTTCGAGCACGCCGACGCCGTCACCAGACTCGTCCTCGTGGAAACTGGTCGTCGTCGTCGTAGGGTTGGATCTGCCCTTCGTCGTCAAATCAGCTGGTCGTCGCCAGGCTCTTCGTCGGTTTCGTCGCCGGCGTCGTACTGGTTTAGAGAGGAGAGGAAAAAGGGGAGAGAGAAGAGGAAACCACGAGAGAGTGTGAAAATGGGGAGAGACGAGGAAACTGAAAGAGAAAAAGGGGAGAGGAGGAAGAGCCGTTAAAATAAGAAAATACCCTGACGATATCTGACCACACCATGTCATCAAAATTAATGGACCATATTTCATCTTCTAGCGTACGGAATTTTTTTATCAGACTCCATACCGAATCCCATCTAATATTAACTATGGTATATTTGAGGTTTGTCTCCTAAAAACTATTTGAAATTTGATATGGAAAATCTAATTTCTTGTTTGGGAATGGGAAAACAATTTATTATTTTTATAGATAATCAGATCCTACTTCCTTTTTTTTTTAGGAAATAGATCCTAGTTCCTAGGTGTATTATTGCAGTTATTTTATCTTTTTCAGACAAATATTATTAACACAATTATCGAGAATCTGGTCTGCACGTCGTATTATTTATACTTACTTAGTCCAAATTTTATTGCAAGTCGGACATCCTAAATATTTGTCTGATCCGTGACTTTCGTCCTACTGAAAATTCGAACCGTGGAAAATGAAACAGTCGATTAACCCGCTTCTCAAAACTTATCCGGGCATTACAGTCCAAAAAATAGATAAAATTTTGTGCAAACTAAATAATGTAAAGACACTTGCTCAATGTTTAATTATAGAATAATTATACTTATTTTATTTATAAATTGATTTCATAAGAATTTCATGTACTCTAAATCTAATTCATTCGTAAAAAGTATTCCTGTTTAATCCAAATTTTATTTACTCTAGACTTCATTTGCGAAATCCTTACAGTAATTTGTTAAGGTTTGCTCTATTTGTAATGAAATTTACACAACTTAAAAAAATGAGATTTGCATATGAATTCCATGATCCAACCAAAAATGAACATTTTAGGATTTGTGAGTGAATTCCACATTTTAATTGCTCATGTGGATTTACAAATGAATTTCACATTTTAATATTTTTAGTGTGTTGATTGATAAAAATTTGAGCTAAACACGAAAACAATTGTTTAGGATTAAATTGCAAGAAGTTTGACCAACCGAAAAAATAAAGATAATTAAACTCAGACTCCTGGTGGTTGGCATATTCGCCTCTCACTTTCGATTTCGAAAATCGATTAATAACTCCCAGGGATTTAGTTTTATTATACTCTCGGGCCCCTCGCTGATATCAGCTGATATTTTTCTCGTTTTTGTCATGAAAATGACAGAAATACCCTTGGAAAAAATCTCCGATCAAAAAACAACAAAATCATCACCTACATCCTCGGATAAAAAACAATAGGTTTCACCAGATTTCAATCGATTTGAACAAAAATTAGGGGAACCAGTATATGGAAACTCATTCCTTTCTCACAATCCCCATCGTTGCAGACGAAAACCCACTCGATTTCAATCAATTCAAGGCTGCGCCAGGCCGAGACCAGACGAAAACCCACTCTTCGCTGTGAACCCATTGTGGAGATCGAGATCGAGATCGAGATCGAGGAGGCGGAGGGCTTCGCGCTTCTCCTCGCGAGCGTGGAGGTGGGTGTGGTTGCGCTGCATCTGGGTTGAAAGATTAATTGTTGGACAGTTCTAGGTTGAAAGATTAATTGCAATGATTCGGCGATGGAGCTGATTTAGATCTGTTTTTGTCATTTATTTTTTAATTTATCTTTTTAGTTTGATGATGATGGTGTTGTTGAAGAAGGTAAGTTTTTTTTTTCGGTCAGGGGTATAAATGTCATTTCGCATGACAAAAAGGGAAAAAAATTGTCGACATTAGCGAGAAGTCTCAGAGTATAATAAAATTAAATCTCGTAAAATTTTTAATCAATTTACGTAAGACAGGGAGTTGAGCACCGTATATACCAAATATTAGGAGGCTGACAATAATTATCAAAAAAACACTAAATGAGCTTTAAGATTGGGCTGGTAAATTTTTTCCAAGTTGAGGGTTCCACAATGATGGGCCCCCACAACAAGTGTCACGGGCTGGCCTACTAAGAACAACAAGCGAGACCAAGAATCGAAAGTTGGATACGGTTTTGAATTCAATTCTTGTGACATTATTAAAAATGGTGACAGTTCCACTTTAAATAATTTAATAAAAAAATTGGATCGTAAAAGATAGAAATTGCAAATTGGAGAGAAGAGATGAAGGAAATAGGATGACCGACAAAATTGATGTTTTAGAAATTTACAATTTTAAAGTTGATTAGGATCATCATACTTTATCTAGCAGTGTTTGAAGTTTAAAACTTATGTACTCCACCCGTGCTAAAACATTAATTACATCCACCTGTATATAAAAAATAGCTCAAATCAGAATAGCTGAAACATTTTATTTCAAAAAAATTTACTCGATTTTGTTTTAACAGGTCAATATCGTCACCTTCAATGAAGTGGCATATCCACATGGCAGTATTTACTTATTCGGATGCGAAACAATACAAAATAAATAGCAAAATGTGCTTTCTTAATTAATCGAGAACATGCTTATGATTTATGAACCCCATGTTACCGGTTTAAAAAAAATTTATTAATCCCATGTTGTCGAATTAAAAAATTGTTACGAGGGACTTCCACAGATGTACAATTAGAAATGCCGATTTTTTTCGAATATTTAGTGTTGAATATTGGTGGGTTATATCTTCTGGAGTAGTTGACACAAATTTTATTAAATCAACTTTATTCCTAATTAGATTTATCTATTAATAAGAGTTTATTTTCTACAATTTAGTGTATATTCTTAGGGGAAATCCTAGTCCTGTAAATGTTCAGATGTAAATCATAGTACATATTAGAAATTCTAGCAGAACAAATTAAGATTTGTAATTTGAATTAACTATTCATCCTAAGATGCGTCAACGTACACCAGATTTTCTGCTACGCTGTAAAGCCAATATTGAGTTTTTTTTTCTTTTTATATCACTTGAATAAAAAAATAAAAAAATTTCATAAATTAATTACTATAATAAAATTTTAGTTTCTGAAAAACAACTCACAATAAAACCATGTAACCATCAATTGTGAATTATTATATTTTAAAAAGGGAAAGAGCCTACATCGATCTAACCCCCGAGTATAAATCATTTTTTCCCTCTTAGAAAGTAATAATCAAATTTATAGTCCAAAGTTCGGAACAGAAAAAACAAATAGAAAAATCACATGGGAACGTGGCAGCTCATTTCCCAATCGTCTCCACTTGCCAACTATGCATATAGAAACAACAAAATGGCATAAAAATAATAATATTTTTAAAATAAGGCAATTAGCAATTGTAACAAGTTTTAGTGGGAGACAATCTCATGTTTCCTTGTTTGGTTCTAATTTATTACCTCAACGAGGTAAATGAAACTTATAAAAACCAACAACTTGGTAAATAAATTATTCTAATTCAATTAAAAAATTCGAATTTATATTATTGAAAATATAATAATAGTAAATTTTTATCGAATTAGTCAACACACCTGATAATAGTATGAAAAAAAAAGTACTAAGTTACTAACAGAAAAATAATAAAATTCTGTCCACCTGCAGCTGATTTTCTCTGACTCCCTTTCCATCGTTTAGAACCCTCTTTCCCATTTCCCAATCATCAACCGCAGGAGATTCCTACCCCACCTTTTCCACCCTGTCTCATCTTATTAGGTATATCTTATATAATCTGTCATACAACGGTTCTTCCTGGAATGCCCCCCCTTCTTTTTGTTTTTTTTTAATTAAGTGGGTTGATTGATACTATTCTCATATTCACAAATTTATTGAACTGATTGATTCTAATAAAATTAGGTATTTAACACAGATTTAAATTTGAAAATTTTTAATTAGAACAACTCACTCATATAGGTACAAGTGCGTGCAGTTACTTCGAACCGTTTGGACGAAAAGTATCGATAATGGCATATGACCCGGTTATGACAATAGCATTATGCCCGATTACTAATAATGACATGCCATTACGACAATAGAATATCCGGTTACCGATAATGGCATGTCGGTAATCTGTTCTGCCACGCTTGCGCTTTTATCATTTTTTTCCCTGTTTTAAACTTATTTATGAAAATGACCCATTTATTTTTTAGTCCAAAAAATCCGAAAAAAGCTCATTCCGGACCAATCTAGTCCCGCAAGTTATATAGTCTTCACTAAAGTCTCTTCCTTTAGTTAAGGAGAGCCGAAAGTTTCGATCTTTATATCGTTTGAACAAAAGGGTCAACGTTTTTCTTTAAATAATAATATTTTTTGCGCGTATTATTCGGTTGTCGGTTGTCATGATGCTGATGTGTTCGTTAGATTGTTTGCTTTAAAGCCAAGATTGAAACTTTATTTTATTTTTTAGCTCATGTGCATGCATGATCACCAAGTTTTGGAATTTTCAACTTTTTTACTGAATTTCTCACTTTTTGGGTTTCTCTCAGAATTCAGATTCACTTTCCTCTCTACCGATTTGGGTTGGGAAAGGGACAGATCTTTCAAAGGTGAGGCCTTTATTCTGTTTCTCTGAGGCTTGTCTCTATTGATTGTTCTTTTTGTCGTCTCACCTGTGCATCGAGTAAAGCTATGGGGGGTTTCCAGAATGTTTTAATGGGCGTTGGTTTTTTCTTGTTGGGGGTGTCACATGAGTCACTCCCCTACCTTGGCGCTTTATGGTTTCGAGCGTCGGGTACTGTCGGGTCCTATTTAGAAGGGCAACTCTTCCAATGGTGTATTTTACATTCGTAAGGTTTTAACCCGAAACTTATCACTTGGACGTTTGGTTTTCGGGTTTTGAGCTTGCTTGTGAACTTTGGACCTTTTTGGTTGTGTCACTTAGAAAGGATGACATGAGGTGAGGTAGTTTCTGCTTTCTAGGTGAATTGCATGTGATTCGGATGATAAGTATTTACGGGTTTGGAATTCATATCCAGAAAGCTGATTCTGATGATGTTTTCTTGGTTTTGATTACGCAGATTCGGATTCCGTTAGAAGTTCCTGCTAATTCCGCCTCTTTTGGAAACGATTTCTGGACGCGGGTGTTAGATTCGCTGCAGCATTAGTATCCCTTCTGAGAATCGAGCATGAGAGGGCCATTGTGAATTTCGTGCCGCAGAACTTAAATGGACTGGCCCTCTGGTTGCAAGCATTCAAGATTCTATGGGAGGAATTGGAAACCTGTTGCTTGTAAGTGTCTTGCCTTGGCTGTTACTGCACTGATTCTAAGAGTTACCTTTTTTTGTTCGATATCTGGCTTCGACGGGATAAACGGAAGTGGCTTTGGGGTGTTAAGTGTTGTTCATCCTTCGCTCTCGGGTTTAGATAATGGTATTCGTAGTGATAAGTTCTTAGAGGTTCCTCAAATTGTGTGGGGGTTAAACAACCAGAAGATAGCATTAGCTAGAGCATGTCTTACTGCCAAGATGCTGAACCGAACTCTGTTAATGCCTAGCCTCAGTGCTTCACTGTTCTATAAGGAAGTTGATCGCCTGCAGCCGACCTCCTTTGACAAGGTGTTCCAATTTGAGCAGTTCAATTCTCGCTGCAGCGGGTTTGTTCAGCTTGGGCATTATGCTGATCTTAAGAATCGAACTGGGGTTTACGAAATTCAGAAAGGAAGTGGAAGGAAGTGGACCGTGGAGAGGGATCTGGATCAGTTGAGACAGTTCAGCAAGGAACCTTTTGACGAGTCTGAGGTAATTCGCATAGTTGGAAAGAACCCATTTTTGTGGCATGACCACTGGCCCGTTCGGGACTATGCGAGGGTCTTTGAATGCTTAGTTTTGGTTGACGAAATAACTAGAGAGGCGGACAAAGTTGTGTCGAAGATCCGAGAAGTAGGAGCGACAATGAGGAAGGCATCTGAATTTTCCCAAAGTGGTGCAGATTCTAGTTCAAATTCGCTACAACCTGTCTCCTACGTAGCAGTTCACATGAGGATCGAGATAGATTGGATGATTCACTGTAAGAACTTGGAGCAAAGATTGAAAATCAACCAAATCTGTAGCAGCAAGCAAGAGGTTATGGAGAGAGTGGGAAACATTGCAGGTCTTCAGACTCCTACAGTTCTTTATCTTGCTGTCGCAGATAGTCTTCTTAACGACTCTTCGATACTCACTGGTTGGAGGGAAGGCCTAATTCCATTCGAGAAGAAGAAATTGGGCATGGATGGGATATACAAGAAGCACCCTTATCTGATTCAGGCGGCTATAGACTACGAAGTGTGCCTACGGGCAGATGTCTTCGTCGGTAACAGCTTTTCGACCTTTTCGAGCCTGATCGCTCTCGAGAGAACACAAAAGGTGATCAGAACGGGTGCTACAAGCTCTTGTGGCATGGATGTAAGGTGGCCCTCTTATGCGTATAACATCCCGGGGGAATCAAATGGCCCTCAAAGATGGATGACAAACATGTCGGATTCCACCCTCAAAGCAATTAGCTACGGGTCTAATACCATCTCGTGTTGATGGAAGTGGCATTTGCTTTCCTTTCTCTTTTGTCTCAAACGAAGCTCGCCGGATTCATCGGTATAATTGGTGAAGTATAGTTTTTGCACCAGCACAGAAATTCAAGATAGAGGTACAGGATCAAGATAGGTACACTTGATTTGTAATTCTTTTTCAGCCATTTTTTCTTGTCTATAATTGATATCAAGTGAATGAATTTGTATCATCCATCCTTTGCTGGTAAAATGGAATCAAAAAGGGTTTCATGGCCTCTTGTTGTCACACAACCAGACATTTTATGACACGTGAGACAATGTCAAGCCCGTGCAAAGGCGACTGGCTACGACCAGAGTGTGGGGCTAGCTTTCTTTCATAATGTGCAATGTTAGTTCTACCTGACCGGGATTGCAAGTTTCTTGCCAAACTGAAGTTTCCTTCTAGATTTCAGCTTGTTTGGTTCTTTTTGGTCCTCTCTCTTATGATTCTTGCGTGCCTTTTCCTCAAATGGTCCATGCATAGAAACAAACTGAAAAGGGCGTTGTTCGAGTCATTAAGAACACAACAATATTGGTAAAATTTTGGCATATTATAAAAATTACACCAGATTCGAATCTGTATTAGTCGGCGTAATAATGTTCGGATCTAAAGTAATCCAGCATAAAAAATGTTTCATGCATCGTACAGTAAAGAATAGGGTACATGTGATACGTCGGGAACACTCGAGGCATTGAGTTCTCAAATGGTCCAAAAGGAACAGGGCAGTTGGAGGGAATTTTTGGTGGGTCAGTCCATTTATTGTGGAGATGACTGGTGATCTTATTTTTGGTGGCAATTCATGATGGCCTCCTGGTACTGTTTAAGAATTTACAGATTGGGGTCCCTGAGGCAGAATGTTGCCATTACAAGAAACATCAATGGTGGGACTGAAAAAGTATAATGGGTTCTTTTAGGGTAGTAAGAAAAGGGTCTGACGGTGCTCGATTTTCTCATAACTTTTTTCGGGATATGTTAAGAAAAGACAAAAAAGAATGTGTTGGTCTCTGAAGATAGCCGATCAGAACACGGATCGGGACCATGGAAAAACCCAACCAAACATGATTTCAATCAAAAGTTGTGTGCTAGCATAGCATCTGGTATATGCTTGGAGAGAAATGGGGAGAAAACAACTGGAAAAAGTTAACTGTTTTCTGTTGCTTTCTCCTCATCTTTACTATTTGAGGCAATAATCTTCAGTTTAGCACATAATGATTCAAAGAAACAACAAAGAAGAAGAAGAAGAGCGAGCTGCTCTTTCACCTTATCAAACTAAGGATGGTTTATGAAAGGCTCACTAACTTCGCTAATTACTCGGCCTATCCTACGCTACGCTGCTTTATTGAAGGTAGTCTTCGTAGTAGTTATCGCTAATTACGGAGACAAACCTTTCGAGCCAAGGAAGTTGATGAAGGTCCTTGATGGCATCTATGTATGAATCTGTACAACGGGGCGGTGATTGGTAAGTGTGGTGATCGCTGAGGCTGAAACCGCCGGCTAGGAATGTCTGGATAAGCGCGAGCTGGGACCTCTCTTGTTCGGAGTACGCATCCGTGAGCATAGGTAGGGAATTAAAAGTCTCCCATGCCCATTGCTCTGATTCTTGGACTGATTGGTCTGCAAAATCTTCGGAGTTGTCCTCGTCCCAAAATGCACATTGGCATGTTTGTTGCCCATCTCTGTACTCCGCGCCACAAGAATAGCAGAACTCGTGGCTGCACCTGGAGAAAGGAGCATAAGGCGTCTTTAGAAACTATGCATGAGCGTGTGTTCGCGTGAGACAGAAAGAGAAAGAGATATGTGTCTTACCAGCAGGTCATGTGGTAACAGCCCTGAGTAAGCTCGATCATACGACGGCACTGCTGGCAGCGCCTCCACTGCTTACTTTCAGCAAGACGGTGCAGGGTTATGTCTGCTGCATCTCTCTCGGGGAGGTCTTGGTACTCTTCGCAGCTCATGGAGGAATGCCAAGGAACATTGCATTCTACACAAATAAACCTTTGACAAACAGGGCACTCTACAAAGGCGTCAGCGCTCTGGCTTGATGAACTTGCCCTAGTTGACAAACATCCGCGAGGATCCAGAAGGACAGAGCAATTTGGATATGGACAGTATATCCTATCCGAGTGAAGAACATCAGCTTCAGAAAGAACTTTCTCAAGAGAATTATACGAGGTGAGAGGAAGAAAAGATCTGCACTCGGAACTTGAGATGTGATATTTGCACCCCGAGTGCGGACATCTGATTGGAACTTGAGAGGAATGCACTTTTCCGTCGACATAAGTTTTCATACAATGTGAACAGAATTTGTGGGAACATTTCATCACGACCATCATTGCCGAGAGCTTATCCTCACAACAAATATCGCAATGTTCACGCGACTCAATACCATGAACCGGGAAAGATACGACCCCAACTGCTACCTGGGCTAAATGCAGTGGCCTCTCCAGTTCACGGTGATCAACGAGCTTCAATACAAAAGCATCCAGATTGCTGGTGTGCTCGGTAATCCGTTGCCTCAATGCTACCAGCAGAGGCATCTCAAGCTCCTCCTCACTTGTTATCTGGAGAGAATTTAACTCACTTCAGTCACTAGGAAAAGAATAGGATGGTAACACCAATCATATCAAGTCATCACAGTGAGGCCTAAATGACAACTTCTTGAGAAAAAAACGATCGTTGAATGGTGACAAACGAATATGGAAAACTAGAAACCGTTAATAACATGCACCAATCAACCTATACATCCTGAAAACAGCATGTAGAAGTTGATCTCCCCCTCCCTCTCAAGTACAAGGGACAGCAGAAAAGCTAAGACAGGAAAGTTTCTTGCTTGAAAGGATTCTTCAAAGAACGAAAAAGTTGTCGTGCATCATTTCATCAATATAAAGGTCAATACTTGTTTTGAATAGCAAGCAAGAGTACCAAGCATGGTGTAAAAAATAAGCAATGAGACGAACCACCTGATCATAGAGCAACTTGGAATCTGTGAAGGCATACACTCGACGTATACTATTCCGAGTTGCCTCGGCAAGACCATCCATAAGAGCCAGGTAGTCAGCTACAGATTCATCTACATAGAAATCAAGCCTCTTCTGCACCTGGATGACTGGAACACCAGCTGCTCTTTCCATGACAACACCGATCCCTGAGAACCCGGAGCTGGCATCCCCTGCTTCAGCTATTGAAATGCCCTTAAAATACATCCTGACCGAGAAATCGTCAAGATCCTCCTGTTTAGTCTCTTCCTTCACTACTTCATTGTCCTTCCATGCCTCTTCATCTCCACAACAACTGCAGAAGTCCTCCTCATCCTCTTCCAGTTTCCTTTCCCTAATAATAACTTGGTTCACTGAATTTCCATCAACTCCAATACCTTGACCCTCCATTTGGAAAACCCACTTCCTAAATGATCCAAGAGTGACCCAGATAACACTTGTTCCTCCAAAGACTGAAACTTTATGAACCCTAAACAAAACCCACCAAAGAATCAGCTAAGGAAATCCATCATTTCCATCAAAATTGTCACAACCAACAGATGAAAAAACTCCATCTTGAAAAATCAACACAGATTCTTGCCACTCTTCACAATTCCAGACTCAAATCCAATAAAAGCTTCCCTGAGAATAGCTGCAAAAGGATTAATTCCAAAGAGCAGCAAACCCAAAATCAAGAGGAACCCATTAAAAGATCAATTCCAAAGTTCCTAGCTTTAACAATTAAAACCCACCAAAAATGACCAAAAAGACAGAATCTTTATGAACATCGGCATCAATCAGTATCGACCCACCAAAATATCCCAACCCAAGAAACCTTTGCCCATTCCTTTACAAGGCAACAAGCAAGTTTCTAGGACATGTACCTTAAGAAACACAAGTAGGTAATAGGAAAGGGAAATTATAGAGTGAGAAAAAGACACCAATTTTTTGAAGGGAAAAAGATACCAATTAACCGACAATATAAGTGAAGCTTCCGTACCACTTGATAGAAGCAGTAGGGATTTTAATCTCTCTGTACACACCTAGGGATGGCAGAAATGTACATATCATATAGGTCGGACTCTACTTTTATCCTACAATTTAAAGTATGTTGATTTTGACTATATCTATGATATGACATAAGTATGGGTCATGTTTAGAAGTCGGGTCTATGGTAGGCTGTCAATCCATAGTTAGAACCATAGACATAGGTATGAGTTATGTTTAGAAGTCGGGTCTGGGGTAGGGTGTCAATCCATAGTTAGAATATGTGGTTGGACCTTAGTCATACTTTTTTACCCTACTTTAGACTATACCCTAATTAGACCCAATTGATAATATATATAATATATTTTATGGTCAACTTTAATATATTTATTATGTTATTACATAACCAACTTAGAAGATGTCGTGAATGATGAATCACTAAAAGCTGACACTATTTTTTTTGTTAAATTGTATATGTACTTCAAACTCGAAAGAAAAAACCTTGAAATATTTAAATTAAATTGCAAATTTGATATTTTATTAATTTTTTATTGAATGCTGATGTGTAACGTAGTAGATGTCTTGAATTTATATAAATTTTATATAGACATTAATTTTTAATTAAAAATTATCAAAAAATAGAACGTTAAAGGGTCGAACCATGTAGACTCTGGGTCTCCAGGAGGGTAGGGTATGAAATCTAATAATAAAAATTTTGTAGGGTCAAGAGTAAGGTATGAATCCAACTTAAAAAATTAGGATATTACGATCCTACTGGTACCCTACCCATTGCCATCCCTACACACACCAGAGGGGGTACGATCTCTCTTGCTGTCTCAATGAGTCATTAATGAAAACAATACATTCAACTAATTCATATTTAAGTTGGATATAACTTTTAAAAAAAGATAAAATTAGAATAAGACATTAATATGAAAATATGTAACAGTTAATGTGAAAATTGATTATCAAGGGATGGCAATTAGACCCTTACCCTGAGGGTCTACCCTGATCCAGACCCGAAGGGTCCAAGACCCGTTGACTTTGACCGGGTCTAGACCCTGATCCTGCCTGGATCCTGATATTTTAAAAGGATAAGGGCATGGGTATGGATCTATAGGATCCTGCCCTGATCCTACCCGAATTTTTTTAATTAATATTAAAATAATATACATATATATTAATTATTAGACATAATACAAATTCTCAATTTTGTTGGTAGGTAAATATTTTTTATTAAAACAAAAGTTCAAAACAGAGGAATCGCAAAAGGAAAGATAAGATAAAGGGGCCCGATATTACATCAGTTATAACCCCACCCCGACCAAAACGTTCCCTCAAGCTCAAGAGGTAAAGAAGAGGGACCTATAAATTCTTGTAGGCAATCAAGAAAGTGATCAGCGATTGATTGTGAATGATCAAGGCATCCGTCCAAAGGATCCACTCTTGGACATGAAAGAGCACAAAATACAGAGAAACTCATTATCGTACCTCGCCTCATTGAAGATAATACCATTACGAAGCAGCCACATGCCCCAAGTAATAGCAGCAAAAATTACAAACCAAATTCTCAATTTTAACTTACCCAACTTCAACTTTTTTTTATTTATTTTTTTGGTTTCTTTGTATTGATATGTTTAATGAATGAAAATGTCCCATTGCTATTTGAAAACTATCAAAAGATAATTTAATTTTTAAAAATTAAATATATTTAAAAAAATACTGACCCGCGGGTCGCCCTGATCCTGCCCGATTTTTTAGGATCCAGATCCTGCCCGAATCCTTATTTTTAAAGAGGATAAGGGTAAGGATTTGGTTCCACCATTTAAAAAGAGGGTAAGGATCTGGGTCCTATAGATCCTACCCGAATCCTGCCCATTGCCATCCCTAATTATCACTCGCCATTTGAACTAGTAATTATTTTAGTTTAATCAGAATTTTTAATTTTTTTTGTTACTCTTTGTTATTTAAAAAAGTCAGATAATTTTTGGAAAAAAAATTGAAATCAGTTCAAAATCTAGTTCCTGCATCATTTTGATCTTTTTTTCCTCTTTTTCTTCAGAAATTACCCAATACTCTTATCTAATTAACTCAATTCACATTCGAAATATCTAATTAAGATAAACCAAACTCATCGAATTGTTTTTTTTTCTTGTTCAGCTGCCAAAGTTGCCAAAGTTAGCTCAACAATTCAATAGTGGGGGAAGGTCGGCAGTTCTATTATCGGTGTGGTTCTATATCATTTTCTCGAGCATGTGGATGGAGTTAATATTAGGCTGTGGCTTTCTATTTCTTTGATGCATGTTGGTTGAGGTCCTTCCAAATTTCCATTCATTTTCCAATTATGCAAATTATGTAACAAGGTTCGAACCGAATAAGATTTTTAAAAAATTACAAAGTTTTTCTGACAAATATTTAATATTAATGTGTTCGACATCTCTTAGTTACTAAAATAATATTCTCATCAGTTGATTTAATTATTTGTTTATCTTCTTTGTTCGTGTCTTTTGTAAGTACCGGCATAACATTAATAGGTGTTTTTTTAAAACACATTAATAGGTGTTTTGGTACCACTCAACGTACCAAAATTTGGAGTTGAGTTTTGAAAATACAATCTTGCTAAAAAAATAATTGAGAAACCTCAGTCACCCCTTTGTAATTTGACCTGGATAGATTAGATAACAACTACCAGTCTACCACCTCTTTTTCCACAGATAAACCAATTTGTTTTTCCGGTTAAACTAGGTTTAGTCGTTCTAGGTGGCTTTTTCTTTGTGGCTCCTTTAAATAATGGATAGTCCTATGAAAGTCTGGTTTTAAAAATTCCCTCTTCCAGTCACCGAGATAACAAAAAACTGCATCAGCAATTAGGGCATTAAATTATTGAAGTAAAAAATTAATAAATAATTATGTTAACACGTAATATAGTTGTTCTAATTTAACTAAGAAGTGTGAAGTTTGAACTTTGAAAATCAAACTATGTTAAATACTTGTTGAGAGAGTTTTATCATCAGCCAAAGATATTACTCGAATTCGGATCTGAATTAATCATCACGATAATATGTGATATCAACACAAAAAATTATTAAGGGAAAATTACTGTCAGGTCCCTATAGTTTGGCAAAATTATATTCTAGGGCCCCTCTCTGACCTTAGCAATAAATTTTTCATTTTTGTCATTGAAATGACTATTATACTCTTTCAAAAAAATAATAAAGCGTCTTTTCTTTCCTTATCTTGCATTTTCCTTGCATTTTCTTGCCTTATCTTACTTTTTCTTACCTTTTCTTCCCTTTTCTTGTCTTTTGTTCCCTTATCTTGCCTTTTCCTTGTATTTTCTTCCATTTTCTCGCATTTTCTTACCTTATCTTTCATTTTCTTGCCTTTTATTATCTTTTCTTGCCTTTTCTTTCTATATCGTGCATTTTCCTTGTCTTTTCTAGCCTTTTCTTGCCTTATCTTATCTTTTGTTGTCTTATCTTGCCTTTTTTTCCTTTTCTTACATTTTCATTGCCTTTTCTTATATTTTTTTGTATTTTCTTTCCTTATCTTGCCTTTTCCTTGCATTATCTTGCCTTATCTTGCCTTTTCTTGCATTATCTTACCTTTTCTTTCTTTATCTTGTATTTTCCTTGCCATTTCTTGCCTTTTTCTTGCATTTTCTTGATTTTTCTTACCTTTTTATGCTTTTTCATGTCTTTTCATGACTTTTCTTACCTTTTCTTGCCTTTTCTTACATTTTCTTGCCTTTTCATGACTTTCTTGCCTTTTCTTACCTTTTCTTGCCTTTTCATGACTTTTCTTGCCTTTTCTTGCCTTATATTTCCTTTTCTTGCCTTATCTTACCTTTTCTTTCCATATCTTGCCTTTTCCTGGCCTTTTCTTTCCTTATCTTGCCTTTTCTTTTCTTTTTTGGCCTTGTCTTTCCTTATCTTACATTTTTCTTGCGTTTCTTGCCTTTTCTTGCGTTATCTTGCCTTTTCATTCCTTATCTTGTCTTTTCCTTGCTTTTCCTTGCCTTGTCATGCCTTTTCTTTCTATATCTTTCATTTTCCTTGCATTTTTTTTACTTTTTCTTGCCTTTTCTTGCCTTATTTTGCCTTTTCTCGCCTTTTCTTACATTTTTTCGAGGTAAGTCCTCGTCGCGGGCCCGCCGTGTTGCTCGATTAAAGAGATTTGATTTTCTGTGTTCTTCCTTGTCCCGGGCCCGTCATGTTGCTCGATTGAAGAGATTTGATTTTCTGTGTTCTTCCTTGTCCCAGGCCCGTCGTGTTGCTCGATTAAAGACGATTGATTTTCAGAGTTCGCCCTCGTCGCGGCCTCTTCTGAGTTCTGGGTTTGATTTTGTGATTTTGATTTTGATTGTTATTTCGGATCTGGGTTTTTTTTTTGAACAATTTTTTTCGAAAGGTTAAGGGTGAAGATGAAGGGGAACATATTTTTTTGGTTTTTTCGAAGGGTTTTTTCGCCAAACTAGGGGTAGATAAGTCATTTACTAAAAAAATTGATCAATGACGTCGGATGACATCAGCGAGGAGCCTGAGAGTATAATTTTTCCAAACTATGGGAGTTTTTAATCAATTTTTGAAATACCAGGGGGGGGAATATACCAAATACTAAGAGCCTGACAATAATTTCCCCAAGATTCCTGTAATACCCCGAAAATGATCTGTTCTGTCTGAAATGCTTAAGTGATTTGATTGGTACTATCCATACCAACAAGGTGCACCTTCTTTTCAGGCACACATCCTGAGAGAACTCCAAGGTTAAACACATTTGGCCGGGAGTAGGATCAGGATGGGTGACCTCCTGGAAAGTTTTCCAAGGTGCGTGCCAGTGAGGACAAAGCACGCTGGAAAAGACCTGTGTTGGTATGTGGAGCCAGTCGATCAAATCACGGGGCGTTATATTTGGTATCAGAGCGACCTCGGCTTGTACGGTGTGGTTCGGAGATCGAACGCACCTGCAACCGAGGGATGCTGGGACTGTCTGTATCTGGCGCGACGAGGACGTCGCGTATTTAAGGAGGGGTGTATGTAATACCCCGAAAATGATATGTTCTGTCTGAAATACTTAGGTGATTTGATTGGTATTATCCATATCAATAAGGTGCACCTTTTTTTCCGGCACACATCCTGAGAGTACTCCAAGGTTAAACGCGTTTAGTCGGGAGTAGGATCAGGATGGGTGACCTCTTGGGAAGTTATCCAAGGTGCGTGCAAGTGAGGACAAAGCACGCTGAAAAAGACATGTGTTGGTCTGTGGAACCAACCGATCAAATTACGGGCGTTACAATTCCCATCAGAAAACCTGAATCGAAAAAAGCTATTTGCACATGGTCCTTGTCTCCTTTGACTAGCCCAAAAAAATGTGAATCTGATTTTGACTTTTTCGAAACCCTTGCGCTCCTTTTTTACGAAAACACAATTTACACAACCCTGTTTAAAAAATTCATTGGACTGCGCTAGGGTTTAAAAATATGAGACAATAATCATTACCCTGTTGTCCCTTTTGGAGTAATAGAAAAAATAATTATGTAAAGTGGGTAACGATTTGGTGTATCTACTGACCATAAGATCAAATTGAATGGAGATATTTGGTGCATCCGTTTGATTTGATGTATCTAAAAACTCCGTGATATTCGAATAAATATAAAATTAATTAATAAAAAAATGAATAAAACTATTAAGAATAAAAAAGTTACATAAATTGTTATCAGTTGGTTAGAATGTATTCTGAAATACAAACTCACATTTTTTTATTAGACCAAAAATTTAAGAATTTTTGAAAGTGGAATTCTATTTTTAAAATTTTGATATTTAGAGTCAAACATTATCGGACCTATTTATGAAGCACATTTGCAAAGCTTATGCCTAAAATATTCTTAATTATGCCGCACATTAGATCTATTATCGCTTAGAACAACTATCTAGGGGTGAGCTTAAAACCGAAATAAACCGCACCAAACCGCACCAAACCACACCGAAAAAATTAAAACCGCAAAGGTAAAGTGGTATTTTCAAACCGCACTACACCGCACCGTATGCTTTCGGTACGGGGTCAGTTTTTATTTTTTTCACCCCGCAAAACCGCACCGCACTGCATCTATAAAATGACGTCGTTTTAATATAGATTTAGTGTTAATTTGTTACTATATTTAATATAGGTTTAGTATTGATTTGTTACTATATTTAAGCGCGGGCTTGTTGTAAATTTCGTGGGCTTGTTGTGAATTTGTGGGCTTAGTTTTTGCCCAAAAATTTGATGAAATTAGCCATTTTTCAAATTCGGGACTACTTAAATGGGCCAAGTTCGAATTTGCGGTCCAAACCGCAACTCGCACCGCACCACCCCGACACCGCGCCACCCCGAACACCACGATTTTCTACCAAACTCCAAACCGCACGGTGTGGGTTTTACAAAAAAAAAGTTGCGGTGCGGTGTCAATTTTCACACCGACACCGCAAAACCGCACCGAACTCACTCCTACAACTATCATTACTTAGGCATATCTGTTCATTGGGTGATCATGTATATTTGAAATTGGACTGCCGCCAAGTTTTATATATCCCTCAAATTGGAAGAAACAAATAATGATAAAATAGATTTGGCATTATTTGGTTATCCCATGATACTACAATCGAAAAAATACATGTCAGTTTTAGATTCTCACTGCTAGTCAAGATTGTTGCCAAGAAGTAACTCCAAATGGGGTGTGCCTACTTTTGTCTCTTGGTTTGTACACCTTCTGGTCTAAGCCTAACACCTTGTTTGATATATCTTCTAAAGAAAAAGGGTAAATTACATACGGATCTCTTGTGTTTGATGAAATAGACGAGTCTATGTAATTTGCCAAAGAAAAATTTGATAACAAATCGTAATAGAAATTAACTAAGGTCTAGAATTCAATTCCTAATAAATATAATTATTGGTATTAAAATTTACCTTCCTAAGAAAAAGAAAAACTTGTTTGGTAGGGAGAAAACTAGAAAATAGGTGAAGAAACCCAACAAAGCCTAAGCTAACAGATAAATTTGTGAAGTTGAACATAGATGCATTCTCAATAATTCGAACTCGAAACTTGGTTATACTATAATCATACCCTGCATTGATCTAAGTACTTGTTAATTTATATTTCTTTGCTCTTAGAACACTAATGACTGATCATCTTTTGGCATGTACGTCCTTCAACAAATTAATGATTAGCAAAGGAGCATGAATTGTCATGAACATAATCGTTAAATTGCGAACCTTGTTAAGCAATCCGGTGTTTTTTCAATTAGCAAAAAAAAACATTTCAAAGTGATAGTTCTTAAATAATGAAATTAGTTTTCAAAACAATCCCTTAAAATTGACATTTCGGTATTTTTTTTTCAGTATATGATTAAAACAACATATTAATTCCCGTGTTCTTTTTTATACCACCTGGAATCGACTAATTTAGATTCGAACTACCGTACAAAACAACTCATGTAGCAACCACTAATCAAGCAGAATGTGCAAGCACATGATTTGCCATTACATTGGTCCGTTCAGAAAACAACAATTCTGAAGCACAAATTAAGGAAACAGATGCATGAAGGCGAAGAAGCTTCCATGCTTAAGAACCTTTTTTCCAAATGATTGGGTAGACATTTTGAGACTTGTCTGTAGCCGACCACTGATTATATATATATTTTTCCTTTTCCCCCCAAAAAACATTTTTTCCCAGATTTTGTAACGTTATTAGATTCTAAGCCGACCACTGATTATATATATTTTTTTCCTTTTTCCCCCAAAAAACATTTTTTCCCAGATTCTGTAACGTTATTAGATTCGGAACTCGGAAGAATAATGCACAGAGCCTTAAAATCATATTATCGTAGAATCAATCTTGTTGGTCGTCACATGTGGGAATATTCCATCCAGTCACACAAAATCAAAGCAAGAATCTTATATTAAAAAATAATTGCAGTTTTATTCAATAAACGAGGTTCTATAGCGTTATTTCCAGTTAGTTAAACAAAATTAAATTGGGACTTCAAGGTAATTTATTGGAGAGATGGAATGCAATACAATAATTGCTCACTCCTTTAAGTTTTTCTTTTGACAAAAAATTGCTCACTCTTAAATAATCCAGCACAGCAAAATATTACCCATTGTACAATTTCCACTCAACGATTCTTGATTTATGGAAGAAGAATAACCGAAAGACTATTTTTGAAAGAGAAAATTTAATCTTATTATTTTGTAGTTTGACTGATTTTTTCATATAACCACGTGTTTAATACACACACGTGGCTGTGATTTGAACGACCTAACATTTAGACTCAAGGAGCTGTCTAGACTTCTGTGACGAGAACAACATTGTTTTGGAGTTAACGTGACCCGCCAGCTATACATGAATTCCACCCCGTATGATAAGATGTTTTGGAGAAAATTTTCAATATAATACTCTGTCAGCTCTAAAAAAATGTCGTTTTTTGATCAACTGCCTGAGTCGCTAAATGTCAGGGCGTTGAAATCACATGTATGTTTTTTATGCGTTTTAAACTACATGATCATATATATAAATTGGCCAAATTATATTAAAGTGAAGTTTTCTCTTTGTTTTATAAGTGGAACATATAAGGGTAAAGAAATTTAATCATAAGTCATCTCTCTTTTCAATGCTCAAATTAAAAACGCACACATATTCTCAGGCCCATTTAGCCATGGGAGACATGCCACCAGCACCCAGCAAAACGGCGACGTAGGCCTTCAGTTGGAGCTTGACGTTGGACTGCAATTTTGGGCCCACGAAATCCGACGCCAGGAGATCCACCAACGCCATGTTCAGAAGCCCAGCAGACGACGCGTTTAGCAATCCAACGGTGATTAGCGCCTTTGGGCTGTTCTCTTTGTACGAGCTCGACAAGGCCATCCCAATAGCGATCCCGAACGGCGTCGTAGCGGAGAAAAAGAACGCCATTACGGCCTTCTTTACGACGTCATATTTGGCCTCCAGATAACACCGTACATCGAGTGCACAATAATATTTGTTATGTATGGAGACAATCATGATTAGTAGTATGTGTGGGTTTCTTCAAATAAAATTTGACGACATATGCAGTTTTTATGAAAGAAATATGTGTTATCACCTAAAGTATGCAACCACCAAGGCTCATCCATTCAAACATCTGATGGAAGCAAAGTGCAACTACAAGGCCTTTGATTGTGCAAGTATTATTTGATGCTCCGACCCGTTCCCGAATTTCCAGTTATAGTTTTGAAACTACCGGTTATAGTCTTGGAACCGGTTACCGACGGTTTGCAGAATCTACGGTTACTGTTCCGAATTTTTCCGTTATAAGGTTCTGTTTTTTGAATTTTTTTGTGAAAAAAATAAATTATGTATCTATTGTTTCAAAAAAATCAAAGCTTACATATTTTTCTTACCTTTATGGAGAGATAGTACTCGTATAGAGCAATTAATCAATAGAGAATAAGAGATAATTGATAATTTGTGATATAATTTTTGATAAATGGAAAGGGTTCACTATGAATTGGAATCTCCGTTTATAATTCCATAAGCGGATCTCATGTTTAGGTTCTCCAAAAATCATAAACCATAACTGGAACCTTTTTAGAAAGATCTGGAAGGATTGGAACCTACTGTTCTTCGGTTCGGTTCAAACCATGGTCACCCCTACCTATAACTATTGAGTGGGCAATAATCCCAAGAGCTCCAAAACGTGCAAATCTAACTTTTAAAATCCACCATTAATTCGTGATTATATAAATATATATAAACTAATTTCCATGTTGGTAGGAAGATTAATCGAGGGTTGAGCTCGGTAGGATCTTTGAATCATTACAAAACTCTCTCTACAAATACTTAACACTGTTGCATTTTCAAGGGTTCGAACTCGATATATTTTAGTTAAATTAGAACAATACATTTTTTACTTAATCTAATTGTGTTAGTATTGCTAATACTATCTTTTTTTCCAAAAAATGGGTAAAAGTAGAATAATATGAACTCAAATTGAAAATTTTACAAAATTGACATGACAAAGCTAAATTATATTATAGTGGGAGCAGCTTAGCCATGCTCCTCTAACTTATAGTTGTAGCTAAATTAATTTCATACAAAAAAGCTTAATTTATGTACAGCATTCGAAGAGTCTCTTGGTCAACTCTCTCAATAATGGCTTCCAAGCTAACGTTTTCAGGTATAATTAATCAAGCATATACTAATGCGGGATATTGCCACGGAAGGAATGTCAGCGATAAGCTTCCATCATTTTGGTATATATTTTTATTAAACGTATTTTCAATCGACATTATCTTATATCCGGACAAAGTATACATTAGATCGACCAGTTCAGATGAAAGTCAAATTACACAACAAAATTCTCTCTAGTTTCAGAGCTCGAACTAGAAACGACGGTTCAAACTTCAAATCAGTTGTTTTATTTGGGCCTTTCAACAAATAAAGACCCAGTTATTGGAGTCATCGAGTCCAAATGCTATCAATGGAGCTCAAAATGAAGTTTCCAATGAAGCTAGGTCTATAAGATTAAAATTGGTATTAGTTGTACCCAAAAATAATTTTAATGAATATAGGGTTGCAAGGCCCCAATGGAACTTCAAGAACTGGGCCCATCTATTAGCTTGATGGAGTCCAATGGGCTAAATTGATCTCATGATAGTTCCTCGCCTAATTAAAACAAATATAAGAAAAAGTTCACTTGTATTTTTTTTTTTTAGGGTTAAACATGATAATTTTTTGAGAAAAAAGTTCACTTGTATTTGACATCTTGTTTACTGTCTATCATGTAATTTCGTTTTATCTTTAATGTTGATAGAAATTTCTCAAATTCTCACTTCTAGTGATAATAAAGTGTACATAGAATATAAATTTGGAAAATCTCTATCAGAAGGAAAAAAATACAAAACGAAACCATGTAATACTTTTTACGTTCCCCTTCATAATTAAATTATGTCATCTGATTCCAAACCTAGTCTGTCCATGTCAAAGTGGTCATGTATTTTTCAGCTATAAAGGCAAGAACACCCACTTGCCTATGATGCCATTATATACCAAACTTACTTAAAAGATAAGGTCTCCCTTACAAACAAAAAAAGCAAAGAATCAAAGAACAAAAATGCCACCACATGATTGACGTTTATCTCAAAGTCTTTTCATATTTTTTAAAATAAGCCACATTTAAAAAAAAGCAAGACATAATCATTCTACCCAAGATTGGTGTCTAGGTTTAAGTTTCCACTATATATGGTTGATATGATGTTGCAATCCAAATCCCAAATTGAAAATTGAAATCCATGCTTGTAGGATTGATTAAAGTGAAACTTTGTGCGCTTGGTAGACAGAATAAAGTCTAAAATAGGGCAATATTCTGTGTGTTACATCTCTCCAAAGACCCCCAATATTTACAATGGTATCAATCGGTCGCCATTATTTCCCTTTTTCTTTTTGGTTGATATATTTTTTTTGGGTCAAATATCACCATATATTCTCCTATGTCAATTGGATCTGTTTTAACGCAACTATATTGATATGATCCGAATTCAAAATTTTGAGTTAAATTAGAACAATGACTATCTTTTAAAAGATTTGGTTTCAATCCACTTTCCTTATCCTACCAAATCCATTTTCCCAAAAGTAAACCAATGGCATGGAGCTATCAATGGTTTCCTCAGAAAATGAAAGAGTGGTGTGGGGGATTCTTGATGTTCATATTTCTTTTTCCTCTTGACAACTTGTCATTTCACCCAATTGGGTCCACCTCTTAAAGGACAGCACAAGAGTGATGTGGGAGAAGAGAACCATGGAGGAAGCAACATCACCTTTTAAGGTGATGGACCAGTTGGTGAGGGCACAAAATTAACATCATGCAACACAAGAAAGAAAAAGTTGGGAGAGTTCACATCTTGGGGCCCATTTCTCCTTCATGGATGTCCATTGTTCATGAATTGGCTTTATACCATCTAGTATGTGAATATTACTATATCAACTAATCCAAGTATGAGTCGGTTAGGTTTTTGAGTGGTAGCCAAATTCTTTTAACTACTATTCAATACTGATGCGTTATATTTTAACTCGAGACCTGGTTAACCACTTAGAAGAACTTGATTTTGTGTTCGGTGGGCTTCCATTTTTATGATATACCTTTCCACTCCTTTATGCCAGTGGGCCCCAACCGTAATCAAGGATTCAAAGATTGGGAACAAAGACATGGGCCTAGATACTGGGATACTACTATATTTGTGTCAACTGGGGCCCATCCTACGAGTGAGTGAGAGAGAGGGAGAGAATAAAATTAGGGTAAAAAAATTGGTGGATTGCAATGTCATAATCAGTATTTAATTGGTGGTGGGAAGTTGGCATGGCATGTGAGCTGAATTTAATAAAATTGTCCGCGATGGGCTATTATGTGGGTTGTACATTTGAAGCTAGCCTGTTTATATGAACAATATGTTGCTTGCTTTATCAAGAATTAAATTAGCGCGCCCTACCTAGAAGTTTCCTAATTATATTAATTTAGGACTAAATAACTCAAACACAACAACCACAACATCCAACAATCCTTGTTGGTTAATACACTTATAATATACTATTTATTTCCATGCATGCATATTTTTTAAAACACATGTTCATCTTCATGTTCATGAATGGTTGGTCTAACTTGTCTCGGACCTCCGAGGAGAAAACCTTTTGTATCTTGCTCAATTATATGTTCTAATGGATTTTTTAATTATAAAAAACATACCATTTTGAACTTGAGTGATTCCGCGCATATTATTGATTCACGAGTTTAAAATGAGGAAAAGAAACACAATTATTGTATACCTAATTATGAAAAGGAGAAACCTAGCGGCAGCAATTAAATGGGACCCGGATAATTGATGCCAATGTTTCAACTGTTCCCACTATCTCGTTATTTTATTTTCATTGAAATGTTTTATTCCATAATATCTACGCATAAAATTATGACCCAGCATATAATTGTATGGAGATAATTTTTGTTACGTGTAACCCCGCCAATAAAATCGAAATGGGAACAAAAGCTAGCTGGAAATTTGTTCTTTCGAAGTCCAAAGCAACATGATTCGTTCGTTGTACATGGAGAATGGGTCTAAAAATTGCCTTATCGCTAGGGCATAATTATTATTTGGACTTTTTCAAAGAATAGCTTTGGGATAAAGCGAAGGATCCCAAGTTCCCAACACATGGCATTATGAGGGGCTGTGATTCTGTTCAAAATCATGACACTCAACTTTGTTTTTCTTATTCGTTTCGAATTCGAGTAATTAAAAATATATTAATAATTTTGACATTTGGGGAGCCACCCGTGTCTATCCAAATTCTTAATACCAAATTCTTGTGCTATCTCAATTGATTAATAATTACAGCCGCGATAAAAATTTAAGTTATTGTTGCCATCAGCAATATGCTGATATTATTTAACTAATTACTAGATAATTGAAAGAATTGTCAACCATCAATCTAAGGGTTTTCTTTGGAAAATGCGATCAATTAATTAATTATTCGAGGAATATCCAATCTCTAATAAATTGTCAACCAGAAAATGATCTTACAAGGACGGCCAGAATAGTTTTTTTTTTTGGTTTTTTTTAGGGAAAGGCAATACAATATTGATGTGTTATATTATTTTGGAGGAGACGTGTCAATTCTTGACATCTCATATAAATCTGTTTTTGGGTGACAATATTTATTGATCTATAAAGTTTATTACTGTCGATTTTATTTAGAAAATGGTAGTTTTAACTAACCTAATGATATTTTATTTACTCGTAAAAATCAAAGATATTATTATAGAATTCTAGGTATTCTATTGCTTGGATCAAATCTGCATCGGTGTAATATTTGGTGCATAAAATCTTATATATAACATGTCACTGCCAAAGATTGTCACACGCGGTGGAGATTTTGAGATGATCAAAGACAAAAAAATTCATTTGTTTGGTTTTTTTAATAGGGACCACCATAAAGGAGACATAATTGGAATAGTTCCAAGGACGGTAATAAAGATTGCCAACCTTTAGCTATTTTAGAATATTATGTTATTATGCTTGGTGGGCAAGCAACTTCAAAAATATGTTTGATGTGTACATATATGCTCTACATTTATCTAATTATTTTATCCATACTTTTTCGGTTTTTCCCATGTCGTTAATTCAGATTAAATTTTTTTATGTAGAAAAAATGGAGTGGAATAACAAATTCTCTTTTTTTCGGGAACGTTGAATAGCAATTTTGTTTTTTTTTCTGAATAAAGATAGTAGATTCTTTTATTATAGATAGAAGAAAAATTTTCAGTGTTAAATTTTGAAGTAAAAAATTTAACAATCAATTAATCAACTAACAAATGACTTACGCTAATGGCACAAGATGTTGTTAGATTTAAGAAGGTCCAAGTCAAAATCTGGCAATGTAATAGAGTAAAAAAATTATATTTTAAAAAAACTAACAAGTAGTTGTTCGAGATTAATCAAGAAATCTCGAATTCAGGTATTTGAAAATGTAGCGGTGTTAAATATTTGTTGAGATAATTATTTCATATTTAAACAAATTATATGGCTTAAACATAATTAATTAACTTAATAAATATCCAGATAATATTCAGCTTAAAATCCTAAGATTTTTTTACATAGAATTATTGGTTTGGGGACAAGCTGACGAGAGAGATTAGTGGGAAGCATTGACGTGGGCGACCAATCGTCTACTACGTGCCGTGTCGTCTGGAAATCGTGCGTCACTGTACATAACTACAATTTTTGCTATTTACATTGAACTGAAAATGTTTATAGATAAAGAACTTTATTGCTGTAAATAATTACACTGAATCCTTTTTTTTTACCAATCGATGGTCAAATGCACACTACACGTGATCTCGAGCACATCAATGTACACTAAACTCCTCATGTTATCTAAATATACATGAAGGCTAAAAATAAATGGGGTATTAGATAAGGCATAATCAAATTATATGGACTATAGTTTACAAAGAAAATTTATCACCAGATTTTCTTTAAAAAAATTGTTATATCTGTGTCGTTCAGTCTCGATCACTGAGTGCATGTGCTCGACTTATTAGGTTGGGCAATGGATGATCTCATACAACGTCTCGATCTACACAAAAAAAAACTAAGAAAATATAGAATGTAATAAAATGTTCATGATTCTACAAATTTTGAATTAAAGTTATTTTTATATCGTACAGATGATTTTTTTTTTCAGCCAGTATCTGTCCTTTCGAAATGTGAAAAAAAATCGTAAACTCATTCAATCCTCAACGTTCGCCAAAGTTTGCCCACTATCTAAAAAAAAAATCGTCATGAAACGATAGATATCCAATCGTTAGAAATATTGGTAGAAATTGATCAAACTATAAATCAAGTCAAATAGGGAAGCAATTTCAAACAAGTCATGATGAATTCTAACAACAATATTTTAAGTATGATAAAAAAAAAGGGGCTAGATATTTGGAATGAATAGTTATTTCCATAATCATTAAATGTGCGGCTTTACTAAATTATAACCCATCTAAACTAATATAATTAAAATAAAGAAAAATATGACTTTAAATATGTTGTAACATAAAGACAAATTATATTTTTATATTAAAATTATTAAAAATCAATTTTTGGTTACTAAATTGATATACACAAAAAAAAGGACTTTGTTTATATCCAATCGATCAAGAGATCTTCTACACTATAATAAAACAAGACATTATTCATATATTTCTGAATCAATCGCATGAAAATTCAACTTGGGTGGATGATGGTAGTCATGATATATCTAAAACCCTCAACAGTATTTATTTAAATGATAATTTTGATTTAAAAAAATAACAATCGAAATAATCATTTGTAGATGATTCACATGATAAATGATGATAGACAAATTCTCGAATAAACAAACCTAGCACGAAAATAACGAACGAGTTCATACGAGACAAATAACGCCAAAACCGGATCAACAAGAGAGTCAAAGTAGTTAAGGGGTCAACCAATGTTGGTGTTCACCAAGTTATTGGCCGCCTAAGAAACAATAAACATATCTCGTTCTCTCTCTCTTGCAATTAATTTAATGGGATGTTACATTAATTACGTGCACTGACCGCAGTTGCAGGCAATTAATTGTTTTTGCTCAGACGCTATCTAGCAATCGCCAATTTCGAAACATAATAATAATCATCTTACATTAATTTGCGGATTTCTATTTTACCGTTACCTTGCGAAACGTGAGAATTTAACTTCTTTAATTGCTTTGTTTCAAAGGGAAAATAAGTTATTGCTTAATTGTCACATTGTTCAAGGAGGCCTCACATTAATTTCATTTAATCTGGATGGGGTCATGCCAGGAAAATCAATTAGTGGTAAAACCCAAAACGTCATTTTGTACTCGGCAAAGTTTAAGTTTGATACGAAATCATACCACAACAAAAATTGCAAAACTTTCTCGTTAAAATCCGTATTATTATCAAGTGGTTTATGGTTTGAGATATCACTATGTTTTTACTCGACTACATCACTAACTTTGGTTACTTGAATTATCATGCATGTCATTTTATGTAATTAAGTTTATCTGTGTATCATATTATGTCACTAATTTTATCTATGTGATATGTCATATTTACCAATTACTCATCACTTGGTCTCGGCCACATGGCAGAAGGAATGATGTGTCGTGCCACGTGAAAGTGAGAAATTATTAACATAACCGTAGTTTAATAGATTCGGCTTGATTATTAGTGAGGTAAAACTTTTATTACCTCGTCAATTAATTCTGAATCACAAAATAGTAGATGTCGAAGCGCAAAACCGTGGAGTACTAAATTTTAACATAACATTTGTTATCAATTTTTTTTTGATATTAACCCATCAAGGGAATCGCCAAAATAATTACATCCCTCTGTAGTTCGTCTAGGAGACTAGGGCTTGCTTGTTATTGCAACAGGAGTCATAAGAAAAGCTGTGCACCTGTTGCGTGTCTTGTGCAACTGGTCATTTTTCTTTTTTTGGTTATCACTGTATTTTTGTAAATTACCCAGATGCAATAAATTCTACCTTAAAAAAAAATTTTACATCCCTCTGTACTTCAAGTACAACACTTAAGATACTAAGTAAATAGCAATCATAACAAAAATATGATTAATATTATCTAAGTATATTTTCAAAAATATCTCCTTGAGATCGTTATCAAAATTTAAATTTAAAAGTATCAATTAATCTAAAATAACTATATCCCAATTGATTTAGACATTTTGGAAGTAACCCAAAACGTGCTTTTAAAATAAAGTAAACCAATCAATTGGGTTACACAAATAAAAAGAATATTTTAAATCAAATGACTACGACTTATGAACCAAAAATATAAGTGGATGCATGTATTTGTAGCCCCAAAAATGGATTACGATACCTTGTGAAATTTCAATTCGTGTGCCGGTCAATAGAGGGACAAAATGTCCAATTCAAGATGGGGCCCAAATAATTGCCAAGATCCTCACAACAAAATCACCATCACCAGATGTTGCTTTCTTGGTAAGCTCTCCACTTCCTCATCCATCATCATCATTTAACTATCAGCTGAGCCCTAAAAAATAAATAATATCTTCGATTATTTTACTATTTTTAATTAATTATGCCTAGTTGGACGAGAAGAGCCGACGGACTTTTTATCTAAAAATCCGTATAAAATCAGAAAGTGGGTGCTGAGCTAATTAATTTTCTTTCACATGATCACTATGACTTCACTTTGCACTTGCGCTACAATAATGAATAAACAAAGGAAGGGTCAGGTTATTTAAAAATAAAAAATTTAAAGTATCATTTTATCATTTAAAAATAAAATGATAATATTTAGTATCTTAACTTTTTGTTAAAATTTAATCAAATGTTATAATTATAAAAAATCATTTATGTTAAGTTCAATAATTTTTAACTATTTTTAAAAGTATTTAAAAATTATCTTGTAAGAACAAGTAAATATACCCAATAACCCATCTCTTTTTTTTCTTTATCGGTCTATTGTTGTTGTTTAATATTGTCACCCGCATGGCATTTTTAAACTACTCGTTCGACTAAGTGATATTTGGATTAATTATTAGGAGACGAGGTCCTACGTATACAAACAATTATTTGTTTCTACAACTCAACGGAATTGGTAATCTTGTCTACGATAACGAATATTTATAAGTAAAGGCGTATCTCCTAAATATCTTGACATTTGTGGATAAAGATGGATTATTTTATATTGATTTGCGTGGTAAACAAGCATGCAATTTGCTAATTATAAAACAGATAGAAATAAATTAGGGAAAGAAAGAACGTCATGTGATTGCCTGGGATGGGTGTGACATGACATTAAATTTTAATTATTAATTTAAAATAGGAAAAAATATTAAGAGGTGGAAGAAATAAAGGAGAGGGACATAACATGGAATAGGAAACGGGTATAATGCCACACCACGACAGCAACAACACGGGGCATAAGGGTGACCCCACGTGGAGGCCCACAGGTGAAACATCACGTTGACCACATCCATAAAACAAGAAATGGATGAAAAATATTTCCTCCATTTAGTTTTCTGAAAAATTGAGAGCATGAACAAATGTTGAAATTATATATTCATTCATGATTTTAATTTTTTTATAATAAATATGAATGTAAAAAGAGAATTGGGAAAATAGAATTCACTTAAAAAGAATTTAAATTCGTGCAATTGATAAGAGACTAGAATTCAGTTAAAAAAATTTTAATTCAAATTTTATGAATGTTAAAAATTTAAAAAAATTACCTCCTAAAATAAGACCTGACATACGACATTATTTGATTCCATTAACAAAGATTTAAAAAAAATTAGTTCTTATCATTTTCTTTTCACCTATTTCCACACCATCTCCTCTAAATAGAGGGTTAATGTCAAAGTATTTGATGGGTGTGGTATTTTGTGCCGTTGGAGAAAGCCCCAGATTTGTCGGCTTTGCCCCCTCCAACTTTGGCACTATCATTACGCCAACCTGGCCCCACCTCAATATCTCTCTCACTTCCCAAAATTTGGCCAGTACCGTTATAGTACCACCTACTTAAACAAAATAAATTAAATTTATTGTATTTAATTTGGAATCCCCATATGAAAAAGAAAAGAAAAAGGCTGTGATGGAGCAAATTCTGACAATAATAATAATAACACAAAACACTACACCCCCACTAACGTACGAATTGTGGCAGGTTCTCGGCGTATTTCTAGGGTCCTCTCTTGAGGTTTTTTCATTTTCCATCTCTCCTTCACTTTTTGTAGTAGTGACCTCCAACTTCAAGACATGATGACCGTAAAAAAAAAATTCAAGACATGTCCCAATTGGGAATTTAAAAAAAAAGTGTAACTCAATAAAAACTTGTTCAAAAAACTTGAACATATTATTGTGGTTGCGTGAACAATCTTTGTTCAAAGTTGATTATTGTATTTAGGTAACTATAGTTTGAGTACTTGCTTTAGGTATCTAAACTCGTACTTATAGGTCATGTTTGGCGAAACAGATTAGTAGCAGATATTAGATAGCAGAAAGTAGATAACAAATTTAGAAAAGATATTGAGAAATGTGTTTGGTAAAATCAACGAGCAGATAGCAGATTGTATTGAGAATATGTTTGGTTAAATTAATTATTAATTTACAATTTAAGCTTAAATAAAAGATGTAAATTATTTATTAAAATTAAATAGTAATAATTTAATATAAAATTTATTTATATTTCTAATAAGTATTTTTATAAATGTCAGTGTTTTAACTTATTGAATATAATAATTTCTTGCACTCGATTGAAGATATAACAAAAAAGTGATTCTAATATTTATTTTTAAAATACACTTTCGTGAAGACTAGTCAATAAATAGAAAATATAATTATTTATTATATTTATGAATGCTAGTAAAATATTTTACAGTAAAGAAAGAAAAAGTTATCGTATCAGAAATATTAGAAATTTATATTATTAATTTGTATTAGGGTATATAATAATTATGCGAGTTTATTAACGAGCATAATACATGTTTTTATAAATATTTGTAAAGAGAGAGAAAAATATTTGTAATTATCTAATTTTGCATTTAATCTGATTAAATTTATCTAAAATTCATTTTAATTTTTTTATTTGTGTAGTGGTACTGATCATTTTAATAATTATCTACAAGAAAATTTGTTTGTCCAATTAGACTTCTTGAACAAAGTAAATAAATAGTAAATTTGATTTAGATTAGTAATTATCGAATTTTTTCCCTAACAAATAAATTTTTATGTAGAACAACGTAAACTATTTCAGAAAAAAATAGAACAACAGTTTTCTAATATACTAGTAGATTAGAAAACTACCTAATCTACATTTTTGCCTAACAGACATATTACAGTTATTTATCCAAATCTACTATCTACTCCTCCAAACTATTTCAACAAACAGGGCCGTAGTATACGAATGCTCTTGTCTACCTAATTGTAGGAAGATTAGATTGAGTGGGGACTAAATAAAATTTATTTCCGGTAAGGACTACACAAGCAAACTAATATCACTTCACAGACAAACCAATATCACTGCACATACAAATCAATATCACAGTAAACTAATATCACTATATATGCAAAACTAATATTATTTTAGTCCCCACCCATGGAAACTAGCCAAATTATCCCCCTTTCAAAGATAGTTCAAGTTTTTTTTTGGGTAGAATGTAGTATAGTTTAAGTTGGGTGACTTTTCGTTCGTTGATTATGTTTTTCTTTTCCGTATTATAATTTTTTTTAATATAAGCCTTGAGTCACTATTCTAAAAAAATTAATTTTGTTTAATTAATACAAACTCGATTTATTCAAAAGAAAATATTAATGTTCCCGAGGTGTCTATTTTGCTGCTAGGATGTAACGTTACCACCATCATTTGCATTTTTAATTAATTAATTTTTTTATATTTTTCTGACAGAAACATAAATCGCAGGAGCAATTAATTACGAATTGGAGTCGATTATAAGGACAATACATTGGATATAAAAGCACGCCAAGGATGGCTACTGACGAGATCCCTCCACCTATGCGCACAACAAGATGGAGTTTAATATTATTCACCATGTGTTGCGAAAATAATGTTGTGAATAAATAGTGGTAGAACGTCGGAAACGATCTTTAGAACGGTTCCGGAGTAGTCGTCCCAAGAGTGATTCGAACGAAAGGAAGAAATAGAAGAAATATGGAAAAAGAGAAGAGAATATAAAGATGAGAATAGACAGAAGAGAATATAAAGATGAGAATAGACAGAAGAGAAAAGAATTGGTAGAAGAGGAAGAACTTTATTGAACATATGGGGGAGGAGGGGAAAGAAAAAATATAAAGATAAAAGCTAGATGCTACATAAGATAAAAGTTACGATAAAAGTTATGAAGCTAAAAGTTTGATGTGTTATTTTGTGGGTGTCCTTCATGCCTGTACCTAGCTCTCCTTATATAGAATAAGCTCGCCCCAGCCCCATAGAAAAACCCTAGGCCGTTTTCAACTAAGAAAACTTAACATAGCCTCGGCCTAATAAGGAAAACTTAAACCGTCCGAAACTTCTAACCCATATTTGACTATCTTCCATGCTGAATTTGGAAAAGTCATAAACAACAAAGTTATAGATCTTTGTCTTCTCCTTCTGTGATTTTTGGAATCGTATCAATCCAATACTTGAGGAGAAAGTTACGGCATTTTTACCAAAATAGGTTCAGCAGATCCGCGGCCTAATAAGAAAAAAACCTACTTCCGAAACTTCCGACGCAATTCCGACCTCCTTCTGCGTCGAATTTGGAGAAGTTACAAATTAGAAAGTTCTAGATCTGTATTTTATCTTTTTGTAGCTTTTGGAATCGCATCAATTGGATATACGAGTATGAAGATACGTCTATTTTACTGAGACATGGTCAAACAAATCCGAGAATTAATTTTCCGCTCCAAAAATGTCCCCCACGCGTCAATGTTTTGACACTAGGAAAAGCGTTGACGTGTATCCGTCCTTGAAAATGTGAAAAATTAACTCCACTCAAAAAATAACCGGCTAAGGTAAGACCGTAAATATGTGGAGAATGTACCATCAAACCGGTCGAGACCTAGCCGTTGTAGGCGTACAGTTGATCACTCATCTCGCGATATCCGTGTGTTCACGGCTTTCTCGTAAAAACTTGATTTAGGTCTACATGGTTGAGTGGGAGCTCTACGTCCTTCGTCAAAATGACCACACAATTGTTGTTGAAGGTCTCTAAGCTTTTTCCTTTGCTTTTGAATTTTTCGCTCCAACCTTCTTCGTTGAGTCTTCGTGAGAGTCGGTCGATGAGACTCCGGACACTTGCCCCCCGAGTGTGCGTTTGGCTTTTTTGGCATCTCCTTTCGCACAGACTTCGTGTGATAACTTGGAGAGCTTGTGGGTGAATCACTCTTTGTGGGTCGTGTCTCACATGGTTATTTCTTAGACCGCAAAAGTTCTTCCTTAGGCACCAAAACCTTGAAGGGTTTCTTCCTCTGGAGAACTCCTTGCTCGGTCGCCAATCGAGTGACCATGTCTCTCTTAACCCACGCGTACTCAGGCGCTCTTTTTTTGTTGCTGGCCGATTTTGACCATGTGACTTGAGGACATTCCCTGTAATTTGAAACCTTTGATGGCCGAGGTTGAGCCGGCCCACTCTTGCTTGGTTGAGGAGGAGTTGAACACTTGACTTTATCATCCTTCACCTTCTTTGTCATGAGCACGTCTTGCCTTTTGGCCGGGATAATTTCGGCCGATGTAGGAGCTTCGACTACAATATTACAGCACTCTTCATGCCCCCCGAGTGAGATTAAATTCTGACTGTAGACTTGGCCCCCTGTGTCTTTCCGTTGAGTTGGGATAAAATTGGGCAAGCGAAGGTGGCTCACTACTCGTGGAACAAAGGGTAACTCGGATCTCCGCAACAGGTGATTCGGCGGTGGTCCTAAAATTCTCTTTGCTGGTGAAGGCCCAAAGATTCCCTTAGCCGGCGGAGGCCCTAGAATGCTTTTTGTATTTGATACATCACTTAGGGTTATCTCAGTTGCCAATGAGACTTGTATCGGGCATGGCTCGTCCTTTTCCTCAAATGTGGGCCTTGTAGGCTCGATGGTCGTGGTGTCGACCAACTGTGGACTAGTTGTCTGTTCGACTTCTTCAATAAGGAAAGAAGATTGTGTATATTCGGTCGATTCATGTTCGACCGTCTCAATACTTGTCTCAAAATTGCGAGATTCAGAAACTATTGGGTCCTCAACTTTGCATACGCCACTTGATGCTTCCTCAGTTGCTGATGTAGTCCCTGAATTCTCATTCTTAAAGAGATTGTATCTCATTGCTCGGAGTTGAGCACTAACTTCCTCTGTTAATTTTGCATAGTCCTCCGCAATTTTCCTCATTTGCATGAAAATATACCATCTCTCATAATTATCATTGCTCCCCATAAATCCCTCATAACTGATCATGATTTGACAAAATAAATCGAAAATTCGTAATCAGCCTGCAGAATGACCAATATTTGGTATTTTGGTTGTATCTTTTCCGTCCGAACTCCGATTAAAGCGATCTTGATGTTCTTGGAAAGCTGAGAGATAGATCTTCAATTTTTTTTTGAAATAGCCGTCTCCTAATTCGGCCGAAAAAAAGAACAAAATATCCTCCAAAGCCGACTGGACTTCTCAATCATACAGATCGATCAGTCTTTAGTATTTTAGTCTTATCTTCCTGGTACGAACTCCGATTTCGGCGTTCTTAGTATTCACAGAAAGAGAAAACAATGATCTCCAATTTTAGTGAAGAAAGCTTCTTCAAATTCGGCTCCAAAAAGGGCCGGAACACCCTCCCAAGTTGGGTGACCTTGCTAGACGTCCTCTTTCAGCACAACTTTTGACCAGTTTCGTCCCTTTTGAGGAAGGACTCAAAACCGTATGTGAAAACTCATGTGTTGAAATGCAATAATCACTCTTCTTAGATGCCCTCCTTAGTCCCACCGAGCGTGCCAAAAATAATGTTGCGAATAAATAGTGGTAGAACGTCGAAAATGATCTTTAGAACGGGTCCGGAGTGGTCGTCCCAAGAGTGATTCGAACGAAAGGGAGAAATAGAAGAAATATGGAAAAAGAGAAGAGAAAATAAAGATGAGAATAGATAGAAGAGAAAAGAATTGGTAGAAGATCAAAAACTTTATTGAACATATGGGGGAGAAGGGGAAGGAAAAAATATAAAGATAAAAGCTAGAGGCTACATAAAATAAAAGCTACGATAAAAGCTATGAAGCTAAAGGTTTGATGTATTATTTTGTGGGTGTCCTTTATGCCTGTACCTAGCTCTCCTTATATAGAATAAGTTCGCCCCAGCCCCATAGAAAAACCCTAGGCCGTTTTCAACTAAGAAAACTTAACATAGCCTCGGCCTAATAAGGAAAACTTAAACTGCCCGAAACTTCCAACCCATATTTGACTATCTTCCATACTGAATTTGGAAAAGTCATAAACAACAAAGTTATAGATCCCTGTCTTCTCCTTCTGTGACTTTTAGAATCGTATCAATCTAATACTTGAGAAGAAAGTTACGGCATTTTTACCAAAATAGGTTCAACAGATCCGCGGCCTAATAAAGAAAAAACCTACTTCTGAAACTTACGACCAAAGTCCGACCTCCTTCTGCGCCGAATTTGGAGAAGTCACAAATTAAAAAGTTCTAGATCTGTGTTTTATCTTTTTGTAGCTTTTGGAATCGCATCAATCGGATATACGAGTAGGAAGATACGTCTATTTTACTGAGACATGGTCAAACAAATCCGAGAATTAATTTTCCGCTCCAACACCATGATATTTGTTTTCTCAAGTATTCACCTTTATATTTACATCCTACTTAATATGGTATTCTCTCAATGAGGTTGTGACCGATAATCTCGTCAAAACTTTACAACGATAAAATCCAGTAGAAAAAGATCGTATGAAAAGAATATCCCGATAAAAAAACTCTATCTTGATATTGGAATAGTGAAAGCAATACCATATATGGGACCGGATTTGGTCCTGGAGGCCAAATCCAGCACGGTGCTGGAGAATTTTTATTGAAGGACACGCGGGGACTATTTTGCAAAAATGCAAAAATATGGGGGTGCAAAATAAAAAAAGCCCACAACCATTGAATCATAACTGGGTAAACTATTAAATCGTAACTCAGTAAATCATTGAATCGTAACTGAGTAAACTATTTAATCGTAAATGGGTAACTGGGACGGACCCCGATTTATCCGGGACGGGAAAAAATGGACCATTGAATCATAACTAGGTAGACCATTGAATCATAATTAAGTGAACCATTGAATCATAACTAAATCAACCATTGAATCGCTCAGTACAGTTCCGGTTAGATTTGGCCTTTTAGGACCAAATCCGCTCCCAACATCATATATTCACTAATTTAACTATATATGAATTTATTATTAGATTTGGGTTCGATGTCTCAACCAAATTTTAATGTAACTGAATTTTAAATGAAAATAGCATAATTATCGTCTTTTTAGTCGACATAATCAACATTTACTCCATGAAATTAATAACAGTAAAAGTCAGAAGTTTTCGGTGGTTAAAACCCCACAGAGGTAACAAAAAATTTCGAGTAATGTGCCTGCCACCAGAAGATTTGCATCCGGAGCACGCACGTCAATTAAAAGACGACCGAACAGCGTACAGTGAACCAGTCGTAGCCTACTTTTTACTCGTAAGTTTATGCAAATTTTTTTTCTTACGAAATCCCTTTTTTTAAATCCAAATTATCTCTAAATTAACTAATTTATATTTAAATTTAATATTTTTATAAAGTTAAATTATCAACTATGATAATACCAGAATTTGAATTTTTGACTCTCTAAATATTTAGGTCTTATATTATTGGACTACAAATCATTTAACTATTTGTGTTTAATTGTACTTTTCAAAATTAATAAAACTTATATAAGTGTTTGTTTCTCGCACATATTTGGTTTATTATTATTTAGTTGTCGTACTAGGAGCTGTTGCGGTTTGTTCCACTCTGTTCCGAGTTTGGCGGGACGATAAACATAAGCTATTTTTTCCAGGGGGCGTTGGGGTTTACGCTGTTGCTATTTTAACAATCAACCAAACAGTAAATTAAGGAAATCTGAAACACTCGTGGAGGGCCCACACATTGTATCAGTGTCTCTTTTTCCCCAATTCTGACCGCCTGCGATCTCTCTTGCCACTTGGAAACGTGCATCCTTTATTCGTTCTTTTGTCTTTTTCTTTCTTTTATTTTCCCCCACTTAATGTGATTCTGCTTTTCAATTTTTATCACTGGCAAACGAAATTTGAGAATCAAATAATGGGTTTTGGTAGATTAGTCTATCTTAATGACGACATCTCAACTGAAGGTATTTTAAATCTTAAAATTTCACAGGGTTTACATTAACAAAACTCTATACGAGATCTCTCTATCGTTAGATAGAATGGCTCTATTGGGACGACCTAATAAAAAAATTTGAATATTAAGTCACTTTTTCTTTCCTTTAAGATGGAGTGTTCTAATTTTAAAAATGCAATCCTGCATTTTAAGTTGTCCCATTTCCAGTTCTTAACTATTTCACATACTATTTTCATGTTTTTATGGCAATCACATGATTTTTGAAAAACTTTGATGGCAATCACGATAAAATCTAACTATATCAATAATAAATTCTGAAACAAATCTGGCACCGTCACTGTTAAGACTACCCACAACAGCAATCTACCCAATCTAGTTCACAGAATAAATAATTAATTTCCCTCTCATCTATACCCAATCCAATCATATTACATATTTTTCTACCCACAGCAACCCAGTTTATAGAGTAAATAATTAATTTCTCTCTCATTCACATATTATCTATTATAATTTTTTATTTATATATAAATTATAATAAAATACGATAATGATTATTCCGTAAGTACAACAAGAAAAAAAATTACAATAAAGTAATTTGTTGGATTTGTGAATGAGCCCAAAGAAGGCCCAAAGCCCAAAGTCAAGTTAAGGTGTTAAGAAGTGGAGGTGTACCACATTGAATAGAGCAAGGAGGATTTCCTTGTTTATAAGGAATTCCTCTCCTTACCTCTCAACTTGGTTGACTACCCAAAGTTGACCCACCGCTAACACCGTTCGAGCACGAGCACGGGCACGGGAGCTGGCGCATTGGGCACTTGGCACGTCGCGAGGAGCTGGAGGAGCTCTAAAGTTTTGCAAAATTTTGGAGCACTCCAGACAGGTGACGGGACACGAGGCTGAGGGGATAACGTTATCCGTATCCCGACGGGACGCGAGTACGAATGGGTGCAACAAGACTGGATAAGGCTGACTTTCGAAGGGACACGAAGGGCCCTACAGACAGGCAGCAAGACTTATCCAGAAGGGTCTCCAAAGAGACACGACAGTTCAGACAGCCAACGCCAACGGATGCGTCCCTTCGGGGTGGCTGCTTCCCTGCCTCCTCCAGCCTATAAATAGGCCTGCCCCCTTGCCATTTGAATCATCCCAGCAGCAAGTGCATTCCATAAGCATTGTTGTCTTCTCCTCTCCCCCCGTTCTTCACTTACAAATAGTCCGTCCGAAAGTTCTGGGTATATAAGGGTTCGCCAGAAAGTTTCGAGATACGTGTGCAACGTTCTTGGAAATGCCTGAACAGTCATTGTATCTTGGGGACGATTGCCGTAGCCCGTACCGTACTGAAATATACAGGGCAATCTCGTCTTACAGAAAAAGTATCCAACACTTGCCTTGACTGCCGTAGATCCTAATCAAGTACACCGAACCCTCCAAGAACAACAATCGTAAGACGAGATTCGTGTATTTGAAGATGGCATCGTCAAGCACCGTAGCACTGACAACGGTACCAAGAACTGTCCACGCCGAAAGGCCAGCGAAGTTCAACGGTACCGAGTTCAAGAGGTGGCAACAAAAGATGACATTTTATCTGACCATGCTCAACCTAGTTCGGTTCCTGAAAGAGGAAGCACCGAAGATAGCAAAAATTGAGACGGATCAACAGAAGATCAACGCTCTCGACAGGTGGTGTCATAGCGACTTCCTGTGCCGGAACTACGTCCTGGATGAACTAGACGACACGCTCTACAACGTCTACGCGGTAACTGATGAGTGTGAAAACACTCTATCATCTATGTATGTTTTAGTGTCGATTTTCCATTATTTCTAGTGTTGTTGTGTGTTATTTATCGTTGTATTGTTATATATCGTGCTTTGAACGTTTTAGTGTAGTTCGTGTGATTTTCATTACGTTTTGTTCATGTTTATTACTAGGAGACTATGTGCTAATGCAAAGAGGATATTGGTGCACTTTGGAGCGAGTCATAGGCGAGCGGATCAGCCGGGACGATTGGCATTTTACGAGACCCAAGAAAGCGTGGAGCAAAACTGACCCCTTGCAACTCAAATACCGATAACTTTCTCATCTGAAGTCCAATGGAGGCAAGCAAGGTGGCACTGGAAAGAAGACATCCGGAGCTACAACTTTGTCTTCATGGACTTCTTCAAATTCGGAGTCCAAGTAGGAAGAAAATCGCGTCCTAAGTTGACCTTCGAATCTGCCAATAAATCTGACGAGTGGGCCAAATTTGAAGACTTTTTTTGGGCCCATTTTGGGATTTAATAGTAATTTCGTGGCTGAGACATTTTGGGGGGAAAAATCTTGTATAAAAGCCTTTGCTTGGCTTTCCTTTAGACATTAGACATTAGATATTTTGGTAACATTAGATATTTTGGTAACAACTCTCCACTAAACCTTAGATTTGGAAAAAAACTTGGTGAACCTTGAAAAGGAGGATATTGAGGAAGCTTTGAAGATCATCTTGAGCTTTCTCTTACTCCCTCTTTTGTTCATGTTTTGCTTGCATAGTTTAATGAATTTGTTGAGCTATTTCTTGGATATGTGTGAGTAGTTAATTAGTGGGCTGGGTGCCTTGACATCTATTTAGCCTATGGTTTAGGGGGTTTAAATGCTTAGGATTATGTTCTAGTTTTGGAGCTTAAAGCTTAGTTTTGGTTGATCACCTTGACTATGAGTTGTTTAATGCTAATCGCCGAGAGGGGTTAGGATTAATGGACCTTTGGACTAGTTGACTAGTTGTCTTTTGATGAGAGACCTCATTAGGTGATTGGTTGTCTTTGGAGTGGAGATTATATTGGTTGTTAGTTAGGTTAGGTGGCTATTTTGTGGCGAAGGTGCATTTAGTTCATCTAGGCCTAGTAATTAATCATTTTAGACTAATTTATGGCGAGAGCGTAGATTAGTTGCCTTAGAAATACTTGGATCGTAACACGAACTTAGTAAACCCCTTGAATTATTTGGTCATTTAGTTTGTCATTGGTACCTTGCCCACTCTTATTTTATTTGTAAAATCATCTTATTTAGTAGTAGTGTTATTTCGACTAATAGATTGTGTGTTTAGACTTGGCATAACCTTCTCATTTAGTCCTAGACTAGTGGTGAAGTCGAGTTTGCGGCCTAGAACTTAGTCCTTGTGGGACGACATTCCCTTACTTACTCTTTATTGCAAGGGGGGTAAAAAACCTTCCTTTCAATTGGCGCCGTTGCCGGGGACTTAGTGATAGACGCTTAATTTGGCTTACGAACTTGGATTAGGATATTTATTTTGTTTACTCGGTTACTTAGTGCATTTGTTGTTTGTCTTGCAAGGTATTAGATTGTCGCATGCCCTTAACTCGCTCCACCAACAATTTGCCTGTGGAAATCGAAGTGGACATTGGATATTTAGAAAGGACATTGCGACAAGAAAGAAGAATTCAAGCAAGGATGAACCAACACGCTCACCAAAGGGATGAGGCGCAAGGAGAAGTGCAAGAAGATGCGCAAGGAGATGGAGCTCCACGAAGGACTCTCATGGATTATGGTAGGCCTACCTTAAGGGGGGCAATGTCCGGAGTTCAAAGGCCTACTATAGAGGCTAATAACTTCGAGATCAAGCCAGCCGTGATTCACATGCTTCAAGCTTCGGTCCAATTCTATGGATTACCAAGTGAAGACCCCAACGATCATATTGCTAACTTCATGGAGATAGTCGATACTTTCAAGTATAATGGAGCTTCCGAAGATGCCGTGAAGCTTAGGTTGTTTCCATTTACTTTGAAGGACAAGGCTAAGCTTTGGTACAAGCAATTGGTCGGGACATCAATAACTACATGGGAGGAGTTAGCTAACGCCTTCCTTGACAAGTATTTTCCCTTCTCAAAGACAAATAGACTCGTGAAGGAGATTAACAACTTTCAACAATTTGAGAATGAGTCTTTGAGTGAAGCTTGGGAGAGATTCAAGGGATTACAAAGGGGTTGCCCACACCATAACTTGACGGAGGAGTCTTTGCTCCAAACGTTTTACTTTAGTCTTGGACCATCTACGAGGGGTACGGTTGATGCTGCCTCTAACGGATCCTTTTTGAGAAAGGAGAGGGATGACGCCTACCACATCTTGGAGGAGTTGGCAGCTACAAACATTTTAATGGCAAATGAGAGAACAAGGCAACCCAACAGGGAGCAAAAAGGAGTGATTGATCTTGATGTTGCCTCCTCCATTCAAGCTCAATTAGCATTATTGGCGAAAAAGGTGAATGATTTAAGCTTGAACAAAGTCAATACGGTAGCCATGCAAACAACTTGTGAGGTTTGTGGTAATGTTGGTCACGAGATGAACCAGTGTGCAATGATGAACTCCAACATGGGGCAAGGGAATTTTGTTGGTGGCCAAGGGCAAGGAGCAAATCGGATGGGAAACAACCCGTACTCTTCTACTTACAATCCCGGGTGGAGAAATCACCCAAACTTTTCTTGGAAAGGAGGGAACAATGAAGATAATATGGCAATTGTCCCAGATAAAGGACCTCCTCTGCGTATTCCGCATCAAGGGCCACCTCCGGATTTTCAACCACGTGCTTTCTTGGGGGATAGAATGGGAGCTATGGAGGAGAAATTTGAGAAGATGGACAAGTTTATGCAAGAAGTTGGTGGGGTGGTTAGCCAACAAGGACAAATTCTGACAGCCATAAATCAACAAGGAGCAAGGCAGAATAATCTAGAACAAATCCTCAAGGGTCAAGCAACTGCCATGCACAATATGGAGATGCAACTTGGGGAAATCGCAAAGGCAAGTGCCCATAGAGAGTCGGGCTCTCTTCCAAGCTCAACGGAAGCAAACCCTCGAGGAAATGTGAATGCAATTTCCTTGAGAAGCAGAAAGGAAATATCTTCTCAAGAGATCAATCGAAAGGGCAAGGAAGACAATGTGGAGGCCAATGATGAAGAAATGAATGAAGAAAACAAAGAAGAGACGGAGAAAGAGAAACGTCCGCATATTGAGATTGATGAAGAAGAAGTGTATGTGCCACCACCACCAAAGACCCCCTCTCTACCCTATCCTCAAAGGGTTAAGAGGAAGAATGGGATGGACGAGAAATTTCTTCGGTTCATGGAGAAAATGAAAAATGTCCAAATTAGTATCTCTTTTCTGGAGATGTTGGACCAAGTTCCCCACTACACCAAGTTTTTGAAGGAACTCGTCACAAAGAAAAGGAAGTGGGACGATGGAGAGACGGTAGCCCTCACAGCAAAATGTAGCTCTCTCATCTCAAAGGATCTTCCGACAAAGTTACAAGACCCGGGGAGTTTCACTATTCCTTGTTTTATTGGTGATGTTGAATTTCCCAGATGTTTATGTGATTTAGGTGCTAGCATTAACTTGATGCCTTTGTCTATTTTCCGGAAACTTGGTTTGTGTGAGGTGAAAGCAACTTCTATGCTACTCCAGTTGGCCGACCAAACTATAAAGAAGCCATTCGGGGTTGTTGAGGACGTCTTAGTGAAGATTGACAGATTCATCTTTCCCGTAGACTTTGTGGTGCTGGATTTTGTTGAGGACAAGAGTTGTCCATTAATTCTTGGGAGACCCTTCCTTAACACGGCACGTGCCTTGGTGGACGTTCATGATGGAAGATTGGTTCTCCGGATAGGGGATGAGAAAGTAGAATTCAAGATGTCTAATTTGATGCGTCACCCTCTTGATGAAGGCATGTGCATGAAGATTGATGTGGTGGAGGAATGTATCCTCGAGTTCGGCAAGGAGAGCGTATCAAGGATTGAAGATGAGAAAGAGGGTGCATTATATAGAGAACAAGAAGAGGAGAACATAGAAGAGTTCGAGAAAGAAGCTGAAAAGAAAGTTCTCCATAAGGATTTGGAGTTTTATTTGAAGTATCGTACCCCACCTTCTATTATTAAGGCTCCATCCTTAGAGTTGAAAGAGCTACCCTCACATTTGAGATATGCATTCTTGCAAGATGGAGGGAGACTCCCTATTATCATATCCAACAAGCTTTCCAAGGAGGAAGAGGAGAGAGTGCTAAAAATTGTGAACAAACGGATTAAGGCCATGGCTTGGCAAATATCCGATATCAAGGGGATAAGTCCTGAAGTTGTGATGCATCATATCCACATGGAAGAGGGAGCGAAGCCGAGGGTAGATCGGCAAAGGAGATTGAATCCCAACATGAAAGAAGTTGTAAAAAAAGAGGTGATCAAGCTCCTCGAGGCCGGCATTATTTATCCCATATCGGATAGTGAGTGGGTAAGCCCAATCCATTGTGTCCCAAAAACATCTAATGTGAAAACACTCTATCAGTAACCAAGACTACTAAAGAGCTGTGGAGTTCACTCGAGAAGAAGTACAAAATGGAGGATGCCGGGATGAAGAAATTTATCGTCGGACGATTACTCGACTTCAAGATGGTGGACTCCAAGAAGGTCATCGACCAAGTGCAGGAGTTGCAGCTGATCCTTCACGAGATCTAAGCCAAAAGGATGCAACTCAGCGAGTCCTTCCAAGTAGATGCGATGATCGAGAAGCTCCCCCCACTCTAGAAGGACTTCAAGAGCTACCTCAAGTACAAGAGGAAGGACATGGGCCTAGAAGACCTGATAGTGAGACTTAGGATCGAGGAAGACAACTGAAAATCCGAAGTCAAGCAAGGCAAGGCCAACTCAGAGACCACTGTGCACCTCGCCGAGGGAAAAGGTGGCAAGAAGAGGAAGAAGTCCGGGGATAAGCAGGAGAAGCAAGAGCCCAAGAAGAAAAAAAATAAGAAGATCAAGGGCGACTGCTACAACTGCGGCAAACCCGGCCACATTGCTAAGGACTGTCGCCAGCCGAAGAAGGACGACCAAGGAAAGGCTAACCTGGCTGAAGACTCGTCTGAAATAGATTGTCAGCCGTGGTGTTTCAAGCCAACCTGGTGGACAATCCGAGAGAGTAGTTCGTGGACATAGGAGCTACCCGCCACGTCTGCTCGGACAAGGAGATGTTCTCGAGCTATATCCCGATCACCGGCCGAAAGCTGTTCATGGGAAACTTTGCAACGTCCAAGATCGTCGGTCTGGGTAAGGTGATCCTGAAGCTGACCTCAGGAAAGGAGCTGACCCTCAAGGATGTGCTGCATGTCCCGGACATCTGCAAGAACTTAGTTTCCGGCTCACTGTTAAGCAAAGCCTGTCTTAAACTTGTATTTGAGGTTGATAAGTTTGTACTGGCCAAAGCGGGTCAATTCATAGGAAAGGGTTATCTAGAAAAGAAGCTGTTTAAGATGAATGTAATAAATGTACATCGCACCTTTAACGGTAAAAATAAAGTTAACGCTTCTTCTTACTTGGCCGAGTGTTCTAATTTATGGCATGGTAGATTAGGACACGTAAATTTAAACTCGCTAAGAAAGTAAGTTTAAATTTATTACCGAATCTAGAGTTCAATCCATCTGATAAATGTGAAGTATGTGTGGAGGCTAAAATGACCAAAGCACCTTTCCATTCAGTGGAAAGAAGTACTACGCCTTTAGAGTTAATTCATACGGACACTTGCGATATGAAACACGTACAAACTAAAGGCGGGAAGAAATACTTCATCACATTTATCGATGACTGCACGAGATATTATTACGTATATCTCCTAAAGGGCAAAGACGAAGCTCTTGATGCCTTTAAGAGATATAAGAATGAGGTTGAAAATCAACTTAGCATAAAAATCAAAATGATCTGAAGTGATCGAGGGGGAGAATATGTAGCTCCGTTTGATGAACTCCATCAAGAACATGGCATTATTTATCAGACGACTGCTCCATACTCACCTCAATCGAATGGCGTAGCTGAACGCAAAAATTGAACTCTTAAGGAGATGATGAACGCTATGTTGATTAGCTCAGGCTTACCCCAGAGCATGTGGGGGGAAAGCTGTGCTCTCAGCTAACCACATTCTAAACAAGTTGCCACACAAGAAAAGGGATAAAATCCCATATGAACTATGGAAAGGAAGGAAGCCTTCTTATGGTTATCTTAAAGTGTAGGAGTACCTAGCAAAGGTCGAAGTACCTAAGACTAAGCAGGTGAGAATAGGACCCAAGACCATTGATTACATCTTTATCGGATATGCGCAAAATAGTAGTGCTTATCGATTTTTGGTACATAAATCTGAAAAATCCTGAGATAAATGCGGGAATGGTCATAGAATCAAGGAACACAACGTTCTTTGAGAATAGCTTTCCTAATAAGGAAAGAAAGGAAGGAAGTCCAAAGAAAAGGGCTCATGAGACTACGCAAGGGTCAAATCAGGAAGATGATGAACCTAGACGTAGTAAACGGATGAAGGTTACCAAATCCTTTGGTCCAGATTATCTAACCTATGCGTTAGAAGATGAACCTAGGACAATCCAATAGGCATTGTCCAGTCCAGATGCTCCTCACTGGAAGAAAGCTATCAATAGTGAGATAGAATCTATTATGCAAAATTACACGTAGAAAATCGTAGATCTTCCACCGGGCTGCAAACCTTTGGGATGCAGGTAGATCCTAAAAAGAAAATACAAAGCTGATGGATCAATCAACAAGTACAAAGCTCGATTGGTAGCTAAGGGGTTCAAACAGAAGGAGGGACATAATTTCTTTGATACGTATTCACCGATCACAAGAATCACATCAATTAGAGTACTCATAGCTGTTGCGGTACTTTATAACCTCGAGATCCACCAAATAGACGTAAAAATAGCTTTCCTAAATGGAGAACTGGAAGACGAGATATACATGGAGCAACCGGAAGGGTTTGTGGCTCCCGGTCAAAAGCATAAAGTGTGTCGGCTAGTCAAGTCACTATACGGGCTAAAACAAGTGCCGAAACAGTGGCACGAAAAATTTGACAGGAGAATGCTGTCGAATGGATTTAAGATCAATGAGTGCGATAAATGTGTTTATATTAAGGACACACCTGAAGCTTACGTAATTATATGTCTCTACGTAGATGACTTACTAATTATGGAAAGCAATAAAGAGGTTATTGTGAAAACTAAGAACATGTTAAAGGACCACTTTGACATGAAAGATATGGGTCTGGCAGACGTCATACTAGGAATAAAAATCTATAGGAAAGCTGACGAAATTATCTTGATGCAATCCCACTACGTGGAAAGCGTGCTGAAGAAATTTGAAGCTTTTGACAAACCTCCGGTTAAGACTCTAGTAGATTTGAATCTACACTTAACTAAGAATCGAGGGGACCCAGTATCTCAACTGAGGTATGCGCAAATTATCGGGAGTTTGATGTATTTAACAAACTGCACACGTCCCGATATTGCGTACTCAGTTAGTAAGCTTAGTAGATTCACAAGTAATCTAGGAAAGGATCACTGGCTAGCTCTGGAAAGGTTTTTACAGTATTTAAAATATACTATAAACCATGGCATACATTATGCTAAATATCTAGCTGTATTAGAAGGATAAAGTGACACAAACTGGATATCAGACACTAAGGACTCCAAATCCACGAGTGGATACGTATTCACCAAAGGAGGAGGAGCTGTGTCTTGAAAGTCCTCTAAACAAACATGCATAGCTCGATCCACCATGGAATCAGAGTTTATAGCACTAGACAAAGCAATGGAAGAAGCTGAATGGCTCAGAAACTTTCTAGAGAATATTCCGTACTGGAGCAAACTGGTGCCTCCCGTATTGATACATTGTGATAGCATTTCTGCAATCGGGAGAGCACAAAGTACAATATACAACGGAAAGTCTCGACATATCCGTCGGAGACACAATACCGTTAGATAGTTGATCTCTAGTGGGGTGATCACCATTAATTACGTAAAGTCCATGGACAACTTAACTGATCAAATAGAGATCAAATGTTTAATGCAGTAAGGAGAATGGGATTAAAATCTACACACTAAAGAATGTCCATAGTGGTAACTCAACCATGATGAGTGGAGATCCCATAAACTTGGTTCAATGAGACAACTAAGTTATGGAGGATTCAGTTAATCACCTGGAACCTATCTCATTCTCAGAAGCTGCCCAGGTGTTAACCTGCAGAGGTGTGGTAAGGTTAAGCATTACGCTTTTAATGATTCCTATACCTTGATAAAGGTGGAGTATGACAGGATACTCCTGATAGGAGATCACCTATGTAAGTGTGAATTGAGGCTGCTTCAAATAGGAAAAATACTTATGAATCTAAGATACGGTCCATGGCCAAAATGGACACAACGTGAGAACTCAAATATACTAGGGTTATTATTGTGTAAATGTTATTATCTTGGTTTACGCCAAAAGCTGACGGTTCAAGACATCACGTTCACTGAGCAGCGAGTAAATCCGATAATATATTACTAGAGAAGGTTCAAAGCCACAAGCTACCTGTCTCGATACAATAATAACACGTCACAACTTTTGATTAGAGTCTGCATGCATTGGTCATCATTCATGTGGGAGATTGTTGGATTTGTGAATGAGCCCAAAGAAGGCCCAAAGTCCAAAAGCCCAAAGTCAAGTTAAGGTGTTAAGAAGTGGAGGTGTACCACATTGAATAGAGCAAGAAGGATTTCTTTGTTTATAAGGAATTCCTCTCCTTACCTCTCAACTTAGTTGACTACCCAAAGTTGACCCACCGCTAACTGCGAGGACGGTGCGAAGCACCGTCCGAGCACGAGCACGGGCCTGGGAGCGGGCGCTTGAGGCGCACTTGGCACTTCGCACGTCGCCACGTCGCGAGGAGCTCTAAAGTTTTGCAAAATTTCGGAGCACTCCAAACAGGTGACGGGACACGAGGCTGAGCGGATAATGTTATCCGTATCCTGACATGACGCGAGTACGAAGGGGTGCGACGAGACTGGATAAGGCTGACTTTCGAAGGGACACGAAGAGCCCTACAGACAGGCAGCAAGGCTTATCCGGTAGGGCCTCCGAAGAGACACGACCGTTCAGACAGCCAACGCCAACGGACGCGTCCCTTCGGGGTGGCTGCTTCCCTGCCTCCTCTAGCCTATAAATAGGCCTGCTCCCTTGCCATTTGAATCATCCCAGCAACAAGTGCATTTCATAAGTATTGTTGTCTTCTCCTCTCCCCTCATTCTTCACTTACAAATAGTCCGTCCGAAAGTTCTGGGTATATAAGGGTTCGCCCGAAAATTTTGAGATACATGTGCAATATTCTTGGAAATGCCCGAACAGTCGTTGTATCTTGGGGACGATTGCCGTAGCCCGTACTGCACTGAAATATACGGGACAATCTCGTCTTACGGAGAAAGTGTCCAACACTTGCCTCGGCTGCCGTAGATCCTAATCAAGTACACCGAAACCTCCGAGAACAACATAATTAAATTATGATTACAAAATAATTACAAAATTAGATAGAAATTAAGATTGTTCTACTTCATTCATATATTATCTACTATCATTTTTATTTATATATAAATTAGGAGTATGAGTTTTGGTTTGGGAACTACAACTTCTTATTCAAGAGTCTCGTTGAGTTGATTCAAGTTTCTTTGCGAAGGTGGGATATATATCTATAACTTTTTAGTTCATGACTTCTCCAAATTTGAAGTATAAGAATGTCAAAAATATATTTGAAATCAATAGTCGAGCGAGTTACGAGTATTAGTTTTGATTTGGGAACCACAACTTCTTATTCAAGAGTCTCATTGAGTTGAATCAAATTTCTTTGCGAAGGTGGGATATATATCTATAATTTTTAGTTCATGACTTCTCCAAATTCGAAGTATAAGAATGCCAAAAATATATTTGAAATCAATAGTCGAGCGAGTTACGAGTACGAGTTTTGATTTGGGAGCCACAACTTCTTATTCCGGAGTCCAATTGAGTTGATTCAAGTTGCTTTGTGAAGGTGGGACATATATCTATAACTTTTTAGTTTATGACTTCTTTAAATTCGAAGTATAAGAATGTCAAAAATATATTTGAAATCAATAGTCGAGTGAGTTACGAGTACGAGTTTCTATTTGGGAGCCACAACTTCTTATTCCGGAGTCCAATTGAGTTGATTCAAGTTGCTTTGTGAAGGTGGGACATATATCTACAACTTTTTAGTTTATGACTTCTCCAAATTTGAAGTGTAAGAATGCCAAAAATATGTTTGAAATTTATATTCGAACGATTTAGTTATGTCAAAAATTGGAATACAAATTGTGAATCAAAATATGTCAATATTGGGCTCTATTTTTTATAGATATTAAAAAAATTAATTTTGTTAAAGATAACTTCAATTTTTATAACTACACAAATATTATCCAAAAAAATCTATTTTTTACAAATAATATTATGCCAAGTAAAACTAAATAAAAAAAGTTAAAAAAAATTGACGTGGCAAAAATTGGCGCTCGCGAGCTGCGATCGGCTGACCGCACTCGCGCGGCCAATCCTCCCATTTTCTTAGCTATTATATATATATATAAATAATATATTAATATAATAACTACCCGCGCGAGCAAACGCTCGCCGATGCGGGTAGTCTAATAAATCTGTTAGCTTTTTTATTTTTTTCGGCCAAATAATAATTTTCCAGATTTTAAAAGTAAAGGAGCTGATTGCTTAATTGATTTCCTGTCGGAGAATATTAACAAATCAACAATTGCTGCTTTTCCACAAGCCTGTAAATTAATTTGTTAAGCCTATTCGTGCGGAGAGAGAGATGGAATACCAAATTATTTGGATTTGGATTAGGGGGACTACATAAAAACCATCCCCATGGTATGGACTAAATATGGGCCTTTAGATTTGATCAAATTCTTTTTTTAGAGATCTGATGGTCAGAATTTGTTGAGGGTATTTTCGAGTTTTTATCCAAACATACTCATTAGGGTTCCACTATATAATTCCCCCCCCCCCACTCCGTCCCCGCCGCTCCCCGATCCCGACCCCCCCCCCCCCCCCCCCCTCCCCCCTCTTTTCTCTTCGATTTTCACCAGCTTTTTTGTTGATTATTTGGTTCGAAAGAAATGACCCATACGCTGTTTCGACTTTGATTATTGCTGGATTGGTCGATTTCATGTGATTCTGATGATTTTGTATCTAAAGATTGAGACTTTATGTTGGTGTTTGGTTGTTGTTTGAACTTAGTGCTTAAAATTCATAGATGAATGATACCAATATTCTAGAAGAATGATACAAATATTAGAGTAGAATGATACCAATATTCGAGAAGAATGAAACCAATACATTCAAATGGTATATATTTTTACTTATAATGGGATACCATTATTGGAGAAGATGAAAACCAATATCACGGTGGAATAAAACCAATATCATAGTAGGATGAAACCAATGTCATAGTAGAATGAAACCAATAACATAGAAGATGGAAACCAATATCATAGTAGAATGAAACCAATATCGTAGAATGAAACCAATAGCATAGAAGATGGAAACCAATATCCGAGAAAATAGAAACCAATATTCCCATACTTGTATTTATTGCTGATATTTTTTAAATTATTTTAATTATTGTATTTCCAATATTATTCCTCTCCCTTTCAGTGGAAATTACCCTTTAGATCCCAAAAAATTCTGAAATGACGCGCAAATTTGTTACATTATTACATCTACTATTTAGCCGGCGACTAAATGTCGTACCTAAAGAGCAGCAATTATTGTGTGTCTCAATGGATTATCTCCCATTCGCTTCCAAAAAGTACGGCTACAATATAGTCGTCCAAGCTACGCAATAAAACTATTTTTTTCGGTTAATATATTAACTAATTCAGATTCGAATTAGATAATATTTTTAAAAATTAATTAAATTTTTTTAATAAATATCTAATATTGTTTCGTTTCTAAAGTTTGAACTCGAGATTACTAACTTAATATTGAACAATTCCATCACGGTTTTCGGAAAAGGCAAAACACATCGTACTAATAATAACGCAATTGCCAGGAAAGGTCCGGAAGGACAAGAACAAAAGATTAAAAAGATGGCAAGTCAATATCGAAATCGAGAGAGGAGTAGGATGGATGCGTACAACTTTTAGGCCCGGCGCACCTCGTGACTTATGATGCCGCCTAGGAATTAAATAATTTGGAGCCATAGGAACCTTTGGATGGAGAAAAACCGTGATAGTTACTTCAAGTTCCGGATACTCTAAAATCAAAATTTGGAATGTAGGCTAATGTTTATCCCAAAAGGTGGTCCACCAAGAAGTCGTCTATTAGCTAAAAACTAGAATCTATTAAAAGGATTAGACCTCGTGGGATGTTAGGATTTTAGACCCTTATTTTCGGGTAACTGAGATCACGAGGAAAAAAAGTAACAACTAGAGGTTGGAGCCAATTGCTTCACCTAGACCTTTTTCCCGAAATTATATAATATTTTGATGTTATATGGATTAACTAGAGGCTTACTTTCCAATAAATATTTAGATGAGCTATTATGAGGTTTCTAAAGTGAACGAGGATTGATGATTGTGAGCGTTAATATTCAGACACGCTTTTTTTCTGCTATAATTTTTTTCACATAATTTACTACGATAAGGTTTAACGAGGCTTGTAGGTGTAACCGTGCGAAGGATTAATTTAATAATTTTTCGGTTGCTTTGCGTTTTAATAGTCACCAGTGTTAAATAGTTGTTGAGAGAACTTCACAACTATTCAATAGTTCTATCCGATTCACATATGAATTAGTTGTACGAAAACAAATGAGACTCTTGCTCCGGCAAGAGGAATTAAATCTTTCCCCACATGGATACATTCAATGGCTTGTGGCAATCAATGTTATTAGTCCCCACTTCCTGAACAGTAACAATAATACCCATTTTGACATATCAATTCAATTGCCCATAATGGCTTCCCCCCACTTACTGAAAAATCAATGACTTCTTGTGGGTTTCAGTTTTCACCCACCCAATAATGCTCTGGTCACATGGGAAACCAAAAAAAAGGTGGATCAAAAGAGACGAACCATGAACCAACAATAGGAAGCCCATTTACTTTTGCCCTATCACCTAAAAAATAAGGTAGAAGAGATGCCTTCGCTTGCACTCACCACCTCGCCACCACAACTCGCCTTTCTTTCTTTCTTTCGAGTTAAAGTTGGATATACTTTATCACCAAGTCCAAGAAAAGAAAAAGACCAAACAATTAATTGAGTACAGATTCTTTTTTCCTGTCAATGGCAGTTTTTACTAATATTTTCATAATGGGTAAAGAAGACAAAATAGACCAAAAAAGCAGTGACCCCACTAAACCCAAATTTAGCATCTAATACATGTCATAGTAATTAGCCTCCCTAAGCCAATTGCTTGATTTCCTACAATTTTAGGCCTAGCAAAACCCTTTATAACAACAAAACTAAAAGTTACCCAACAATTTCGTTATGTTGGTAAATGTCATGAATTGCGTATTATCAAAGAAAATGAACAAAATTAGCGAATGAGAGGATAAAAGAAAATTGAGTAGAAAAAATAAATAAATTTCTATTGAACTATTTTTCTCTTTGGGTCTATTTCCAATTGTCGGTTTACTTTAACAAACTACAAGAAAAATAAAAAAAATAACAGAAATAAAATCCTTCCTCAGGACATGTTAACATGGACACTGGCGGACATGACAGAGTCACAGACAGGGCAAGTCCCGACCGAACTGGACCCACAAACCGTACAAAGGCAGAGGTGTCTGCACGGTAAGAGCAGCACGCTGGATTCCCTCTCCCCGCACTTCCTGCACGCCCCCCGGAGGGGGACGCCGGAGCTCCCGCAGGATGACTCGGCGTCGTCGGCCTCCGGGGCTGCGGCCTCGGTCACGTGAGCGAGGACCGCCTCGAGGTTGGACCGGAGCGAGTTGGCCGTGGCCTCGTTGGTCTGGGCCAAATCTCTCCAAAGCTGATTCTCCACGTACATGGCCTTGACCCGCTCCTGTAGGGCCCAGTTTAGCTTCCCCATCCTTTGTAATTCCTCGTCTCTCTCCTTGAGCTTCCTCGTTACTCCCTCCTGGATCGCCGATACCAACATCCGGGATTGCCTCTTCCTCCTCTCTTCTAGTTCCACTCTCACTCTCTGGTTCTGGAGAGAGAAAAAAAATGATTAATTAATTGTTACAAGTTGTAAATTACTTGCGTAACGTAAAAAAAATCGTTCGATGTCATTTTCCGCCCAAACATACCGAATTTGTGAGAAGCAATGAGATTACCGTCTCATTAGTTGCTAGATATTGGAATTTTAATGTTATAAAAACGGTTTTATTTGGTGCACACAACCATTGAGGGAAAATCTTTTTCCACCAAAAAAAATAAATAAAGGGAAATTTTATATTTGCGACTTACGTGTTCGGCGATGTACCGGTCGATCTCGGACTGGTGCTGTTGGATCTGGAAAACGACGACGTCGTCGACAAATGACGTCAGCCCGCCGGCGGGGGTGCAATACTTAGTCTTATGGGGGACGGGGGAGGAGGTGAAGGCCTGGTCGAGGTCGAAGAACGGGTCCCGCGGCCGCTTCCTCGTGGAAGCCATGGCGGGATTAAGATTAGTCGGCGCAGTGGTGGCCACGGGTGGAACATTGTAGGTCAACCCGCTATCCTCCGCCTTGTTGTTGACGGAGAGCTTGGGATAGTCGGAGGCTAGGGACTGGTAGAAGGGCAAAAGGGTCTCCGGCGCCACCCCCTCGTTGACGTACGGGAGCCCGACGACGTCGGATTGGTTGTTGTTGTTGTTGTACACGTTGAACGTCGTCCCGGGAAGATTCGTCGTCTTGACGAAATTGTCCCTGGTGGTGATGAGTTGGGAGGGGAAAAGGGTCATCTGATGGTGCCGAGTTTCAACTGCCATGGAGGGGTAGTACAGTAATTGTATACCTTGCTTCTCCTTGTTCTTGGTGTTGTTGGTTAATCTCCTTTGAAAGAGAGGAAGGGGAGGGATGGTAGTTATAAGAGGGAAAAGAGGAGGGTGAGAGGTTGTGAGGAATATAAAGGAGGGAGGGATGGCTGAGTGAGACCATGCAAAAAAAAAATGGTGGGGACTTGGGGTGGCTTATTTTATTTGAGATTTTTGTGTTTAATATGGTATCTGATTACAACTAGATCGATCAATATAGATTTGAATCTGATAAATTTTTTATCGGATGATACAGTTTTTAATGACTCAATGTAATAATGGTAAATTTTAGAATTGTTTATTTATTGGGTTGGGTTACCAAAAGAGATAAGAGGGAGATTTTGGGGGAATTGTATTCTAATTAGGAAACAATTGGATGAGAAATAAAGGGGGCAGGTCAGGTCAAAGACTTGACTTTCAATAGGTGATAAAAACAAAGTGGGGAAAGGGAGGGAGAGAGAGAATCCCTTCCCACTTTATTATGCCCTCAAATCTCTCTCTGGATTATAAGGTACATGTGGGTGGTGGCAGATTTGTCATTTTCAGTTTTTTTCCTTTTCTGTTTCCAAAAGAGATCAAAGGCCAATTAAATTTATTGTTATAAGTATTTATTTTCCTAATTAATTGGGTCTGCGAAATAACTGAGTTTTCCTTTTATGGATGTAAAACGTGTATTTCCGAGATTTTAGGAGTATTACTTGTTAGAGAAACCCGGATTTCTAAAACATTTTTTTAAGAATAAACCATTTATTACGGAGTTCTTTTTTTTAATATTAAAATTTTTTGAATACTAATTGGATTTGGCTTTTTGTGACAGGATTTTAGTTGAAGTAACTGACATTATATAAAGCGGCATATCTGCCACGTACTTAAATGCATGTATCCTGATTCCTATGCCACGTCACCGTCTTCTATTAACTAGATTCCAAAAAATAAAAAAAACGTAGCCCCCTAAAAATATAAAACAAAAAGTAGCCGGGAGACGAGAGAAATCCGATTCAGTTGCCCTTTTTATTTTTTATTATTACCCCATGTAAGAGAGAATAGTGAACGTGAAATAGTACACCGGGCCCCATTGCCCACGTGAGAGTAGATACGAGGTCCATGTGTCACACGTGAGAAGAGGCCAGAGACTCTCCCTTCCCCTGAATATAGTCCCCAGTATTACAATTTTTTAATGAAATTAATCAAATAGATAAAAATTAAAAATTAAACCCAATTCATATATGTATTAGCTACGAAAATATGAAATGAAACCAAAATACGGAGGTGGCAATACACAACTGTTGGTTGGCCACGTTTGTGGGGTCGGCGAGGTGGGATCCACTAAAGCTGCACTGCGGCCAGGGAGATATGTCCTTGTACGGACACATTGGAATAGTGGATATATCGGAAATGTGGGACCCACGGAGGAGACATCATGTCCGTCGTGGGTGGGATGGTCGCGTGACTGACTTTTAGTTTTTCATGGATCGGCAAAGAATACCTCTCTCGTAAAAAACGCCACCTTAATTTTTTTGCTTATTATTGTTATTATTATTCGGTTACCAGTACGATCAATATAAATTAATATCTAAGTTCTGTAAAATAATCATATATTTTTTTTGGTGGAATAAAATAATCTTATATTTGAATTTATCAGTAAATTAACTATAAAATTTTGAGTTGAGTACAAATTAAAATAACAATAAAATACTTATAACAAATATTTAATAATTATATATTTTAAACAGTTCAAAGTCTAAACTATAAATTTTAAAAAGTAAAATTTATTGATTATAACTAGAATTCTCTCGTATCGTGATGAGTATACAGCCGCAGCCTCGAAAAAAATTGCAATGATAAAATTCAGTGTTTAAATTAGAGTTCTTTAGTGATAGTACTCTCCTCCAATTTAATATTGTTGGTGCGAATTCCAATTAATTCAGAACATTTTCATTTCTTATTATTAAATTTTGAGGAAGATGTATTTCATAATTCAAATTAAAACAAATTTATTTGTATTAATCTGAATTTTTGGTGTTACTCTCTATTATTTAATTTCCGGAAATCGAACCGTATGTGATCTTTTTCCAACTAATCTCCTCTTGATTCCCTAGTTTAATAATCGATTTGTTAATCTCCCAGCTCCACTATTCCAACTAATGACAAACGTTAGCCTCCCAAATTTATTTGTTGATTGACCCAACTAATCAATGCGAATATGGGGGATTTTTTTGTGCGTTGATTTCGGGATTATTTAAATTAGAAAATGACAATGGGTCGATTTTGGTTGATCATATCACATGCCCACCGTAGGTAAAACAAACCAACAAACGACTATATTGTACTAAAAAAAAGAAAAATTAAAATTTGGAGATTTTCTTTTTTTTTGTTTAACCATTGGTATCCGGCCCACTGGGTCGACTAATCCAATTCGAGCCGGATAGGACTATTGAAAGGTGGCAAAGCTCTCCCAACAAATATTTAACACTGCTACATACCTAAGGAATCGACTTGAAGATTTTCTTTTATTTCACCTATATATTTTAGAGCCTTCAAATTAAATAAATCAGATTCAATTTTTTGGGTGTCCCGTATTTATTTCCGATGACTTTTAATTATAATTTCCAAAAAATAAGCAAAATTTTATAAAAAATAAGAAAAATCAGACGGACTTTAATAAACTGAATGCCGTTCGTGAAGCAAAACTCTAGGTGTAAATATTATAAATTATTTTATACGTGCTAAAAAGTCGTACCATCACGGTCAAATCAATTATCAATTGACTTAATTTATTTTATTTTAATTAAATATTCTAATTTGATTCCCGTGATTATGTTGGTGTTCAGAAGTAATAAAATCAATTTCTCCGATAAAAAGTCAGTATGCACCAATTTATTCGATTAAGGCAGCTAATATAATTTTTATCATGGACTAATTGAAAAGGAATCGGACTCAAGTTATTGCGTCTATTGTGGGATCAGATTGGATGGTTAACGGCCATCACCTCAAATATTTAAAATAAATCCTTAAGCTAGAAATGAAAACACTAAAAAATGGAAAGAAGAAACGTATATATTTTTAAATTTTCACCGAAAATAAAACGATAAAGTCGAAATATTCACTCATCAAATTGGCGAATCCCCATCATAAAATAAAGTTTTTTTGTTGTTGGGGTAATTAATTTCTGCTGCTACTATCCTTTGATCCTTGGTGGGCATAACATCCAATATGTTTTTTTCCACCAAAGATGCTTGGAGTTGGTCCATCATAAAATAAAGTTGGTCCCCCACGAATGCCAGAAAAATTGAATTGGTGGCCAAATCTTGCAAGTGCACTATCATAGGTTATTGACCAATTTCAATGCGGCCACCCAACCAAGATATCACCCTAGAGCCTATCTAACAACCTCCTAAATTTGTATCTTTAGTGAGCCACGAGATGTGCAGGGGTTGGAGTTCAAATTCAGTGGGGACATGGGTAATCTCCACTGAAAAGGACATGGATAATATTGAAAATATAATAATTAAAATAATTAAAAAAAATATCAGCAATAAATACAAGTATGGGAATACTGGTTTTTATTTTCTCGGATATTGGTTTCCATCTTCTATGCTATTGGTTTCATTCTACTATGATATTAGTTTCATTCTACTATGATATTGGTTTCATTCTACTATGATATTGGTTTCATCTTCTATGACATTGGTTTCATCCTACTATGATATTGGTTTCATTCAACCGTGATATTGGTTTTCATATTCTCCAATATTGGTATCCTATTATAAGTGAAAATATATACCATTTGAATGTATTGGTTTCATTCTTCTCGAATATTGGTATCATCGTTCTAGGATATTGGTATCATTCTACTTTAATATTGGTATCATTCATCTATGAATTTTTGCTAGAATTTTAAGCACTAAGTTCAAACAACAACCAAACACCAACATAAAGTCCCAATCTTTAAATACAAAATCATCAGAACCACATGAAATCGACCAATCCAGCAATAATCAAAGTCGAAATGGGTCATTTTTTTCGAACCAAATAATCAACGAAAAAGCTGGTGAAAAAACCCGAAAAAGGACTAAATAAAATAGGAAATTCAAGAAAAAATCCAATTAAAAAGGGGGACGAATTCAAGAAAAAAACCCAATTAAAAAGTGGGGGGGGGGGATTCCGGGATTGGGATCGGAAGAAAAAATCCAATTAAAAAGGGGGACGAATTCAAGAAAAAACCCAATTAAAAACCGGGGGGGGGGGGGGGGGGGGGGATCGAGGAGATCGGGATCGAGGGGGGGTTTTGCGGATCGGGATCGGAGAGCGGGTGGGGGGGGGGGGGGGGAATTATATAGTGGAACCCTAATGAGTATGTTTGAATCCAAACCCTAGGGGTTGCACTCGGTAGGAGGGTGGTACCATTCGGGCAGGGGGCTTCACCACTGTATATAAATATGTATGTGTATTACTATTTTACTATAAATAAAGAAAAATACCTTAAAAAAACAACCTCCTAAATTTATAATCTCGATATATTGTGTACATTCAATTAAGGTTCACAATTACTATATTCGTGAAGAGTTTTACGCGGTACAATTCTCTCTAGATTTTATTCAATTTTAATTAACCCAACATTTTTTTCAAATGATTGTCACCCGAAACAATTTCCAGTCTTCCAAGATCACATTCTGTCTGTAATCTATTATTATTGGTTTGGTTGCATCATCTCAGCCTGAGATAATGTTTGCCCATTAAGTCGTTAACAATGCCATTTTAAACTCATGCTTTAACTTTAACAAGCTAGCTAGGAAGGCAACAACGATTTAATGGGACAAGAAAAATAATTAACTATGATGTTAGATTATGAGCATACGTAAATCCGGAAAAAGTAGATGCAAATCCACTTTACTGTGATGCCCTCTTTTTTCTTTGTTGTTGTGTATGACCACATTATGCGTGCTAAAAAAAACAGTTCGATAAATTGCTGCAATTTCTCGAAAATATTAGCTTACGTATGAATTGATATGTTCATTGATTACGATCTTACAATTTTCATATTTATATCTAAACTACATAGTTCACATTTATCTATTTTAGATTATGTTAAATTTTTATTAAAAAGCATACCAAATATAACTAATGGATCATTATGGAAATTTATCAAATTGATAAATGACTTCATTTTTCTCAAAGAAATATTGAATTTAATTTAAGAGTGTGTTAGTGACATGAACCCATAATTTTATTGGAAAAACTATGCAACAAGTTTCGAATTTCAAGGGAGTATTATATTTCACTTTTTCTTTTTCCTTCTTTTGGAAAGTATAATATAGTGTTCCAAGCATCAAAAGCCACCACCTAGCCACTTTTACCACTTTAGATTTCTCTTTTCCACCTTTCAATGTAACATAATCTTTTCAAAAGTTGGCACTAAACATTACCCAACCACTAGGAAGATCCCATGATAATTCACAAAACTTTCCTATAAAAAAAAGATAATTTCACAAAAGCTCCCAAATTCGGGTCCCACCCAATACTTATATACCACTATATTAAGACTCAAAAATTGGTGAAATCATTCTAGCACTAACACATCGGATTCCTATAAACTTCAAAATTAAATGTACTAGAGCAAAAATAATAATAGAATGGATGATTTTCTGAGAAATCTTAGTGTTTTAACTCTCTTTTTTTAAAGAGCGACTCTCTAAAATAGGGCCCGACGAGATCAATCCTTAATATAAAAATTAAAAATTTTGTTGACATCAACCACGGAGATCAATTTGCTATGGTTTTAGTATATTTAAGGGTTCACAATTCGAACCGTAAGGACACATCTATGTTAAAATTTTACAGAACTTTTTTATTTTTTTAATTCGATGCAAATATGAATTATGTCTATCGACGAGAATATTTCAAATTGTAATCTTGTAAGCATGGGATGAAACAGGGCCACCTTTTGCTACAATATAGTTTAAAGTGGCTGATTTATATATAGATAGATATGTACTTTTTCTAAAGTGGGTCGCTAGCTATACGTTACTACATAGTTTCAATGGAAGTAATTGATGTAAAGTACCCATGCTTTTGGACTAAAGCAAACAAAAGGAAATGATAATTGGGCCCACTTCATATCTCCAACTTCACGATAAACGTACATGTGGAACGACTTTGTGTGTGCTTAATTTGTGTGATTATGTACCTAATTTAAAAAGGATCACTAACACGCAATTAGGAATTTAAAGTGTTAGGTCCCTCATTAGAGGCTAATGACTTTACGCCACCTTATTAGCATGTCCATCGATGGCGCCGCCCCAGTTTTGTTGGGTCACTAGGCTAGTGTGACAACAAACTTATTACATCGACACATAAAAAATTTATTCTAATTTAACTAATATGTATAATAAATAAGTTTTCGAATTTTTAGAACACGATAATGTTAAATAATTATCGATTAGTCAATTTAGTAGATACTAAATAACTCGCTTTGGTACTTTTTTGGTGGTTGGTTTTACACGAATATAGTCATGTGTATAGTTGCTTCTAGGAACCATCTCTAAAGTTTGAAATCCACCCCTCTAGTTATAATTATTACTCGTCCTATAGGGGATGGTAACCTAGCTTAATGCCGTGTTTATTGGTCATTCAATCTCACAATATAATTATTCTATTAGTCGGTCTAGTAAGTGTTGAAATGCCAAATTAATATAGTAAAATATCTTTAAAATTATATTATTGGGATAGAAGAAAAGTAAAACTTTAGAAAGGTTATTACATGAGAGAAGTTTATTTTTTTCTAAAAATAATAAAATTAAGTTTTTGAACAATAAATACGTAAATATAAAAAAATTACTTTGTCTATATTCAAAGTCTCCTAAGCTATTCAAATCTTACTCCTAAGCTATTCAAATCTTACACTCAGCTTGAGATATTTTTATACAACAACACGTCGATCACAATGACCATTTAAAGATAATGCAAAAAAAGAACGTTGAGATAAAATTTATCAAACATGCAAGTCTAGCTAAATTAATATCTATAACTATTTTTTCAGATTTTTAAAGTATGTAAAAATATATGTATTTATTTAAAAATACAACTTTATGCAAAAATTAGAATCATGATTTAGCACTATTTTTTTTTAAAAATATTTTTTTGAACAATAAATACGTAAATATAAAAAAATTACTTTGTCTATATTCAAAGTCTCCTAAGCTATTCAAATCTTACACTCGTTTGAGATATTTTTATACAACAACACGTCGATCACAATGACCATTTAAAGACAATGCAAAAAAAGAACGTTGAGGTAAAATTTATCAAACATGCAAGTCTAGCTAAATTAGTATCTATAACTATTTTTTCAGATTTTTAAAGTATGTAAAAATATATGTATTTATTTTAAAATACAACTTTATGCTAAAATTAGAACCATGATTTAGCACTATTTTTTTTAAAAAATAATAGTTATTACGATAGAAGAATTATTAAAATTTAAAACTAGTCTTGACTCAGGACCGGAATTTTTTATCCGTTTAGATATATGATCACTTTACAGAAAAACGTGTTATATTGTACAACCAAAAAAAGTTATTGCCTTCAAGATTAAATTGGGCTTAACAATTTACAATGAATTAATCTAACTGAATGAGAATTGAATTAAAACAAACACCATAAATATTAATCCTAAATAAGATAAAATCTTCATAATTAACTACAATGATGATTCTAACTACTAAATGATAAATATAATCCTTTTTTAGGAAAGAATATAGAGTTTACGATGTACATTTTCTTTATAAATTGCATTAAGATTTTGGTTTCCATATTTAAATTATATCTCTGAAAAGGTCTTAATTAATCCCTTAAAAAATAAAAGAAAAGTTCTTAACTAATGGGGATGTTACCTTGTTTATCCACCAAACCAAGGAAGTTGCCGAGAAGGACGGCAACGTTTATTGATCAAGGATTGCTCCACGAATTAATGTCAGATTTAATTTAACAATTCCAAAGGAAATTGAGAGACATGAAAATGATTTTTTTAATATATAGTATTTCGAGTTGCCAAACCCTATTTTATGACTGTCTCTCGATTATGTTTTTCACGTAAGTTTTGAATTTAAATTTTCTCTGAATGAATCCAAATCTTTTATCTATTAAACCAATTTCAAATCATGATTTTTTTTGGTCATGTAGGACCTGACATTTTGTTTCCTAGTAATGCACGAAGGTTGATGAATTTTAGCACCGTGGACCGACTGTTATTTTTTTTGTTTATGGTAGTCGTCTAGAAATCATGGAAAATCAAGGAAAGTGATGTAATTGAACGAAATTCTGATCTCTTTTTCCACGAAGCTGCTTTCAATCTTGTAGGGTATCCATTTTGTCAATAGGCGCAATCGGAATTGATTTCTTCTTTTTCCCTCTCGACAGGGACGATAAAGGTTACGCATTACAGGACGCGGTAACTTCAGAGTCCTTAATTCCCACCGTAGAAGATTGAAAATCAAAGAGAGAAACGCGTGGAAAAAGTTAACAAGACAATTATCCTATTTCATGGACGTACGCGTACCAAAATAAATATCGAGTTCAAGTTAATAAAAATATAACAGTATTAAATATTTGTTAATCAATATAGTAAATGTTCGGATGTAACATTCCAAAAAAAATAATCGTAAAAGTGACGGTTTTAAATACTTTGTTATTTTTTTCGATTCAAATTCGATTTAGTCGATAAAATAAATATTGAAATATTAGGTGATTTCGGAAAATAAACGTAATCGTCAAAAGGGTCCAATTCCAACGATGTGATTGTTTGTCATAAAGTTGACAAAACAATAGTGGGAGAGGGAAAGCAGACAAAATTAATCGGCAATTCAATTAATATTTAATGGGACAGACATACACAGGAATTACGCCAACCATCGATAACAACCTGGCCATGCACATCGCTTTCCCTTGGAATTTCTCGTTTGGAGGCTGCTGGTTTAACACGGTCTTGCCCCAAAAATAAAAAAAAGGTGTACGTTTTAGGCCCTCATAATTTATTACACTAGCAAGCATTATGCCCCAACAAAAGGGTTTTGTCACTACCTAGCTAGTCACATTATATATATATATATATATATATATTTTTTTTTTGATATGTACATTTTTATTTCAGCACAAACTTAGAAAATTACAAATTTACAAGAAGAGAAAAATTTTGGGTTAAATTCCATCGTCACAAAAACGAAGCTGTAGTCATAAGTCTTATGCAAAAACTTCAATGAAAAGTAAAGCAAACACATTACATATATACTTTGTATATATTCCCAGGAAATCAGGGGCATCATAAATAATCACATAAGCAACCCGAATAGCATGGGACACGTGAAATCTCGTATTTTAATGATGAGTTATTTTAATTTATTTAATTTGAGATTTTGAGTTTGAACAATAAAGTATAAGTTAGATCAAAATGGTATCTGTAAGGGAGAGTTTTGTTGTTCGTTATATTAGATTAGTAGGAACCAATTTAAGCGATTGAATATGTACGTAACAGAATATACGTACTTATGGAAGAAAAAAAAAGACTATATATTTTCTCTCACGAATTTCTTATTTGGATTTTACTATGACAGATCATAACGAGACACGTGACTCAACCTCGTAATTATATGCGAGAATTTTACAATCATGATTATAAATATTAAGTATAGATATTATGGCGAAATAAATATTATTAAGTATTGATATTATGGCAAAATAAATATTTACTTATAAAAAACAGAATATGTACGTAACAGTGAAACCGAATAATCTCAAGAAGCTACATATTTGATATTTTGTTTAGAAGTCTATAGAGGAGACCCCGACATTGATGTGGGTCACTTGCTTTGACTAAATAAGATCTAAACTAAAATAGACAAGGTGGCCAGGGTTTTCATAAACACCTATCCGCCTAACATGTCCGAAATACACAAAATTAACTTTTTTTCTCTCTCTCGAAAAGACACAAAAGTGACTAATTCAAAACATGACTTAAGGCCTACGAAATTCAATCTCATCTCTGAAGAGCAACTCATGAGTGATTGTAACATGCACTCGTTAGTTTTGTCTTAATCTTAGTTAGTCGATTTAGTATGTTTTTGAGAAATACAAAGCAGTGCTTGGACCCATGTAGGACCAAAACCCTCTTATCCCATTAAATCCGCACCTTCCCCAATTTGATAGATTCCGGGACCTCATACAAGGACATTTGGTACCATATCTTGCCCCCCTGCCAATTTTAAACGTAATTTGTCAGGAAATTAGATATACAATTGATTGATATTGATAGTGATTTGACTGATCAACAACAAATTATATAATTTTTTTGGATAATAATGTATAGTGTAAAATAATTTATATCTCCGCAATGTAACGAAATTAACTTGGGAAGCTCGGGATTTGGAGTTTATCCTTGCACATATTTTTTGCTAAGAAGATGTTGTTGCAGATGCATTGTCTAAAGTGGGTGAGGATATGCTCCATATTTTATTATCCGTTGCGAGAGTCGAGATCTCTCTTTGTTCTAATACTATCATTTTTTGCACCGCTAATGTTAAGACATTTTTTTCTCAAACGTAATTTTTTTCCATTGAATTTTTGTGCGACACGATTTTAACATGTAGTTGCAACCTGGTGCACATCGTATGAAGGAGTTTATTTGAGTTTTTCTTAAGTACCGACTACCGGTAAGTGGGATTAGTTTGAATGTATTTTATCCTACTATCTACATAAGATAGGAAGAAAAGAGGTCGATAGATACATATGCATTTGTCATTGGTGATGCATGTGATGCCAATTATTCGAGATAGTGACCTAAGACATCTTTTTGGAACAGCATTTTAATTACCTTGTTCTCTAGGCAACTTCGAAATTGGTATATTGCTTTGCGGTCCTCGTTGGGACACGTTACGAAGAACATTACAATTTGTGCTAATTACGAATCAAAATTGGAAGTCTTTCCCATTTGCAGACAATTACTATTCGGTTTGTGTTGATAACGTAGCAATGTCGTTTTCACGTCTAAGATGTAACGTTACAACTTTGGACTAATTATTTTGTAATGGGATAAGACCAGAAACAAAATGTTGACAAGCTAGCATTCCATGTCAACTTCAGATCGCTACTTGTAATTTTTTTTATGCGGTAGAAAGTTATTTTAGATTGACTACAATTTTCGACTTCGGATATTCAGAATAGCTGCCTTAAAACTCGTAAAAATATCCTATAAATTTAAAATTTTCAAAATTGAATTAGTCGACATATCAGTATCTACCAATTTCGATCAAAGAAAGAATTGATCATTCATATTTTTTTAAATGGATTAATTATATAGATAATTGATCATTAGTATATACGCAGAAGATTATAGATTCTGAATGATATGTTTCCACTTCCCTTTAAAAAAATCTATATTTTGATGGTTGGCATTTGGTGGATATCTACTTGGATACCACATAATGGATACGAAGAAAAAATGATGAGATTTTCCGATATCTCAAACTTTTGTCCCACTAAACGCATTTTATTGCCTTGGCGTACGTGTTTCGTGTCGACACCATTAAACTATTTCACATTATGATGATCGAAGCAAGAAATTAATTTGTTGGACTGATTGTTAATGGGCCCATCACTTGTAATTACGTTACACACCAAATCCAGACGTTTAATTTTGAGATTCTGGTTTGGGATATTATAAAATTGTTGAAAGAAATATGTCGAATTACTTATCAAAATAAAGCAGAAAAGGTATAATTATATATGTTGTGGTCCAATTTCAATGTAATTGCCAACTTTTTCTTGTAGATCTTTGGTGGCCTTTCTTGTAATAATGGCTTTGTCATTTTTTACAAGTTGCAACTATACATATTACATAAAGGGCGAGGAACCCACCAAATTAAGAACCAAACAAGTGACAGATATATTTTGTAATAATTAATTATAGATTTACTAATTGAGGTTCGAACATGGTAGAAATATAAAAAATAATAAAATTCTCTCTAGTAAATTTAAATACAATTGAGTTCCCATAACTTTAACTTCAAACACTTCATTAAACAAAAATAATCATTTTACCAAGTTGATCTAAATAATTATTTTATCTGGATAGCTACAGGAGAACCTCACGGGATAGCTGTCGCTTTCGAACATAATCATGCCAATGTGCTTATATAATAAAGTCTGTCTGACTCGTAGATAAACAATTATGTGTACCGTCGAAGTTGAAGAGGTCAATTTTTGACTAAAGCGTGATGATGATTATTTTAGTGGAGAATAAGATGATATTCTTGTTAATTGCTTCAATTGAGAATCTTTCAAGGAGACGAATAAATTTGATCTTTCCCTCTCTCATGCTTCTAGGGCATCTCGATTCCTGATAAATTTTGTATCTTGTTTATGTTTGTAGTGACATTGCATACGCAACATCTTTGACATTTTTTTAAAGTGACAAACTTTAACATACAGTATTTATCGACGCAACAAATTGGACATAAATTCGTATTATATAACTTAAGTTACACAAACATTCAATGTTCGGGTATTGGCAAAATTCTGATAACTTATATTTAACACAACTAATATTTAATATAAACATGTTCTTAAAAATTCGAACCAGAGAATTTGATGTACAACAATTAGTGTAAGTTGGTACCCTTGAAAAGGATTGCTTTATATATATCGAGAACAAAAAGGACACATTTATACAGAATCCAATAATTAAGGAAATATTTGGTTATGTGAAGATATAATATATATGCAAGAGAAGCAAAGTTTATTATACTTCATAAATAAGGAATTTGAATTCAGTGGGGACTAAATACAAGATGTTCATATGGAGGGGACTAAATTTGGGCCGTTCAATTTGATTAATTTTTTTTTACCGATCGAACAATCCAAAGTTATTGAGGACATTGTGAGTTTTTAACCCACGAATTCCAAACCATGGTTCCCACCCATCCTAGGTTGTAGCCCACGAAGTCCAAAGTCTGTACCCCTCTTCCTCTTTCAAATTTGTTATAAAAAAAATCTATTTGAATCCCATTCTCTCCTCCAAGAGGAAGACATCGACGGCACCTTGAAAAAGTCGACCGACAACATCGAAGAAACTTAGCCGACCTAATAGATTTCGAACTCCAAAGCCGACCCGTCACCCGCTAGGCCTAACCCCTTTCGACACCAAATCCGAAACCCCGGTAAGTTAATCGGTTCTCCCTCACCTTTATCTTTTTTGCTACCAAGCCCTTGATTATTGGGTTTAAAAGAGGTTGTTTTTTGGTGCGAATGATTGAAGGCAGTTCCGGTTGGGAATAAGAGGAGGGTCCGAAGTAGAAATGGTTTGATTGTGAAGTGTTAATGGTTAGTATTTTTTTTTTTCTTTTGATAGCAACGCATAATGCTCTTTCCGATTTAGCCTATATCAATGCGGCTTCCGAACTGTTATTGGTCTTGTTGGTTAATGTTCTATGATGTATAAATTGTTTGCTTACAATTTTTGTTGTTGTTGTTTTCTGCCTGGTGGTGTCCGAAGTGCAAGAAAGAAACAGATCAAGATGAAGCAGAAGGTGGAAGGAAGACGGATCAAAGACGATAAGAAGGCAGAAAAAGGTACTAATTACCACTTTACATTTGTACTATGTATATTGCACATCTCATAAATGTGAAACCTTCAATTGCTAATGTTTGTTTGCGTAAATGTTTTAAACTTGATGTGATTATGTAATGGGTGTTAAATAATTTTTAATACTATCGTAATATTTGTTATTTGGCAGAAGGTTATTGAACCGACTTGCAAACTAGTTTGCAAGCCGAGCAAGGTCATCAGACTAAATGAGTTCTTGTATCACATAAAATTAATTGATTCCAGGAATGAGAGAATATGGTATATCACAATGTCTGGATTTTGATTCCTTCTATATTTGAAGATGTTGGATCCAAAGGATGCCTACATGATGAAAGTTTTCACATTCTGTCGTGGATAACAAAAGGTTGCCTACATGATTTTTAATACTATTGTAATATTTGTTATTTGGCAGAAGGTTATTGAACTGACTTTCAAACTAGTTTGCAAGCTGAGCAAGGTCATTAGACTAAACGAGTTCTTACATCACATAAAATCAATTGATTCCAGGAATAAGAGAATAGAAAAAATCACTGTGTCTAGATTTGGATTCCTTCTCGATTTGAAGATGTTGGATCCAAAAGATGCCGACATGATGAAAGTTTTCACATTCTGTATTGGAGAGTGCCTACGAATGGCAAATGTCCAAAAATTCCAAAGTGTACCAAAGAAAGGAGCGAAAATGATGGAAACAATGGTGTTCGTGGTAGAAGTCATTCCTTTTTTAGTTTTAGGGCATTTAATGAGCTAGACATATTTATATTTTCATCTTTAGGATAGTAATGCCAACGTATTTTGACATGATATTGGTAATCAAATGTACTCGCAATAGTTTTCATTTTGTAGTGATGTTGGTTTTCCTATTTACTCATTTCTGCTTAAGATTTGTGTTGTATATGAGGTGATTTTGGGGTGTGAAGTGATACTGATTTGCATGTGTTGCGATACTGGTTTGCATGTGAAGTGATATTGGTTTGCATGTGGCCATGATATTATTGTACATGTGAAGTGATATTGGTTTGCATGTGATATTAGTTTTCATGCGAAGTGATATTGGTTTTTATGTGAAGTGATATTGGTTTGCATCTGATGTAATACTGATTTGCATATATTGTGATATTGGTTTGCATGTGAAGTGATACTAGTTTGCATGTGTTGTGATATTGGTTTGCATGTGGCCGTGATATTGATTTTCATGTGATGTGATATTGGTTTGCATTTGATGTAATACTAGTTTGCATGTGAAGTGATACTGGTTTGCATATGTTACGATATTGGTTTGCATGTGTTGTGATAATAGTTTGCATGTGAAATGATACTGGTTTGCATGTGTTGTGGTATTGGTTTGCATGAGAAGTGATATTGCTTTGCATGTGATGTGATATTAGTTTGCATCTGATGTGATACCGGTTTGCATGTGAAGTGATATTGGTTTTCATGTGAAGTGATACTGGTTTGCATGTGATGTGATACTAGTTTACATGTAATGTGATACTGGTTTGCATCTGTTGTGATATTCGTTTGCATGTGGCCGTGATAATTATTTTCATGTGTAATGATACTGGTTTGCATGTGTTATGATATTAGTTTGCATGTGGCCGTGATATTGGTTTGCATATGATATGATATTGGTTTGCATATGATGTGATATTGGTTTGCATGTGAAGTGATATTAGTTTTCATGTGAAGTGATATTGGTTTGCATCTGATGTGATACTGGTCTGCATGTGGCAATGGTTTCTTTGTCAATGATATTGGTTAACATGCGTACCAATGTCATATGTGTAACGTACCAATATGAATGCAGAATAATACTAATATCATCACAATAGAATACCATTCTTGTCAATGAGTCTACATATATCATTACTCTTCAATTAAAATATAAGATGAAATTTCAAAAAAAAAAATATAAGTTGAAATATTTTCAAATAGATAAACCAATATCTGTTAAAACATAAAATATAATGAATAACAAGGTGGCATGTTCATCATTCATCCAACGGTCGATTCAAGTCTATGTCTAAACGATTTTGCTCCTCTAATGTCTCCTAGTTTGAACCATTGCTTGCACCGTCATTTTGCTTCTGTCTTTTATTTTGGTATTTTTTCTTTGATATTTGCCTTCCGATCTCATTTGAACTTTTCATTCTCTTTCTTGTCTTCCTTGGATTATCCCGTGTCTTTATAGTTTTACCCAATACTTTGGATGAGGACGGTACATCATCCTCTCGCTGTGCTTGTGGTGTTGGTGTATCTCATATGAAGAAACAATAAGAATGATGAACATGCTACCTTGTCATACGAAGAAACATATGATATAATGTATCTTTACTGTCTTTACACCATTGATTTTCTTTGGTTTTTGATAATCTTTCCGCACACTAAATTATTTTCTGTGTGCATAAGAGAGGTAGAAGTTTAGCGACTCATCCACCGTATGAAATTGTAATGTTGTCCACCATTCTTGTTTTTCCATTTTCTCAAGTGTTTCTCCTGAACAAGAATTTTCATTGTTATTTGAAACTGGTATTTATCTGATATCATAATAGTTTGTATCATAACTGATATTGGTAAACAGCTACAAGTCAAATATTTTATGTGTGCAGTGGTATTGGTAAACACTTGCATGAAACTGAAGTGATATTGGTATCCATGTGGCATCTAACTCGTATGCTTTATATTCCTCATTGGTATGCTAAAATTACCAATCTAGTCGATCGAAAAAATATCAATACTACGAAAGCTTAAATTCATGAATACTAGTTACCTCCAGGTTGTTGATTTCTTTCGAAAATTCCATATTCTTGACTAAGAATTCTAGCAATGTTCCGATCTGAATATTTAAAGTTCCCTATATAGTCACTTTTGAAGAAATCGTTATATAAAGATCAAATAAAAAGATAGTCTACTGACCTTCTATTCCATCAAGGTTTTGATTGTCACTTAAACACGCCTCTCCGGTACTTGTGTTTACAATTATTCCACTAGATTGCCCTTCATTTTCTTGATTTTCACTGGATGTGGTCATTGCTGGTGTTACTGCAAAATCGATACCAATCAAAACTGTAATAAAATAAATATGAAAATTGAATAACGTCGAATTCGAGTGAGAAAAAAATATTGAAATAAACAAATAGTATTTACCTCCAATTAATCAGATGTTATTTGTTTCACCATCCAAACATTCATCTTCATTTTCTTGACTTATGTTTACATACAACATACACAACTTTGAATGGGAATGGGTGACGAAAGATTTTAGGGTTTTTTGCGTTGGTTTACGTACATCACTTAATTGTATTTTTTTTAATATTTTCAAAATGTATTATCCCTAATTTGTAGAATAGTTTGGTTAATAATACTTTTCCACTCTTGTCCCTAATTCTTTTATTATTATTTAGATTGTCAATTTCACTCCTTTTGATCTATTTTTGAATCCGACCCCATAAATAAGTGACCCGTCAAATATTATACTTGTTTGTTGATAATTGCTAAAAAAAGAAACAGAATCACTTAAAACTGAATAATAATGGTAAGCATTCTTGTAAAGACAAAACCAGGGTCACATGCAAATACAGGTAGACTAGTTGGTTTGATTAGCTTACCAAATCACCTAAATACATTAACCGTAACATTTTGCACATGTCACTTAACTTTGCTCTCTAATTAAATAATTAAGGGAACGTACCAAGAAGCTAGCCCACCTAAAATTTAACGTTAACTTGAAGTATGATAATTTCATATTTTTGTTTAAAACCACATGATATCATAACATACAATGTGCCAACTAATTTAGATTCGAACAATGTTTGACCTTTGAATAGGGATAAAACTGTCTTAATACTATTTTTTATAAGTAGAGTTATTAATAGTAATATTTACAATCTACTTATGTGAAATTCTTTTCTGCGAAGTTATGATTGCCGGCCTCGTTAAACCCTACCAAGATAAAACTCAGTGAAAAAAAATTACAGTAGGAAAAGAATACCTCGATAGAGAAGACCCTTATCTTGACGTTGTTATCGCTAGATTTAAATTCACTTAGTAATTCTTCAATTTAATTACATAATATATATTTCTCCCTCAAGTACACCACACCTAGTAGAGGACATATCTTGAAGTTGATAATTTTTGTATATGTCCATATTATATATTACAATTCGTCAAGTAACAAGTACACCTCTATATATTAATAGTAGGACATTACGTATGCGAGTTAATGTGAACTTGTTTGTTTGTCGGAGATCCACATCCGAGGAGTTGTTGATAATAATAATAGCATTTGTTTTTTTATACCAAGACCAATTTCAAAGTTTTGAAGTCACGGGAATCGATTAGTTGTACTTGGTACATCAAGATTTTGAAATTATTTATTTGTTCAAATGCTTGTAAATGCTGGCACTTGCTTCTTTTTGTGTTACTAGGTACAAGTCACATAAAGTGAATTTTAGCATAAATCCAATCTCATGAAGATGGAAGTCTATGATTGTTTTAATTAGAAATCATTTAATATCATAAGATACCCTCTTATTTTAATAAAATATTTTTGAATTGCAACACTAAGAATACATTCATGCTAAAATTTGATAAAGAGAGTTTTGTTATTTTTTTATCTTGTCAAATTCAAACATGCAATAGTTGATCTTGTATATGTCCGGACGAGATGAATGAAAATAAATTGTTGGTAGGTTAAATCAAATGATATAGTATTACCGCCTATATTGATGGCCTCAATGAATGTGAAACTTTCCTGGAGTTCCAAGACAGACCCTTGAAAAGAATTCCATAAATTAGACTATCGACCGATAGTGAAAGGTAAATCAAAGCCAAAGATATGGTTTCTTGGGAGAATATTTAATTAGCATTAAATATTATAATTAAAATAGCTAACAACCAGAACTTGATGTTGACTCAATTCCATGCCCTAAACTAAAAGCACGCATGCACATGTCAAATCCCAATTTTAAAAGGAGAGGTTTAATAATTATGAGCTAACTCTAACGACGTTATTAATTTTTATATATTTCCCTTTTAATTAAATAATACAAATTAGCAAGTGGGTCCATGCAAATGACATTATATACCATTACAATTTAATATACTTACCTTCCAAAAAAAGAATGGGTAGACAACAGAAGACAAACAAATTAATATTGGGTAAGTGGATACCAAAATATGAATATCAGAAGCAATTAAATTAGCTGTTGCCATATGGGCGGCGGACCATATGATACCTGTATGAAATGAATTTTTGGAAATTTCTTTGGAGTTTGTGAGTTTTGATGAGACCCAGATCCAGATGGGCGATCTGTCTAAAATTGGATCATAAATGACCCGAAACAGACTCATGATTTATTTATTCAAATATTTTTTTAAAGATAAATTATATCGTGACAATGTCAGAATTTAAATCCAAGGTTATTCTAATATTTCTCATCTCATCATCATTAACGCATGGGTCCCAGTCCAATATATAAATTTTTTGGTGTGAAAGAGGGTCTGGATTGTTGGCCCCTATTTGAAAAGTATGTCTTATAATTCGAAAGTTTAAATTAAAATTTCTTTAAATAAATCTAATTTTTTTAATCATTATAAGTGATAGTGTATCGTTATATGTGATAGAGTTTTTAAAAATTTTAAGTGAATTAAATTTTTTTACCACCTCTACTAATCCCATGTAAACAATTTGGAGTGATCTCCAAATTCGGATCCATCTGGTATTCGTTATGAGAATCTCGGGAATGGACGTGGCCCATTTCGTGTCACGGTGTTATAAATGTGTGGGTAAGTAAGGCCGATTAGCCTTTGTAACTTTGCTTACAAAGTTTATTCTAAGGTTTTGGCTAACCGTCTTAAATGTTGGATTGGTGATCTTGTTGGGGATAGCCAGGGCGCTTTTATTAAGGGTCGATGCATTCAGGACAATCTTATTATTGCCCATGAGGTTTTTCACAAACTTTGTTCTGGTAGAAGGTCGAGACTTTGTGATATGGCTTTAAAACTTGACTTGAGGAAAGCTTTGGTATGGTTGATTGGAGCTTTCTTAAGTTAGTTATGCAGAAGCTTGGTTTTCCTGTTAAATGGATCAATTATGTCTTGTCGTGTGTTTCGTCTGTCTCTTATGCTGTGTTGTTGAATGGGAATTCTTTGAATTGGTTTAATCCCTCCCAAGGCATTCGTCCATATTTATTTTTGCTGATTGGTGAGGCTCTTTCTTTTTACATTCAACAAGCTGTACATTCGGGTCTTTTACATGGCATTACGTTGAATCAGTTTTGTCCTACTTTGTCACATGTATTGTTTGCAGATGATACCCTTATTTTTGGCCAAGCTTCTGTTGAAGAGGCTTTGGCCATAAAAAATGTTCTCACTGGTTTCTCGGCTGCCTCAGGTCAGCAATTTAATTTCAACAAATCCAGTGTGTGTTTTGGAAGATGGGTGAGTGACGAGGAGAAGAGCTGTATTCTCTACATTCTGGGTATGGTGGAGATGGTTAATGAGGACAGGTACCTTGGTCTCCCCTCTTTTTGGGGGAGATAAAAAACTGCTGCCCTTAATTTTGTTCTGGACAGGGTGACGAAGAAGGCTCAATCTTGGAAACAAAGGTTGCTCTCTCCCGCTGGGAGAGAAATTATGATCAAATCAGTCCTTTCTTCTATCCCTACTTACGCTATGGATTGTATCAAGTTTCCCAAAACCTTTTGTACTAAGTTGAATGGTATTCTTGCGAGGTTTTGGTGGAAGGTGATGTTGATAGGAAGACCATCCATTGTATGCGTTGGGATAAGCTTACTCTCTCTAAATCCTTGGGTGGTCTTGGTTTTAAAGAGATGTCAGTTTTTAACGATGCTCTGTTAGGTAAGCAGGCTTGGCTCAACTACCCTGATCTTCTTTGTGCCAGAGTTCTTAAAGGTCTCTATTACCCGCGCACTTATTTCTTACAAGCTGCGAGAGGAACTTCTGGCTCATGGATGTGGCATAGCATCCACGGAGGGAAGGAAATTATTAGACCTGATGTACTCTGGAGAATGGGAAATGGTGGGTCTATTGATCCGTGGATTGACCAGTGGCTTCCTAGTCTTCTTAATGCTAGGGTTTTGTCCGTTAAACCCGCTGAGCCTCTTATTTTGAAGGCTGCTGATCTTTTCGATTTTGTTCTTAATTCCTGGAACAATAGCTTGCTTCTAACATTGTTTGATTCTCAGGAAGTTGAGGCTATTCTCGCTATTAAGCATCCTCAGATGGAGTTTCGGGATAAAATTGTCTGGAAAAAAGCTGTGGATGGTGCCTACTCTGTTAAGATTGGGTATCTGAAAATTAAAGAAACTGTTTCACCAGCTTCTCCTTCTCTTTTGGCAGGTGGTGGTTATGTGGACCACTGGAGGAAAATCTGGAAGCTGCATGTCCCCCCCAAATTGAGAAGTTTTCTCTGGAAAATTTCGTCAAACTGCCTTCCTACTGCTGAAGCGTTGAAAAAAAGAAAACTTGGACAGAATAATTTATGCTCAATTTGTTGTTTGGATGTTGAATCTGTTGTCCACTTACTCTTTGTGTGCCCACATGCCAAATCTACGTGGTTTCATTGTTGTTTAGGGCTTAGAATTGATGATGTTGTTTTCACCTCTTTTATTGATTGGTTCTCTGTTGCCTGTTCACAGCTTGCTCATCTTAATGCTTCTACTTTTATTAGCCTTATTGTGTTTGTTTGCTGGCAGATCTGGAAAGCAAGGAATGAGACCATCTTTGAGGGGACCAGGGCGTGCCCGTGGAGGACTGCGATGATGGCTGAGTTCGGATGGCGAGAATGGGAAGCTCAGAAGTTTCTACAAGACACTGATCGTGCTGGCTCTCAAAGAACCACTCGGTGGACTCCACCTCAAGGAAATGAGGTGCTTCTGAACTGCGATGCTGCCTGGAGAAGCATCTCTTGTGGTGCTGGTGCGGCCGTCGTGGCTAGGAATAATATTGGCCTCATTTTGGGAGGCAGCAACAAATCCTTGAGTGCTTCCTCGGCACTGGTGGCTGAGATAGGGGCTATTGTGATGGCCCTCAAATTGGTTGAAGATAGGTTTGGAGACATTGTTACCCACATTCACTCGGATTGCTTGGTTGCAGTAGACTTTATCAATGGACGGTCTACCTCGATTATGTGGCAGCTTGAAAACCTCGCTTTAGCAGCTAGATTTGCTTTCTCTAATCTGCATTTTTGTTCACTAAGCTTCACTCCGCGCGAGGCGAATGTAGTCGCCAATTGGATTGCAACAAGGTCTGCTTCGGGTCTTGTTGAATCCAATTGGGTTCTTCATCCCCCTTTGGAGCTTAAGTTTCTTTTGTATGATGACTTTCCAAACTGATTTCTTGGCAATATATTTTGGTTCTATTCTAAAAAAAAGGTAAGGCCACGAAACCCAATTATTTAGCCCACCACCTTCTATGCCAACCAAGGAATTGTCCTCTTTAGGGTACGTATAGTTTTTTTCTCCAAATTATTTGTTTCGAATATTCAATTTACTAATATAATTTCAGTTATGTGTGATTTTAAAAGGTAATAAAATTTTCATACTAATTTTTTATATGATTCAAAATCGAGTCTTCGGATGTTTTCTCCCTTTTTCGTACAACATTTTTGTTCTTTCTCTCTCTATCATATATGATACAATGGTGTCAAGAAGAAAACTTCAATTTCACACGAGTACAGTGTCTTCGGACATTTTGTGAGTGGAGGTTATGGGTCACTTTCCTCTTTCTCCTCGATTGCAGGGGCATTAATTTGAAAACTCTATTATATGTCTTTTCACTGAAATAAACTTTTACTTTTTAAAAGAAGCTTAATGGTTAATCACGACAAGGTTCAAACGACCACTCAAAAAAGAATAAAACTAATTAATTAAGGAGCTGTAACTAATAAAAATAGATCGGTTATTTCATGTGCAAGATTTACTTTCATGTCCACTAGTGATTAAATAGGTGGAGTCGAGCATATGTTATTTAAAATTGAGTATGGTCGAATTTTTTGAAAATAAGAGACGGCAGAACTACAAACAATAAAACTACTCTGATTGCTAAATTACAAAGATGATACATTTTCCAAAATTAAACTCGAGATCTCTATTAAATTCGAAGAGCCACTGACCAGCCAGTTACCGATTCTCAGATACGCAAACAACGTAACATATGTACACACACAGAAAATCACAACATGGCAGTTGGTACCGGAAATCGCAAAACATGACACAATTTAAGAGCCATGCAAGTCCTCTTCCTCTTCCACGAAAACTAAAGGGAAAATTTCATTTCAAATCCCCCTCTGCCCGAAATTCAAATGGGGTCATTTAGTCTCAGACGTGTCGTGCCAACTCGAAATTTTTTTAACCCCACTGTTGCTGACGTGTTGGACTTATTTTTTCAAAACAATCTACATAAAGGGGCAACATATATATAAACACGATAACAACCTACGTCCATGGAATGGTCCAAATTGATGAAGCGATGAAAAGGGGCCTCGTGGGTCAAGTCAGAGCATAGTCATCATTTTTAATTTCCAAGGACCGACTCCTACCATATGATATACGATTTAAATGCATGTAGGGCACATAGGTATTCAAATTTGGACGTCACGTTTGATGTTTTTCTATAAAGACTGAATTTTATTTCATATATAATATTTACATATTTGAAAAGTAGGAGTTGAATTATCTCGAAAGAGATTGCAAATTTTACCGTATTAAAATCTCGTGGGAACCTTGCGACAGGAAAAAAGCGGTATGTCACGTTTGATGTACATTTGGAAATTAGCGATCCAGCTGTTTGTTTATAGGTCCATGCGCGTAGTCGTAAATGTAGATAGCAAGTGATGTGCACGTTGTCACGGGAAACTTGGGCCAATTGGTTGGCTTCTTTGGTGAATAGTCACGAGCTGTCACGCTCCTTTTAATTTTATGTCTTGTCTACTTCGTAAAATTCATTTCGGCTAGGTTCGATTAATATTTGGCAATTTCAGATGTAACACGAACTTGTTTCACATATTTCAACGAACTTCCACCATCGCGTTGGTGTCTTATAGATTTATTTTTACATTTTATACTATGTAACCCAACGGTTACTTTCATCACTAATTTTTTCAAAAGATCAAATTTTACAGCATGATTATACGATTGTCACAGTTTGAATGACGAGCTTGTTTCACATATTTCAACAAACTTTCACCATCGTATCGGTGTCTTATATATTTATTTTTATATTTTATACTATGTACCGAACATTTACTCTCCTAACTAATTTTTTTAAAAGATAAATTTTATATCATGATTAAAATTGTCAGAGTTTGAACCCTTGACTTCCTTAAATTAGTACATTTTTTGTGCTGTTATGTTAAATGTCCTTTGACACTCTCTTGACTAATTAAAATTTGAATGGAGCACGTCCTTTGAAAAGAATCAATGTTAGAGAATTCTGCATCGAAAGTGGAAGATTGTTGGACCTAATTTATATAGTTTGGAAATCCACAAATTCATTACTTTTTTTTGAGAATTTATATCCATTGTTTTAAAATTTTAGATTGGATATAAAAATTTGTGATGGCTACCAGTTTGCGGGTTTGCTCGAGAGGGGTTTCGTTTTTGTTTTGGTTTGATGGTGTTGTATTGAAATTTTCTTTTTCTTTTTGGTAATAATATATTGTTAATTAAAAAAATTAGAGATATAAATTCTAACATGGTATGAGAGCGGATTGATCTCGTGACCTGTTGCGTTCACACGATCTTCTTTGAAAGCACGAAAGGCAATGTTAAGCCAGTGCAAAATTCTCTCTATAAGCTTCGTTTGAGGGGGTGTATTGGAGAATTCTACATTAGAAATAGAAGGTTGATTAGATAAAACTACTCGTCATTTGCTAATATAAGTGCTTATTGATTGTCTTATACGTATACTAATCCATTGGAGTACTTTTATCCCAAGAAAAGAATGTAGGGATAGTCATGGTAGGGTAGGGTATTAGTAGAACCCTACCCGTATCCTAATTTTTAGAGTTGGATCCATACTCTATTCTCGATCTTACAAATTTTTATTGTTAAATCTATACTCTACCCTCTAGGAGACCTCGAATCTATATGGTCTACAGGGACCGACACTTCAACGTTCTACTTTTTGATAATTTTTACTCACATAATTAATTTTCATATAAAATTTAAATAAATCCAAGACATCTATTATGTTACACGTCAACATTCAATCTTACTATAATAAAAGAAATCTACTTTTTAGGCTGTTCGGTGTCACACCGTAGAAATGTCAAAACTACCCCAAAATCCCAAACCCAAAACCCAAAATCCCAAACCCAAAACCCAAAATCCTAAACCCTAAAACAAACCCCAAACACTAAAACCCCAAAACCCTTAACCCTTAACCCAAACTCCAAAACCCCAAAACCTTTAACCCAAACCCAAAAACTGAACCAGAATTCCGAAACCCAAAACTCAAAATCTCCCAAACCCCACAAACTCCAAATCCCAAACCTTATAACAAATCCCAAACCCCTAAACCTAAACCCCTAAAACAAACCCTAAAGTCCAAAGTGCAAACCCCAAAATCCAAAATCTCAAACCCCCAAGCCCCAAACCCAAAAATCCAAACCCTAAATTCCAAAGCCCAACCAGAACCCGAACCCATAGCTCAAAACCCTGAACTCGAACCACTAAAACCCAACCTTAACCCCTAAACCCCAACCTCAACCCTAAATCATAAACCCCACAAACTCCTAACCCTAAACTCCAAATCCAAATCCAAATCCAAAACCCTAAAACCAAAACCCTAAACTCCAACCCGAACCCCAAACCCCAAACCCGAACCTCCTAAACTCCCTAAACCCCAAACCCCCTAAACTCCATACCCAAAACCCTAAAATCCAAAACCAAAAATCCTAAACCCTAAAATCTAAAGTGTAAACGACTGCCCGACCTGTGAAAATAAGCGGATTAAGTTATAGAGTTATCGGGCTCTCCTCTGGTCTATTAATTGGGGGACCCCACCCTTTGGACTACCAAGGATGTGGGATCAACGGGGGTAGGTCATAGGACTTTCATTGTACTTTTTTATTTTATTTATGAAGTTCTTTTTTTCGCAAAAACCCCCTAAATCCTAAATCCTTTGCAGGTTTTGAAATCGAACGGCACTCGCATCGTGCATGTGTCTTTGCTAGTAAAAAAATTAAATAAATATCAAATTTTGTAATTTAATATTAATGGTACAATGTTCTTCTTTTTAAGTATTAAGTACATAGATAATTTAACAACAAAAAAATATAGAAAGCCTGCTTCTAGTGATTCATCATTCATGACATATTTTAAGCTAGTTCTGTAATAAAATAATAAAATATTGTTAAAGTTAACCATAAAGTGTATAGTATATCAATTGTATATTACAACTAGCAATATGTACAAATTGCCTAAATACATGTATTTATTCGTGTTTGTAGTTTTCTACAAATGTCTAGTTCTAGCCAGTAGAATTGTCGTTACACAAACTCAACTATTTTCACCTTAAAAAATTGAAAGTGTATGTAATTCAAGTTTTAGTGTCAATATCATGAATAACTGAAGCATATTTCAAGAAATTTCAGAACTATGTTACAAGTAAAAAATTAATGTTAATAACTAACTTTGCATATAGGGTCTAAAGTAGGATAAAAGGGTAAGGGTAGGGTATGAATCATATGGATCCCTAAACCCTACTTCTAAACATGGGCCCATACCCATATCCTACCTTAGATCTAGTCGAAATTAACATATCGTAGACTCGTAGGATAAGTATAGGGTCCGATCCACAAGGTATGCGTATTTCTACCATCCCTAAAAGAATGGATTAAAGTTGATTAAAATGTAAGCTGACTTTTGGAACTTGAGCATTACGTCAATTGTAATGGGCCGCAATTTTGGAAATTGTTTGTCCAATATTGACTGAGCATGGGCTGGGCCTTATCCTATTCCAATATAAATTTTTGCGAGTTGGTGATCTCTCTCATTGGTAAGGGGATAAGAGCCGGACCATTATGGTTAGTCTCAATTTTACGGATTCTGAAAAGTATCGAGTTTAGATTTTTAAAAATACAATAGAATTTTGGAATAAGTTGCGAGTTGGTGAACTTTTTACGATATTTTTTATTTTTAAAATAATTTAAAAATGATGTGGCATTTTTTAAATGACTAAGATACCATGTCAGCTGATGACGTGTCGCTGGGGACCGGAAAAATATTCTCGGAGTATTTTTGACCCATTTAGAGAAATAGATGGACTTATGTGAACATTTTGAGTAAGTAGAAAGGCTTATTTCTCATTTATTCTTTGAATTTTATCAAGTTTTTAAAAGTTGTATTTGGCTAGAATATATATATATATATATATATATATATATATATATATATATATATATATATATATATGTATATATTATTAGGTCTAAAAAAACACTCGGTGGCCATTTTGGTTACTAGCAATTTTACTTACTATAAGTTAGATAGTAAACTAAGAAATTTCGAGTTTAAAATTTTCAAAATACATTAAATTTTATAATATTTTAAAAATTTTATCGGCTGAATATATATATTAATAGGTTCACTTATTCCTATGCCTATTCCGAGGAATACTTTTTTTTAGGAAGTGGGATACTTGCTAAACATCGCTTGTCAACTAATAAATGCAAATGTACAGAAGTATTACATGGAGGACCGTTTTTTCGTAGCTTCTCTCTGCCATTCGGTTCTATCTATGCTACTATGTTGATTTCGGAATAGTTTTTGTTTTCTATTTATTGTTATCGTTATTTTTCTCTGTGTTTTCTATTTCTATTTTGTAATAAGGTACCTTAACGATAAATTTGGCGCCACCCACTACATTGGTTCGCCACAATTTGGCAAAGACATTTTCATGCAATCAACCAATCAATTAATCAAATGAAATCAATCTTTCATGGTTTGGTAACATACAAAAGCTAAAGCTAGATCCACAAAACTACCAGTACATTGCTACTCGTTCCAACATGCAACCATTTTGTATATATATATCGATACGGATGTAGGGCAGACTGGGTAGAGAGACAAGCTGGGTTTCTCAGCAGCTGAATCCTCTGCAGACGGAGAGGACTATGATCAGGATCAGCGCAATCAGAATTCCCAGCACGATCAGCTTCACCTTCATGTTCTGGATCCACATTTTCCTCCGGAGTTGACCTCCAGTGCTCCGGAAATCTTGCGCCTGACATGACCGGTTTAGTACACGTTATGGATGAAAAGCTCACAAGTTGGTTTCCTTCTGTTACACAATGTATGATAGCTTGGAACGTATGTTACAGCTGATTTACGATATCGCATGATGTGTGATTTCCTTGCAACGATCCAAGCTCAACGACAACAAAAAAATGCGGCATGAATCTCATTCCTATCAAGTGTATACTCACCTGGTTAGAAAGGTTCTCACTCTTATCCACCAGGATCTCTATCTTTTCACCTCTATCCAAAACCTATATGAAAGCACAAGCAGCACCAGTTAGAGCATGGATCGAAACATACTTGACATTTAAACTTCTGCGGGAGAATAAAAACTGCATAGTACATGTTAGAAAGAAATTTTTTGAAAGAAGACGCATGCGAGTATCAATAGTGAAACGCGATGGATGCAATAGCTTAGACCCTTTGGGCCCTTTAATGAAGCACCCAATCTCTTCATTCCTCTGCATTTCCAAACAATCAAAGTGGTACTAGAAAAGCCTAAATGTGAAACAGAGTATCAGTCCTGATCTGCAGGTACCTTATCAATGTTATCCATCATGACGCCTTTAACCTCCGAAACTTGAGCTTTGACCTTGGCAAACTTGCTAATTTCTTCAGGATGATCCATGCAATATTTCATTTGTTCCTTCAACTTTGGGCTGGAATGGATCAATAGTTTAGATAGAGCTTCACGTGGTAGGGAATTACGAAACGTTCAACTGCAGCAACAAATGAGCACGATACCCAAATTCTCTGTCGACGCCGCTGGCAGGAACAGCGGCTCCATTGCCATATTTTAACATGAAAGCATCCTTGACACGATCAAGGAAAGCCATAGGTAGCTGTGTTCCAGCTGATTCCTCTGCGACCACACAAAATGCTGCAACAAGAAGCACGTCTCTAATGTTAGGAAAGGGACACACTACCTTCCTAATCACAGCAACAAAATCCAAAAAGAAAGGCTACAGTACAAATAACCTCTTAAAATCTCTTTCTACTAGCATTTTAACCCCAAAGTGCCTTCTCAAATTCAAACAAAAAAAGTCCATTAAGGCCAAAGATCTTGGAAATAAAAATGCTTCCGCAATTCAAATTCTAACAAGTAATTGGTTTAGCACGTAAAAGAAGAACTCCGACAAGTTTTGGGTTGGGACTCGGATACAGAGGTAATTGTAACACGATATTAGGACGAGTTCATCCCGTCACCCTAGCCTTAAAAATGGATATAAGAACAATAAGGATTTAAGAACCCTATCCCAATTGTTCTTACCAAACATTAAAAAACCATTAGTCAATGTCTGATCGTTGAACTTTGACTTCCTGCCCTAATTACACCAAAATCCCCCCCTTCTTCCTACCAGACATTAACCACCCACCTCTACTTTTCCCGTACACATTTCTCCGAGAGAATTAAACACTAAATTTTTTTCCGAAAATAGAAAAATAAGCAACACACCCCCAAATGAGACTCGAAATAGCACGGACTTTGATTTCACCAACGTGCGAGAAATGGGGATCGTGCGAGCACAAACAATAGATATGGATCAATCCGCTCTGATGATACCATGTTAGAATCTCCATATCCAGCCCAAAACCTTAAGAGAAACATTATCCGGCCAAACAAACAGAGACTTAGAAATTATATCAGTAAACCCTAGATACGACAACAGCGAAAATGCATCCACGAAAAAAATTGGAAAAATCGAAATATTATTAAACCGAATCCCTAAGAGCAAGTGGAAATGACGAAACTACCCCTAGGGAAAAGGAAGGAAGGAAGGAAGGGAGGGAGGGAGGGAGGGAGAGTAATAACTGTAACCGGCGTGGAGGAGGTAGTTGAAGGAGTAGGAGCCGGAGTTGAAGGTGAACTTGTTGTTGTTGGACCTGGAGACGGACGGAAGCTTCTGGAGGCACTGGAACGCCACGGCGCTGAAGTTCCCTTCGAAGTCCGTGTGCTCCGCCACCACCGCCGCCGTCCCACGCGCCACCATCGCGTATATCAGCGTCGCCGCCGCTTCCTTCCCCATTCCCGACCGACACAAAAGGTTTTAGTACAATAGAAGAAGAAGAAGAAGAAGAGCAACAAGGAGGAAAAAGGAAAGTTGAACTTTGTCTTTCTTTTTCCTTTTTTTCTCTGTTTAATGTTTTGAAATTGAGATTTTCTGAGTACTTATAGGGGAAAAAAAAGGGTCAAGAAGGTGGTGGGTTTTGAATTTTTGGTCTTCCGGGCGTGTTTGGCTCTCATACTATTATTTTCCTTTTTTGGTTTATACGCACATCAAGTTAAACTAATTCAATTTCTCAAAAAAAAAATTAAACTAATTCTCATTCGAACTTTTAAGATTTAAAAGGCGACAAAGTTTGCCAAAAATAATTAACATTAATACATTGTCAATAACTTGAACTGATTAAGTTAGAATATTGCCATCAAAATTAGTCTATATTAAAAACAAAAATATTCCGACCTAATTTTAATATACTGAAGTAGTTGAACAATCAAATTCAATAAATCTGATCAATTCTCATCCACATTAAACTTTGATATAGGCCAAGACCAAACGCACCCTTTGAAATTTTTTTTCTGAAACGTGAGTTGATTTTGTCTTTTTCCTTCTAGAAGAATGTGATGTTTGCTTGCGGCTGCGGCGTCGTATAGCTTTAAAACTAAGTATACGCGCAAATCTATTCAATTCGCTGATGCGTCCAAGCTTTACGGGATTTGGGAAATTTTACAAAATATATAACGTTGGTTTGGAACATTTTAACTTTTTCATCTAATTTTCAAACCGTAAGCCATGGTTTCAAACTAATTTGAAATTTTTTACACAACTCAAATTTGAATTAGTAAAAAATAAAAGATATTATGTCTCTATTCACTTACAAAGTTTTGTTGTTAGTGAATGTTAATGATCACAATCCTAAATTTATTTATTCTATCTTTCCAGTTAAATAATAGAGATTAAATGATTAGGTGATTTTTTAATCCCCTCTCTTTTTCTTTGATAATTCCGCTCTCTTATAAGAGGAAAAAATATGAGCAGTTGAGTCGACTAGAATTAGTTATAAGAGGAAAAAAATATGACCAACTCGATTTTGGAAAACCTAGAATAAACATATCGATCGAGATACCAATAAACACGGATATAAATTGATAAAAACGTTTTTTTCAAGAGTAATAATAAGTTTAGGTAAATTGAATTTGACCCATTGAAATATATTTCAAAAAATTTATTCGACTTGAACTAACTCCTATACTCAAAGAATGGAAGAATTAAGTTGCTAATGAACAATGAGATTTACTAGTCAATTCTCAAAAAAGAAAAGAAAAGAAAAGAGATTCGCTAGTTTAGCAGAGCTGCAAATCGGATTCAGATAAAAGGCCTTCCTTTCTCATGGTTTCGGCTAATGCCTTAGGCTGATGAGCTCTATGTCAAAGACGAGAGTTCCCAAAGTGGAGCCTTCTCCGTTGGCAAGGCGCGTCGGATTGAAAATGGTAGTGAAGAGCCTCTGTCTGTCAAAGAACTGCAGAAAGACAGCAAAGTGTTGTTGCAGGTTAATGGCCGGCCGGCCGGATCAATCGGTCCAAGAAAGGATTAAACCTCAGAAAGAACATACATTTGGTGGTATAGGCTCTTGGTTTGTGTTCTGATATCCCTGTGATGGCGGAATGACGACCCTACGCAACCCGCCTACGTTCATCGATCGCACGGCCGATTCGATCCCCGCGATAACCTGCATAAATGGAACCTACTTAAGTTCAGCAGCAGACAGCAAGCAACAGAAGACAGATGATGATGAAGGAGCTGTACCTTTCCGGAGCCAAGCATGAAGGCGAAGGGGATCGCTTCGCCTGTGTCGTCCTTGTGATCGTAAGTCGAGTCGAACCTCCACCCCTGCTTTGCTGCCAATCTTCCATAGTAGTGTATCGCCACCTTCACATCCAAATCCAGTCTCCATCATTAGTTACAACAAGTATGAGAAAAAATACACAAGAGATTTACGTGGTTCGGCCTAATGCCTACGTCTACCGAGAGAAAGAAGAACTTTTATTGATAAGTAGCTACAAAGTCTTACATTAACCTGTCTTTATATATTAGACAAATCCTTGTACACCAAGAAACCTGTCTAGGTCGTTCTAAGAATTCAAAACAAGAGTTCGAGCAAAACTAAAAAAATAATCCACATAGAACCGGGCAGCCGTCAACGACCTGAAATCCGCCAACCCACACCTACTGTCTACCAATTGGCTGATTCTAATGAGTTGGTTTGCTCAAACCAGTATTGACAAATCTTCCTCCTTGCTTTTCTTTTGTTTGTTTTCCTATAACTGTAGTTTATTTCCTGACGTATTTAACTAGCGTGGAAATTAACTAATAAATGGTTGTTCACTTATTTTTTGTTCAAGAGTTATTCACTTATTCTATTTTTAATCAAAGTAATTTAGTCGAGTTTGAGCTTGTAGTCATTATTTTTTCATTCTACCTAATTCGAACACGGTTTTGTATGGAATCGGCAAAATGAAGTAAGGCCACTCATTACTGATCACAAAGACACAAAACTTTTCAAACCTTACAAGAGGGAAACAACAGAGAGACTGAGAGGTAGGAACCTGGTCGCCGTCAACGGGGGCCGGGCCGGCGCCGAGGCGGAGGTCCAAGGCCTTGACGCCACCGGAACCGGGTAGCTCAGTGAACTGAGAGGTGGCGGCTGAGCAACATCCAGGGGGGGAGGTAGAAGAAGCAGAAGCTAGTATGGAGATTGTAGCTGTTAGAGTTGACGTAAGAACTCTTCTTCTGGTGGTGGTTGGTGGGGAGGGGACAGGTTGTGTGGGCCCAGGATTTGTCCGGAGGAGGACGGTTGGGTGCTGGAGGAGTTTGGACATTGGCTTACCTGTGGCTCGAACAACAGATTAGACGAGACGTTAGTTTTTTGTTTTATTACACGTGATGTACGAACATTTAGTTGAATTCGGGTGGGACTTTAAAAACATAATAGAATAAGAGACGATGATAAAACGTTATCCATCGGAATCGAACCCTAGATCACATGACTTTTTTTAATAAATAGATTTGTATTAAAATTAACAAAAAATAATAATTACATCAGTAATTACATTGACTGTATCTTACGTACATGACCTAAACACCTAAGCCGTTTAGGATTTGTTGCTCTTTCCTGCTCCTGCGTTTAAGGATATCGATGGCAGCTCCAAGAAGCTGCATAGATTAATGGGGAGGTGTTGAGGTAAAAAATAATCCCAACATTATTTACATATCTCAAATTTTTTGATGTGGTAAGACCGTTTTCGGTCTCTTGGACAATCTGGCCTTCAGTTAACATTGTGACGGATTTGTTCTTCGCTTAAAATCGAGACGGATCCAATCTTCGCTTGGCGTTGAGATGAACTTGACCTTTGGTTGGCTTCGAGACGTGATTGATCTTCCGTTGGTTTTGTCGGCAAGTCCTGGGCTCTAAGAGGACGGTCGGGCCTCCAAGAGGATAATTGGTCTCCTAGAGGACGGTCGGGCTCCATAAGGACGGTTGATCTCCATGAGGACTGTTGGTTCCCCAAGAGGATGGTCGGTCTCCATGAGGACGGTTGGGTCTGTAAGAGGACGGTCGCTCTCCAAGAGGATGGTCGGATTTTGGTTCTATTAGACTTTGGTAGATCGGTCATATCTTTTTACTCGTGCATCGGATTGAGCCGATTCCTTCGTATATAGAAAGGCAAGATAAAGATCTACAACTTTATAGTTTACAATTTTTTCAAACTCGGAGCAGAAGGTGGTCAAAAATTTAGGTTAAGGCAGATGTTAAGGTGGATGCCCGTCAAGTCCGGGTGGGCATCCCATCTTTGAAGCCCGGGTGAGTCCCTCGACTCCTGAAGCGGGATGTTTGAGTGTGTGCCATCCCGTTTTAAGCTTGGTAGTGGACGCCGTCCCGCCTTGGATGTGGTGATGGATGATATCCATCCTACCTTGGGCTTGGTAGTGGACACCGTCCATCCCGCCTTGGACTTGGTAGTGGAAGCCGTCCATCCCACTTTAGACTTGGTAGTGGACACTGTCCGTCCCGCCTTAGAGGTGGTAGTAGATGCCATCCATCTTACTTGGACTTGGTAGTGGACGCCGTCCATCCTGCCTTGGACTTAGTAGTGGAAGCCATACGTCCTGCCTTGGACTTGGTAGTGGACGCCGTCCGTCCCGCCTTGGACTTGGTAGTGGACGCTGTCCCACTTTGGACTTGGCGGTAGGCGTCCTCCCACTTTGGTCTTGGTAGTAGACACCGTCCCTCTTTGGGCTTGGTAGTAGTCGCCGTCCTGCTTTGGACTTAGAAGTGGTGGGCAGTGTTGATAAAAGGACGCTTTGGTCCTTAAGTCAAGAGCCTGGGAGGGCACTTTGGCCCATTAGGCGGGAGCTGAATAGGGCGCTTTGGGCTTTCGAGAGGTAGCCGGAATGAATGCTTTGGAGTTGCTTTGGACAATGACGGGGTTGAGATAAAATTTTGCATAGAAGATTCGAGAAGGTCAAGTCGGTCTACATTTTCCTAAATTGAGCCGAATCTTCAAAGAATGTTCGAGAGGGTTAGGGCGGCCTAAGATTTTTTGACATTGGAGGCAGTTTAGGGTTTTTCTAAGACTGAGGCCAGGCGAAGTCACTCTCTATATAAGGACGGCATGGCAGAGGAGACAGGATCATCAACCAACACAACTACACACAACTTTATTACTTATCTTGTATCACTTTTCCTTTCCGTAGCCTAACGTAGCCCATAGCCCTAGCATAGCTTTAGACCGACCTTGGGACGACCACTCCGGATCTGTCTCAAGTTCTTATTCTCTTTTTCCCGCAATAGGAGGCTAATTTGCAGATCGTGGTTGATGCATGAGTTGGGCGGTTTGTGCCTCCATCAGCTATTAAATTGCAACAACTTCTGGGACAGTTGGGGACTTTACCTGATAAGTCTCGGGTAGATGAGACTCTGCTAAGATCGAGCTCCCGAGTTTAAAAGCTAACAAGTAAGGCGGCCGCACTTCGGAAGATTCCATTGCAAAATTTGACAATAAAAGTTCTGAGTAAACCTCCTTTGGATACTCCTACAACGTCTTCCTTGGCTGAAGTTTTGGAACTTGATGAGACTAGGGTAGCGGAGAGGCGAATACAGCAATGAGTTTGGCCGTATAAATGGGCATGACTTAGGAGGAAGACGATGTCCCAACTATTCTTCATGGAATTAAGAATGCGGTTAGGGAAAATCTTCAAACCCCCGTAATTATAATATTAGGTAAATTACTCTCAAGTTCCTGGCCTTTGGTCATCCTCCCTCTAGGGTCTCTGAATTTTGGGAAAAAAGTATCTCATCCATAAGTTTTGATGATAATAGACTATCGGGTCCCTGGAGCCAGAATATTCTATATTCTCCGGCGATACCCTATTTGAAAAGACTAAAATGCCCTCCTACTTAAAACAATAAAAAAACCCTTTCTTTCTCCCTTCTTCCTCCTCCCACTTCATCTTCAACCTCCCACCTTAAACTAAAACTAATACACAAATCCAAATTTAAATCTTATTGAGAATCAAAAGTAATTAAACAAAACCAAAAATAGTTAAAGAGAATCAAAACTTGAAGAATGCTAATTTTAGAAATTCCAATTTGAATTACAAAATAAAACCCTACAGTAACTACTAGGGACCCAACCACCACTACTGAATCAGTGAGTAAAAGTCCACAAACTTTACATCCTCTTTTTCCCAGAGACGGTGCAAGCATTCAATCATGAGTAAAAATGATTCAGACCATTCAATCGGCGACAACACCAAACTAGATCCAAATTAAAAAAATTGACAGTTTTACATCTTCGTTTCCATTCATATCCCTCTCCTACTCTAACCTCCTCATCCGCTGGAGCTCCTCAGGCGAGGGCACCCTACCACCGGAGCTTCTCAAGCTAGGGCATCCCACCGCTGGCCTCGTCGTCATCAGAGATGCGAAGGTTGAGGTTGGAGTACTTCCAAGGGTAGGCTTCAGTGGTGGCGGAGGGGAACAGAGGACGCCTCCCAGTGGACAACCCAAGTACAGAAAATAGGAACGAAGGACGCCTCATCTACCATTATCCCAAACGGAGGACGACGGCAGGGCAAAAAGTAATTAAATACAATGAGTACTACGCCCTTCCCCTTACTACGACCTTGGCAGTGGTCGGGGAACGCCGACCAAAACCCAGAAGCAAACACCGGCCCCAACCTCACCGATGTCAAATTCATTTTGGATCGATCACGCAAACATAATGAGAACATCAGATCCATCCTCAATTCGAAAAGACGAGGCTGGGCGGTGCTTTTACCGTCTTACCGTCTTACCATTGACTTCTTCTTCCCCGAGATCCACCAAGAAATTTTGATTCAATAATTGTAAATGAGCGCTCCCATTCAGAATACTTTACGGACCTCTTCTCCGACGGTTACTAGAGGCAGAGGGGTGGAGGATTTAAATTTGGAGAAAATTGAATTTTTAGGGCTGGTCTGGGTCGATTAATTAAATTTTTGAATAATTAATTTTGTCTGTTCTTAGTTGTTTTTTTTTCATTTCTGCTTGCCTCCTCCAGCTTGGATGTTAATTAGTTTTGATTTTAAGTTTTGGTTTTTGGATGAGGTGCGAGGAAGAAGATAAGTGGGAGGAAGATGGTTTTTTTTGTTATTTAAGTAGGAGGGGTATTTTGGTCATTTCAAGTGGGGGTTCGCCGGAGAAAAAGGAATATTCCGACTCCAGGGACCCGATAGTCTATTATCATCAAAACTTAGAGACGGGATAATCTTTTTCTAAAAGTCAGGGACCCTAGGGGGAGGGTGACCAAAGGCCAGGGACTTGAGAGTAATTTGCCCTATAATATTTCACAACAGTTTGGGACTTTTGGTTGTTTTTTTTGGTGTTTTTAGGGAATGAAAATGTACTTTTGGAAATTATACTTACATAATGCTTATCTTTGACCACATGGCTTATATGTTTATTTTACTAATTTATCTTATATATTATAAATGTCACCGACTCCAGTGACAGAAAGATTAAAGTAACTAAATCTAATAGGTATTTACTAATTTTTTATAAATTTTGGCGCACAACTGCTAATTTTTTCCTTTACATATGATAATTCTAGTAAATTTTAAAATTGTACCAAGCCAAATTTTCAAAACGTTCGAAATTTTTAGCCAAATCTGCTGGTACCAAGCCAAGTTTATTTCAAAACATTCCCCCCATTTACGGTTCATTCTTTTAAAGATTTATTGGCTTCAAAATTACGAATAAAAAAATTATTGAAAGAACTATCCTTAAAATATATTCTGATAATACTCAACTCTGAATTTTATCATAAAAAAAGCTAGGAGACACAATCCTTGGGGTAATTATGTGTAACTTGATCTTTCACATGGATTATCATCGGCATCCTTGCTGCATTTAAAATGCAACTAGGCGTTCTTAGCATTATATTACTTCTAAGAGACCCGACAAATGAAATGTGGTAAAAAACTTAAATTTTATTTGAGAAAGTTTTGAATTCAAAATATAAGAATGTAAAAAATATCGTTAAGAGAATAGTTCCCTAAGTAGTATCAAAAATTCAAAAAAATCTGAAGGACCCATAAATATTCGCCCTATTAATTAGGCCCGTTCATTTCATACAATCATGCAACCTGGGCCCATCGGATTCTTTATTACTTTGTGGCTACTAGAGATGGCAATGGGCAGGATCCGGGTAGGATCTATAGGACCCAGATCCTTACCTTCTTTTTAAATGGTGGAACCAAATCCTTACCCTTATCCTCTTTAAAAATAAGGATTCGGGCAGGATCTGGATCCTAAAAAATCGGGTAGGATCAGGGCGACCCGCGGGTCCGTATTTTTTTAATATATTTAATTTTTAAAAATTAAATTATCTTTTGATAGTTTTCAAATAGCAATGAGACATTTTCATTCATTAAACATATCAATACAAAGAAACCAAATAAACAAATAAAAAAAAGTTGAAGTTGGGTAAGTTAAAATTGAGAATTTGGTTTGTAATTTTTGCTGCTATTACTTGGGGCATGTGGCTGCTTCGTAATGGTATTATCTTCAATGAGGCGAGGTACGATAATGAGTTTCTCTGTATTTTGTGCTCTTTCATGTCCAAGAGTGGATCCTTTGAACGGATGCCTTGATCATTCACAATCAATCGCTGATCACTTTCTTGATTGCCTACAAGAATTTATAGGTCCCTCTTCTTTACCTCTTGAGGTTGAGGGAACGTTTTGGTCGGGGTGGGGTTATAACTGATGTAATATCGGGCCCCTTTATCTTATCTTTCCTTTTGCGCTTCTTCTGTTTTGAACTTTTGTTTTAATAAAAAATATTTACCTACCAACAAAATTGAGAATTTGTATTATGTCTAATAATTAATATACATGTATATTATTTTAATATTAATTTAAAAAATTCGGGTAGGATCAGGGCAGGATCCTATAGATCCATACCCATGCCCTTATCCTTTTAAAATATCAGGATCCGGGCAGGATCAGAGTCTAGACCCGGTCAAAGTCAACGGGTCTTGGACCCTTCGAGTCTGGATAAGGGTAGACCCTCAGGGTAAGGGTCTAATTGCCATCCCTAGTGGCTACTCTTCTCTTCTTCCTCCTTGTGTGACACTTGTCTTCAGGGACAACCAAACTAGATTCTGGGACCAAGTTCGTCTGAAAAAAATGAAAATGTCCCAATGCCACTAGATAGACGGAGACCATTTTAACGTGTGCCCTTTTCGCCTACTTGGTTGAAAAAAGAGAGGAGATACACTAGTCTCTTTCCCAGCTTGCATTTTTCCTATCGATGATTCTTTGGAATTCGTTTCATATCTGCTGAGTAACAATGTGTTCAGTTTGAGTGCGGAGAGATTCTGTAAATAAACTTTTCTCAAGACAATTTAATTATCTTCAAAATTTGACTTTTTGCTACTTAAATCCGACTTGAGTATTTGATCATCTTCCACTTGAATCAATCCCTATTATTTGATCGTGTGTGTGAACTTCAGTTAAGATTCTAGAGTGAAATGGCCGTCGGTGCCTTTTCCTACCCTGTCTTTAATCCCACACGCGTTATGTCGTCAAAATCTTCGAAAAAAAAATAATTTAAACTCACTTAGAAAATTTTGGCTAAATTATATTATTGGGAGACTCACTTTTAAACATGACTTTTTTTCTTTTTTTTTTCTTATAAAGACTCGATAGTTCACGAGATACCTTTAAACATGATTTGATAGTACTTGACCTGGGATTCTAGAGCATCACCAGAAAAAGTTTTCATATGAGTACCAATGGTAGTTAATTTAAGTAATAAAAAATATATTTTTTAAAGAAAATTTTAGATTTAAGTCTAACGAAAAGTAAAGGAGTGGTGTGGTGTGGTCGGGTAAAGTCTAATTTTAGCTTTTTTGGAGGGTTTTTTACAATTTTTTATTCGAGCAAATTAAAAATGAAGAAAATAAATTATTTTTAAATACTTTTTAACATTGATATTGTTAATACGACACCTTTTCTGATATTTGATTGGAATGAAATTAGCAGTTACCTCTCAAAAAATTGTTGTTGATCACGATATACTAAGTACGTAAATTAAAATTACACGTTTTGGAAACTGAACTTAATTACTGATGAAAACGAATTAGAATACCTTGCGGAGCCAGCAATCACGTACTTTAAGGAAAGGAACTAGATATTAGCATCTTCAAGCTTTTTCGTTGAACCCTTCTTCCTCAAAAAAAGAAGAAGAAGGTTTTTCCTTTCTTTATTCGTTCGTACGGGTTATTCTATTTCAATTTCTCTTTTTTCGATCTATGTTCACATTACTTTTATATATGGCAAATCATAAATGACATACGTAGCCGACTATATGTGTTGTAAAAAAAAATACAACCACCAGAAAAACGAACATGAAAAGATATCCGAAGTCAGCTCCAAGAATATCATGTCCATATAGATGGATGCATGTGTATGTACGATAACACAACTCACCAGGAAAAATTCAATCAGTGGAATATTATTGTACGTAAAAATCTCACAGATTCTAATTAATTGTCTCCGTATCAAACATTGTCATTTTGTTTTCTTTGGTATATACCTTTTATTACTATATTATTATTGGCCAATAGAAGGGAGTATGATCATTTGAATAATTTGCGTGTTCTCTTTCTTTGATGTAACATATCAAACTATTCAACTCTCTTTACTTTTTACGTGTAAATTATACTACCATAAGAATTTAATTTTTTTAAAAGTATAATTTGTATTATTTAATCAAGATAAATCTTACTAAATAAATGATGAATTTCCTAATGCAAAATGATCACCATGCTGACGACGATTACCACATGAGTACCAAGGTACATGTCACCACATGAACAACACCAAAAAAGATCACCTAACATTAAGACACACCTAGAGAACTCTTAGAGGGTAATACCTGAAACCATCGCCTAGTATCCAAAATGTTCCGACTATGGAAGTAAAATCACCTTGCAAACATCCAAAAACATCACATCTCATTAGCCGCAATTTTGATAGCGTTGAGGAAGGCAGACATATTTCTATTCTAACGAGCAATTAGATCATACAAAGAGAACCCGAACTCCTTGTACAAAACTCCTAAATCATTGTTAGCATGGTGATCATTTTCCCCACCATGCATTCAGTAAGATCCACCATCAGAATTTAGGTGTTGGAACGTAAAAATACAATATTGGGAAATGCACTAATGACTAACGATCTTAATATTCTAATGTTGTATTCATACTCGAACACTATAATAATAGTATTTTTACATTCATAAAATTTAAACGAACAAATTTTATTTTCTTTCTACTTAGACAAACTTCTGAACACGCCAAACTGCAATCTCATTTACATGTGGATCCACCTCAGGAATTTCTTCGACAATATCACAGGAAAAGGTGCATGGTACAACTTTAAAATTGATTCTTTACGTGTAAGAAGCAATTAAACGATCCATTTGGTGTTTTTCCGCGTCAACCACTTGTCACTAGGGCATCGTCCAAAATGCTTTACGCAGCTTTTTTTTTTGTTTATAGCACTTAGTAATCCAGATACAAATTGGGTAGTAGCTTTAAAAAGTGGCAAAACTTTTTAACAACAAATATTAACACATCAATTTTTAATGACTTAAACTCGAGATCTGATTAAACTAAAATATTTTTTCCACCGGTGGTCGTTACCTAAATACTTTACGCAACTTCGCACAAGATAACCTAACAATTGTAGCGTCCCTTTAATTTCCTTTATGGCCATGAAGAACTCTTATAAATAGGACACCAACTCGAGTTAAGTAATTCATTGGTCTGGAAGTTCAAGAAAAAGAAAAAAAATATCACTTGCCATCGTATTTTTTGGTGCAAGCTAACTCGGCTAAATCAAAATGGACCACATCCACCGGAAAAATGGCGCCCAAGGTTCCCATTGGATCGGGGTAAGTTTAAATTACTTTACGTTCTCGAGTTCGCCTTATAGGAATGCGACACATTCCCTCAAACGAAAGTTATCGAGATGTTATAGATTTTTATCAATTGTAAACAAATGTCAATCATTTGCAACTAATCTCAATATAACCCAACCGACTTGAGCACAGATTGACTTAATTTCATGATTAATTTCTTGATTTTATGTATCCAGGATGGCACTTTGGTACCATCGGGAGGCAGCAGTTCCCGACGGAGCCTCACATCGTATAAAGTTCCAGTCAGGGCTTTAAATATCATTTGGGGAAGTGATTCTCGGTTTTGGCAATGGGGAGAGGAGGATCGAAAGTAACCAACCATTTATTTGCATTTTTCTTACATGCTATAATGTTCAGCATTTACTATTTCCTAATTAATCTGATTTATAAATGAAAGAATTATACTTGCCCAGTTAGACATATAAATAGTAATTTAGCTCTTCATTTTATGGCATGTGAAGTAAAATCAAAATTCATGCAATTTTTTTTCGATTGGTTTCGTCCAAGAGAGAATATCCAAGATGTTAATTATGCTGTCTTGTTATTATTAGTGAAAAAATAAGTATTTGTTCTTAAATTTTTTATTGTAATAAGCATGTAAATCAACTGGACATTATTTTAACATCATCAGAAGTCTCAAATTATAGTTTTGAGAAATTAGCCTTGTTAAAATTTAGTCTTATCCAACTCGAAGTAAGATTGACCGATTCTGTAGTTGTCTAAATATGGAATAATTTCTATTGAAAAATTATTTTTGGTTGGATAGGGACATTCCAACGTATAATATTTTCCACGATGATGGTCACGTACTAAAAAACTTTCCACCTTTGTTCGTGTACCAGGGAAATTGGATTCAATGAATGTGCAATTCTCCTGCAAGTGAATTGGCTGGAGGTGACGGCGAAGTTCCCTTTGACGATGTTCAAGGCGAACCACCCGACCAAGTACGAGGTGATGTACAGAGTCAAGTTCCAACCAGGCTCGTTTGGTTGGAACTACGTCCCCGTAAAGTTTAAAGTGAGAATAAATAGAATCGGGTCGGAGAAGATTGTCCTCCTAAGACCCTACAGCGAGAAGCCTGAAATTTGGCACCAGATCTCCGGCGGGGAGTTCACTCTTCCTGTCGGCGTCGGCGGGAAGAGTGGTGCCCTCGAGTTTGGTATGTTTGAGGTTGATTCTGGCTCGTGGAAGGGTGGCTTGGTTCTTGGAGGAGTTACTATCGAGCCTAAGAGCTAAGACATGATGCTTTCAAAAAGAGCCAAGACATGATGTGGGTGTTATTTAATAAGAGTGTATATTTAATAATTTATAGTACAAGTTTATAACTTATAAGAATAAAATGCTTTAGATTTATTTTAATTTGGAATAAGGGGTGATTTATCCACGTGTGAGCAATTTAGAGAGGAAATATGGTCGTTATTATGTATTCCATTTATTTTGTAACAGGTGTATTTTGGGTGATATAATTGTTACCGGAATAAAATTGTACCGTTCAAAAAAACTAAATCTTTTAATTAAACTAAAATATAAGTAAAATATTTATTGGTCTAATGGATAAATACTAGAGTATGAATTCCATAAGAATTATAAATGGGATATACTTCTTAAAATATTTATGTTAGATATTAAAAATCGAATATGATATTAGAACATGATAGGCGAATAATCAAACATACGCAAACTTTTAGTGTCGGATAAAGAAGTTTATTCATCACACTCTCCAACGAAGTTCACTGATCATCATGTCGAAGTTTACCGCGCCTTTGCAACTGATGAGTCGAATTTTTAACGAGTTTTAACTTTAACAACATGCAATGAAATGCAGATCGTTTGAATAATAAGAAAGACAAGGTTAACACATTCTAATACTATGTTAAAATTTTCATATCCAACTCAAAACTTTAAAATAACAAATATATCAATTTTCTATACTTATAAACAAATTATCAACATTCAAACATTAACTGGAAAAAGGAAATTTCAATGGCGGATCCAATCGTGCAAAATTAGATTTTTCTAATGCGTTCCGTGTGTTCTTGGAATTCTTCAAAATAGACAACATTATAAGAACTATTAGTTGGGAATCGAGGACCTCGATGCGAGGAAAATCTAAGATGGTCCAAGGAAGGTACACTAGGAACTTCTAAAAATTAATTTTGCAAATTAAAAAATATTAGACCCTTTGTTTTGGAAATTAATTTTCTTAAAGTAAACTCCACCCTTCAGCTAAAATTGGTGGCATACTTTGTTTTAAATTATATATCAATTTTATGCAAAAACAACTTCAACATTCAACTCTCTCAAAGATCAAAAGGTAAATTAAAAGAAGAATCTCATAAAGAAACTTGAGATGGATGCTTCTATATCATCATCGAATATATCCTTCGTGGTTGCCATGCCATCACATGATAATGGAACATAGCATCTATGCTTTAGATGTACAAAAACTATATCACTAGTTGACACCCGCTAAAAATAATTCAAGTTCGAGTCTGGTCAAATTAAAAAAAATGACATTTATCGAGTTTTAATACAACTGCATTCTCAAGACTTGACACTTAATAATTAAACACGACTCCATCACGATTTTGAAATATTTGATTAAGTTAGTTTGTTCACTGATCACTAGTTAATCTACGTGCTATCTGGTATAAATTTATGTATTTAAGTACTCTACCATCAACATGCATGCATTTTAATTCCAACAAAGACAAGAGATGGGAACAGGGTTTTCACAGGAAGGGGAAGACTCTTCACAGCCCCAGGCACTTAACCAATCCACCAACACCATCCATGATCATAATTCCCAAAACCCAGTTCAGAATCACAGAGAAGACACAAAATTTAATCGTACAAACTCCAAGGAAGATCAGAAGAAGAAGCTAGCTGATGAACATGGTGAGGCTAGTCAAGGGAATGGGAAGTCCAAAGCTAGAGTGGCTTCTTCTTCTGCAGTGGAAGTGAAGCAGCTTCCACATAATTGGGAAGCTATACTAATGGAGGCAGACTCTCCCATTGACAGGTCCTCTGTGGATAGGATCTATGAACAGCTTCACCAGGGAGTTTTCTTGAACCAGAAAAGGAAGGCCAGTACTTATTTATAGAACTTGTTCATGTTCTTGATGCATCTCTTTTAATAGGACTCGGATTAGTCGTTCCAGTGGGTGTCGGAACAACCAGGTGGTCTAGTTTGTATTAAATGCTGACAGGTCTACTCCAAAACTGCAGGCAGGGTCTCTCTAGTTTGCATAAACTTATTCACTTTTCGAAGGTCCTACCGTAAATTGGGACCCGGAAAAGACTGTTCATGTTCTTGATGCATTACTATTCTGCAGCTACCAACCTAGTTGATGCTCTTATTTATATTCATGGTTCTTTGTGTTTGTGATCAACTTGGAAGATATTTTCCATATTCTTTATCAATGCAAAAATTGATTTCTGGCTCTAAAACTGCAGAAGTACTGGGTGGAAAAGAGGACCAACAGCAACTGTTTCATGCTGTTTGCCAGAGATCTCCTCATCACATGGGCAGATAATAGCCGTTTCTGGCAATATAAGCCTTGTGTCTCCCAGTACTCGAGGTAAGAACACGAACCTAAAGGAGCGGACATTGAGCGAGTCACCCCCGTTTGTTGGATCTAGCTACTTTGAAGCAGATACCAGATGTTCATTGCCCAGAAAATATGAACTAGCAATGCAAATATGAATTTTCTGATGGAACATTTTTTTTCTTAAGGTATACTTGGAAACTTCTTAATTTTTCCATGGTGTTGGCAGTGAGGAGACGGTGAATGTAGCTGAGCTACTGAATGTGTGTTGGCTGGAAGTACACGCTCGTTTCAACACAGCCAAGCTATCTCCAGGGATCCAGTACGAGGTCGTCTTCGTGGTGATGTTAAAAGACCCCGCCTATGGCTGGGAGACTCCAGTGAACTTCCGGCTTACGCTCCCAAACGGGGCAAAGCAGGAGCACATGGAGAACCTGATGGTGAGGCCAAGGGCGCAATGGCTGGAAATCCCGGTGGGAGAGTTCATGGCTTCTCAGGACAATAAAGGTGGGGAGATGGAGATTTCTATGTACGAGTACGAAGGTGGGAAGTGGAAGAAAGGACTAGTTGTTAAGGGTATTATCATCCGGCCCAAAGTTTGATCCTACCAAATCTATATTATCCATGTTCATCATGAATAAACAACCTCAATAACACAGCAGATACGCTGTCGGTTGAATGATCCAATACGTTCTTAACTAGTTAATCGTCTACGCTCTATAAAGGACAGGAAGGTACTGGCTATCTTCCTTATACCATTTAGCAACAAAGAAAGCCAAGCTGACTATAGGTTATCTACCAGCCAACTACTCTGTTGTCTCTCAGCAATTAGAATTGTATTGAGGGACAAAGTTGTAAAGGATAAGAAGGCTTACATTTACTAGTACTTATTGATTGCATGACTTGGTGTGACATTATGATTTCTGGGTTTCAAAGATAACATAAAGCGATGTTTCGGTTAAGAAATGCAGTTCGGGTTCACGTGGCAAAGGAACTCACGGAGATTCTAGATATCTGTGTAGTAGTTCTCTGGCTTATACCACAAAGAGAAGTCGATTCCTTTGTTCTTCAGGCTCTCTGTTGGAGGTCCAATACTCTCCAGAAGCTGCATTTCATAGTACATCCATTGTTCGGTTAAAACATTTGATTCAAAAATCATATACTTTCTGTCTGGCTATGATCTTTTTTCAAAATTGTTGTGAGGAAGGCCCTCAATATCAATGAGATGCAGTTGAATTCAGCTGTTAACTCTAACCTTGGAGTGCAGTATTCCATTCGACACCAAGACAGATCTTTCAAATACACTAAATTTCCCACCGTCCATCCGAGACACTACTCCACCGGCTTCTTCAACCATCTGCATCAACAAAATATGAAGACCTGTGAAATGGCACTCATCTGTTGTTTAAGTGGCCCACCAATCTTTGTCTTAAGACATCATCATCAACAGAAGATCTTGGATCATTTTAAAAGATGTTGATTCAACGAGTCTTCCCTGAAAGGATCTGGTCAGTCCTAAGAAATTGAATCTCGAAGCTGGAAATGAAGCTCTCTGTTGGGCAGCATTGCAAAATGATTCACTAAACGAAAGCGGAATGAAGTTGACAGCATTTTACCAAAACACCAGCAGCCATGTCCCACGGTTTTAGTCGGTATTCCCAGTACGCTTCTACAATTCCCAGAGCCACATGGCACATGTCGACTGCCGCAGCACCAAGCCTCCTCACACCCTAGATATGCATAAGCAATAAAGAATGTAGGAGAGAGACGCAGATGGGCACACATTAAAGAATGTGGATTTGGGAGGGGGAAAACAAGTGAGAAGGTAGCAAGTAGTACCCTGCTGACATCAGTGAAATGCTTGAATAGCTCAATATTAGTTGACCAAGCATCATCGTGTTCATATCCGAACCCAGTCACGAGAAGAGATCGCTCCACCTAAGAGCAAGAAGAAGAAGCCAGATTTATTTTTATTGAGGAAAAGAACATGCAAAACCTTCTGAACCAATTTCGTGGTATCTTCAGTTAACGTGTTTTTGGCCTCGGTTATGGAATTGGAGCGGGAAACTAACATAGAGTAGGAAAGATGCAGTAAAATAAACTGACTTGACCCATAGGCTATGGTTGCTGAAACCTCCCGAGGACGGTTATTCATAGGCAGTAAACTAAAGAGACTTGATCCAGCATACATGCCTCAGCAGTTGACTGCTGAAAGAAACTTGTCCCAAACAATTCTGGCTGGCTTCATCCTATCAAGGGACTCTATCAACTAGGCTCATAGCCTACTACAAGAAAGTACTTCCCGTCTAAGTATAACGCAAGGCCAATGAACAGACAACAATCAACTCAAACTCGCCATTATTACGTGCATTAACGGGTATAAAAGACAGAGTAAAGAAGATCTCGCACCTGATCAGTTTGACTCACATGAATTTTCTGGCCATTGCAAAATGCCCCACCGCCTAAAATAAGGTTCGATAATTGGTAAATGATATGAATGAGAGAAAAATAAAGGCATCTGATACATTTGCTGAAACTTCCTACCAGCAGTGGCGGAAAATAAACGTGTATTCCAAGCCATAGGTCCACCAACAAATTCAACCTAAAGAAAAATCAGCATTAGTTCGACCTTTCTTTGCTAATAATAGAAAGTGCATCTATATGTCTTTTCTAAAATAAAATCCTGCAGTTCTTTTCTCAAAGGAAAAGCAACTAAACACTTCATTAACTATTAGACCAAGCCAAATAACCTATTCTACTGAAGGATGATATGCAATATTCAATAGAAGAGGAGCGTGTTACGTACCACAGCAGCAGCAGCAGGATTCCCTTGAAACAGAATCCCGACAGATACAGCGAAGCTTGGATAGCCATGAGCAAAATTTGTTGTTCCATCTACACATAAAGCAATGCATTAATATCTTGGTCTTTTCTCAGAACAACTGATGAAAATCTCATGATCCGTGGAAATCTAGAACAGACTGCCTCGTCACAACAGGGCAAGAGTGGTAGATACTGACCTAGAGGGTCAATGCACCAAAGATAATCCGATTTCGAGTCTCCAATAATTCCACCTTCCTCTCCAAGAATAAGATGGTCTCCAAAATTCTTTCTTACAACTTCTAATATGGCTGCCTCGCTCATTTTGTCTGTACTGCAAGTTAACAGCATCAGCGAGTCTTGCTTAAGTTTCCACAATGAGGGCAATCGACCAATGTTAGTCTCATGTCAAACTCGTAGTATTGCGTGTCATTTGTGTGAGAGAATCTAATTCCGCCATAGGAAAAATCGGAAATGTGGAGTACCTAAGGTGGATCTACATACAAGAAAGAGAGAGCACACTCGCTTTCTTCATATTTCACGACCTAATTGTGCTTCCCCACGAACGAACGATGGAACATGCTGCTAAGACTTTCTGATCCAATTTTTCTTAAGGTACATCATTGTTTCGCTAAGCTTCTAGACAACAATTAGTAGCTCATGTTCCCATACGAACATAGCTCGCCTCCATGTGAGATTCCCGGTGCAAGAACTCCCTGCTTGCAGTCGTGTGAAGACAAACAGATAGACTCATCGGAAGTAGAAAAGACAGCGAAGGAGTGCGTGCTTACTCGGTTACTAAGTCGGTAAGTCCTTTGTACGAGATATTGCGAGGCTTATTGACAGCATCCATCACTACCTGGATGAAAACAATAACAACCTCAGGCATGACATATCAATTGCTTTCTTCTACGATATAGAAATTAGAAGAGTCGGGCAATGGAATAATGCTTGAGCCAACAAGTACAAAAAGAAATGCTCCTTTTGTTTTTGTCTACTTTAGGGATCAATGAGAGATACAACAGAGCCATTGAATCTCTTCACAGACCAGCCAAAGTGAGCCCATCCATTAGACCACAAAGAAAATGAAAAGATACATAATCTCTCTGTCCCTCCCAACCTAACCCCAATAACCACCTTTGGCTCCTTAATGGTTTCCCAGAGATCAAAGATGCAATTTTTTTCTACCACACTTAGATGAGTAACCACAAGCTAAATAACTCCACCAACCCATAGCCATAATTGGCTGGATATACCAACGCAAGGAGGGTAGGATGGTAACGGGTCCTGCTTCGGTGGGTCAATTTTCACCCTTTGCAGAAATGGCAAAACTTTGCTTGGGAGGGAAACAAAATTCAATGCCGTCTAGAGCCCCGGGATTTAGGACAACCCGCCTAAATTTTCTTGACAAAAAAAAAGAGGCTGGATATAGAGATTCTAACACGAGCCCATTTTCCCCTGCCAAAAGCACCAGCCACCCTCACAACAGGACACCCGAGGCAAAATCAAATCCGTGCAAACTTCACACCAATCACGGTGGACGTATTTGGACCCAATTCAAAAATGGAATAACTAAAGCCAACATTGTATTATCACCTCAGCGCCGGTCTTGGCGGCGGTTTCAACGACCTGGATAAGCTGGGAAGGCGGTATAGGCCCAGTAGACTTGGCACCAATCCTGGGGTACTGCCTCTGCTCAGATAGAACAGCCTTTGGACACAGGCAATGATTCCTCCTCCTACTCCTAAGCTCATGGCTTTGGTACCCAGATGGGTAAACGTTGGCTAACCTCACTGGGTGGCGGTGGTTCAATGGCGGAGACGATGTGGGTGGGCCACAGAATTTGAGGGGAGTGCTTGTGGAGAATAATACTAGGTGCCTCCCCATCTTAAGTGTTGTTTTGCTTGGTTAAGAGTTTGGTAGGAGCTTGTATGTATGTATTGTTCATGTATGACTTTTGTCTGTATTAGCAGAGAATCTAATGTGTCTGTTCAAGTTAGTTGCCTTGTCACTTGGTCATCCAGCCCATAGGGGCTTGTCCCTGGTCTACTATTGACCAAGTTTCTAACCAATATTAGCCCATCTTATAAAACAACTAAACAAGCCAGCCATATGGTCGGACCGGACCCAGAATTAAACCTGGATCATGGAAGCCGGCGGTCGAAGTCCCGGTTAACATCAGCAGTATCTATAACAGTCATAAGGTAGCAAAATATTTTGTCGAGTAAGTTCTGACCTGCATAAAAGGCGTAACGATCTGGACACTGTCTCAGAGAGAGTTCGGTGAAATAGACATGTCTATGAAAATGCAGAATATCGGAAGAAATGAAGATACAAAATAATAGACAAGACTCTATTTTATCACACCCTTTTGCACATAAACTCGGATTGTGGTTCAAACTGACGCCGATGGTCAACAGTGTTGATCATCTCTTCAACGGGTCAGATGTGATAGTTTATTTGGCTAGTTATGGCCCGACAGTTCAACCGGTCAGATCAAATGAACCATAAAACGAGAAAGAATCTCAAGTCATTCTCTTATTCATTTTTTAAAACATTGGTTGTAATGAAATAGCTAGTAAATCACCCAGCCGACTCACGTTTGTCAATCGATAAAGGATTGTTCAAGTTGAATCAAAGATTTTGAATTCGAGCCCCAAAAGTTCAGTTGCATTAAAATTTAGTAGGAAGTAAGAATTTATCAGCCCAATTACTGTCTATATAATAAGTATATTCGACCATGAAATGTGGTGTAAGATTGGCTCCCTCTTATGGAAGCAACCTGCTCTTTTGTATGTTGGGTAAAAAAGTTGACGCAATTGCTTTATTTATAATCCACAACTTGAAAAACCATGTAGGTTAAACCACATATGAAATTGGAAAATCACATCGGTGGATTTAACCAGATAATTAAGGAAACAGCTTCTGCAACCGACACTAAACGGATGATCAATGCAAGCCATCTACAACCAACAAGCACATGGATCTGTGAGGTCATTTATCTAGCTTGATCAATAAGTCTTGAGTTCGAGAAAACAAAAAAAATGCAAAATCTTACAGGTGTGGTCATTCTTTTACTTTCTTTCAATATCCAGATGATCAATGCACAACCAAGCTATGAAATGGTTGTCATCGTATTCGTTTGCATTATGTACATTTTAGATACACACACGTGACACCAGACAACTATACAGGCTAGCACCTCCGCATCTTGAGCATCATCAGGCATCAACAGACACACTTGAAGCATTCAACTCAACGTGCTGTTTACCCTCGAATTGGGGGTAAACAACTACGGTGGCGCATGCCTCAGCGCGGGAAGTATGATCATCGCCGGGACGAGAGACAGATATGGAGCTCACTTGCGGCTTTGCATCAAGTGAATCGACACTTTCGGTTTGATCTTCGAAGATCATCTCCCATTCCTCTTTGAGCGATGAAAATTGCAACCCTTTCTCTTTGTGAGTTTCGACTTCAAACAAGGTGGGAAGAATAACGTAATCGTTCAATGGGTTGTAGTAAGGGTCTGGGTCACCCGCCTTCAGCCAATGTTTGAGGATCCTAAACACATGACGGTCACAGAGAATTCCGCGATGCTCGGCAGGAACTCCAACCCTTGCTTCTGCTTTCAACCCATCTGCCTGCAAGAAGAAAAAGCAAACAAGAGGCTAAGAAGCTAGCACAACTACACGAGTGCTGAAGATTGCTTCGCTATGGGACTTAAATACGCACATCCATTGAGCCTTGCCAATGCAAACTAATATCCGGCCTCCAAATATATGCAGAAAAGATTCATAACCAAAATTCTGAATCAACCATATAGAGAACAAAAGAGGGAGAAGGACAGCCATTGTTGCTCTGTAAAGAAAAACTGCCAAAATGATACTCATCAACGGTTGGTCAAATCTTCTAGCCTCTTTAACAAAGTCTCCTTATATTTGCATTCTCTGAACCCTCGAAAACCCTCCACAAAGCACAAAATTTATCGTTCAAGCATCGGCATTTGTTATGTCTTCTTAATCTATGCACTCATTATTCTACCATTTTAACTTGCTCCAAGGATCCATGGAAAAGGTCAAATAATGAAGAGCAACAACTACGTGAGCAAACCTTGGACGATTCTGCAGGAACTGTTCCATCACCATCAACACATACATATAAAGGCTGCAAAGACAAAGCACAAGTTATTCATTGATAAAGAAACAAACTTCATAAGCACAACGTTGGTCACAATATATTAACCTCAAAGAATCTTAATTCTTGTAGATCTGTAACCGGCATTTCCTCGCTCCCATAGCTGCATAGCAAGTACAGAGAATTAGAAATTGAATCCTTTATAGGCATCATCTCTTACATCATCCATATGGTATCATAAAGAAAGTTGAAAACAATGAATAGCCTTTGGTCAACATATTATCCTAGCGCTTCGGATAAAAGCGTGAAAAGTAACTCTAAAATGAGACTTTCGGAGATAACTCTGAAATAAGACAGAAAAATGCAAACGGATACTACACTGGGCAACTGAATATTAATCCTGAATCATGGTGCATCAGACTACCAGGTAAGTCCACAGATCTCGAGAAATTTCTTTGATTATTACCATGAATGCCTCGTCATCCAAAGACCTTGCACAGAAAGATGCTAGAGTAACATAGATTATAGCATAAATATTAAATAAAAGCATTACCAAACACTATGAGGTGTCTCTAGATTGGTCCCATAGATGTTGTAGAATTTAACACCTGGAGGAACTTGGGTATCACATAGAATCTTCCTTGTTTCATTGGCCCATTTTAAGATTTCTGTGTTGAAAGGCATTGGTATGTCCATTCCATCATAGCTGACCTGTGTAATTGACAAAGGGGTCAGACAACGTTACTGGTGCTCGCATTGTGTGTAAGAAATGTAATCAACACAGAGCAGCAATATAAATGATCAAAATGTTGAATACTGATACATAAATTAATTCCGAAGAATAAATAATGATTAAAGAATACCTCATTGTTTGAGAATTGAATACAGAATAAAAAAGATAACCAATCCAGTGCAATCTAAAGCACTAAAAAGTATGCTAGTTTTAGGTTTTGAGCTAGTTTAAACTCACCATGTTACTTGAAAGAGCACCTTTAAAAATATCTATGCTCTCAAGTGGGGGATAAGACTCCAATCTTAATTGTGAACTCCCATCACAACTTTGCTTTCTTCTCCAAATTTCAAGAAGAGGTATATGTTCCCATTGGAAGTGTCTGCAGGCCATCAACTCATATATGGAAGGACACTCAATCAGCTGAAAGGTTACATCAAGCAAGAAAAGATACGTGAGAGAAGATGTGATGAAACTCTGGCCACTGAAAGCTAACTGATGATTAGAGAATGGAGAATAAATAGCATCAGCTTGAAGTCCCAAGAGATATCTAACTTCAGTGAAGTAGAAGGAAGTAGCAATTGCATCCAACCTCTTAAGAAAATAGAAACACATGTTGAAACATAAGGACAAAAATATAGTCCCTTGATCAGAAACAGAGTATTTAGTTTATTAAAACAAAAAAGTCCAGAGAGAGAGAGAGAGAGTAAAAGGATTCCTACCAGCTGGTGCATGTTCCATTTTGATATAAAGAAGTTCTGCTCCCATCCATCGACAAATGACATACCATTCAAAAATGTAGAAATAACATAACCAGGTGCTCCTGCCAGAAATATAAAGCCAGGTAAAAAAGTTGTACACAAAGCACTTACTCCAGGCAATAAAAGGTGCAGACTTCATATAATGTGATTGAACAACTCATATGATGTGATCATTCACAAAAAGGGGCTTCGGTATACAGAATTCCGAGCAAACAAAACACGGTCAGATTTGATACCTTCAGTTTTAGAAATATCATTTTTCCCATCAAAGGTTATAAATCTAATTCCATATCATTCACCGGCACCATTGTCTACTACAAGGTAGGCATGTGGTAAATAGTACCTAGAAACTGACAGTAATCTTACTAATAAAGGAAAAGAAATTCATGCAAAACATAGAAAAAGGTTGGTATTTAACAATAACTAATCATAGTTCAAAAATATAGAATACGCAGTCAGCATCATGGACGAAGGTTCTTGATTAATTCAGAACCAGAACTGGAAAGAAAAACTAACCCCGAAAAGGTGCAGCAATGGCGATCCAATTTTTGACATACTTCTCAAATATCTGATGACCAAAAAGCACACAACTCACATGATTCAGCTAAAGAAAGACACATATTATGGCCTAAGTCAGGTGTATGAGAAAGATGGATATCAAGAGAAACAATTACTTACATCACTGTGCAGGGCCATGAAGCACTTGACAAGTAGACCTCCCATGGAATGAGAGATGACGGTTATTTTCTTCCCTCCAGAAGCTTTGTATACAGATTCAAGCATTTTAGCAAAGCGCTCCATTGTCTCGGGCAACCTAGTGGAAAAAAGAGAGTAAATATAGGTCGAACCGGTATCTGAGTCCATTAAGTATCTGTTCATTAAAAAAAACAACGAAGGAAGTCAGACCTAGAGTTTACCTGTTGCTTTGCCGAAAATCATACCCAAAACCGAAAAGAGTTTTACCCTCTTGAAAGCCCCACTTGATCATTTCAACAATCATATCATGGAAATAGAAAACCGATTCACGTCCTATAATCTGAAAGACGAGCGCAACAGTTAGAATGACAAATCAACGGCGGCAAACCCTATAACTTCAGTCCTATTTTAACTGCAAAAGTAAAAAACACCAACCAAATCAGGGTCCAGAGTATCAATAGCATACAACCCATATCTGTCTTCCGGAACCACAATGCTCGATTTCGGGTCTAGAGACACAGATTTTCCTATTCAACAAAAGGCAATAAAGTTAGTAGAAAACTCAGAGCTAGAATTCACATCAATAACCTCCACACAGAATTTCTTACAAATTCCACCATAGAAAAAAATTTATAAGCTCAGTGCATTGTTCAACCAACACACAAGAGCAATCCCCGAGTCAAACAGATTTTACCCGTTCATCACCAGCCCCCTCCCCCCAAGACAAACCACAACAATGAAACACATACTCCAACCAACAAAGATCACTTTCCTCACTAAAAATCACCACACACTTCAAAAACATTCCTCTTCAAGACGAGAAGAACAAAGCAAAGAGAGAAACTTTCCTAACACCCGCGCATCGCAAAGGCACCCGAAAAACAAAGACACCCCTCGAAGAAGTTCTCCTTCTTCCCCAAAAATTCTCCAACCATCTCAATACAGGAAGCAACAGCACAAAAACGTGAACTTTAAACTAACCACCTCATCGCAAACACACCCCAGGTCCTAACCAAAACCCGTTGAGCTCGGAAACACACTAGTATTAAATACGAACCGGAAGTTATTTCCCCGGCGAAAAGAACGGAGAGAAAGGGATGGTTAGGTACCGGTGTCCGGGTCGAAGCGGGACCAGAGCTTGGTCCGGCACATACGATCGGCCTCGAGGATCCTAACCCAGACCCGCTCCCTCCTGCTCTCGTCCTCGTGGTCAACGGCGTTGAGGATCGAACCCGCGACCCCCGGGACCAGCAGGACCGGGTCCAGGTCCGGGTCAACGAAAGACTGCGCCTTTCCCCTCAGCCTCAGCCAGAGCTCCACCGAGCGGGCGATCTCCTCGAGAAGCACGGCCATTCGATTTGGGGATTTAGGGTTTTGGATTGTTAATTTCGGGAAAGGGGGACGCGGGAAGATGAAGGAGGAAGAGGAAGAGGAAGAGGAGAGAGAAAACGTACGGAGCTTTTCGGGGTTAATTGGATTTGGCACGCAAGCTGAGGTGGCGACAATTAAAAGCTACACGCTTCTTACTAATAGGCAATAGCGGATAATTAACTCAGTGGGGTAAATTTTTTGAATAACCATTAATAAAACTTGATCAGTATTTAATACGAATTTAGACTTGTTGATTATGCTAAAATAATTTTCGTCTAGATTGTTTTCTATCTTATATTGACCTTACAACCCCATCTTTTTTTTTGAAGAATATTATTTTCTTTTTCTATTTTTTTTTGGGTATGATGCTGCCAGTTATTTAATTGATGCTCTATTATTCGGGTTGATAAATTATTATTAGAGTTATGGTACCATTTAGCTAGTGTATCATTACTTAGGAGTTCTTGTATTTAAAATTTTAATAAATTTTGTATGTTATTTTCGAGTATCAAGATATACCGACAAAATTAGGTGTCATTGTCTGAACAGAGCAAGGTAAATGACGCAAACTTATTGGAAAACCAATCGGAACAAATTGAACAATCTACCTTTAAGACAAAAATTACATCAATTATGAGATATTTCATAAATTGATTGATAAAATTTTTATTTTAAAAAAAAGTTATTCACTTAGGTAGAGGTATAGTTATTTTCTGACTAATTTTATGGTAGTCCTAATAATAAAAATTAATAAAAGCTAAAACGGAGAGTAATTATATACATCTGAATGTAAATTTAGAAAATATTGAAAATTTCGTGTCGTACTAACATGTTAAATACTTTGATTTATGTTACCCTGACATTAATCTATATACTTAAGTTCCATATTCCATTTGATTTATTTTTTAAATTTTAGTGATCGATGGAATATACCAAATCATATTTTAAGTTATGTGCGTTTACTACTTGTTTATAGCCTCCACGTCCCATTTCCCTGTGGTCCACGCTCTCCTCTTCTTCCTTCTCGTTAAGTTCTGCCAAATCCTACAACGATGTCCATGGTGTCCGCTGCATATGGATGCACCACAGGTTCAGCTACCTCCTTCTCCGCTAAGGTCTCTCTCTACATCCTGCAATTTTTTTTATCTCGGGTATTCAGCGTCTAACATTATTAGGTCAGTTTAGAAACAGTTCTTTCAATCGTGTCTTTTTTCGTAAGGCTCAAACGACCTTTTAATGAATGAAGGATGTACCATTTACAGATAAATGGAGGGCGAGGAGATGCGGAGGACTTGGCGGCTTCAGGGCATACTAAGGAAGTGAAGTTTCTCAGGAGATTGGCACCGCCATTAATGGCAGCTGTTGTAGCCTTATCTACCATGTCCTACACTCCAGGTATAGGCAGCCATTCCTATCCATACAACTTTTTTTTGGATTGGATGTTATCCTCTCCCACTTAATTATCAATTAATGGGCCCTTTTCGTATCTTCAGTATCAGAGTAGACTGATCATATACTTCGTTATGACTTCGACTCAATCTTTTTTTTAAAACGCAGATAGTTATACCATAAATACACTTGTCAAGTCTTGAATGTTGGACCTCCTTGAATATGTTAACGATGTGTGTCGCTGGACTAAATGTCCTTTCGCGACTTCGACTCAATATAATTCTGTTTTGCTTTAAGATTTTAAATTAAGTATAAAAATTGTAATGATATCCTAGTCAAGAATGTAAAGTACATGCTCAAATTAGAGCAACTCAAACTCTGGAAATATTCTTGCGATAAAATTTGTCATAAAGAATTATGTCGTCCTTTGTAGTTCCATCCAACTCAGGGCCATTTTTTCATTTATATGTACAGGAAATTTAATGTAGTCTTAACATGGTAAGACTTGGCATGTCTAACCAATACTCCAATCTTGATATTTTCAACAATTTATTGTGGGTTACATGAAATTTACTTTCTCTTATTTATATTGAATTTCTATTCATTCAAATCTTATCGATTGATACGCGATAAAATAACTCTTATTTATATTTCAATTGCAACTAATACCATCTTTGGTGGTTGATTTTGTAGTGTGTTTAGGACAAACAACAGACATACAAAGAGGAGGCTCGTTGTTCCGCCGTACTTGCATCGGATGCCACGACGCCGGCGGAAACATTATCCAGCCGGTGAACGACCTGTCGTCCAATTACTTGGCTCCTTTTTTCTAATTCTCAACAGCCATTTTTTATAAATAAATTTTTGCAAGTTACATTCGTCGGATTGAATTTTGAACTTCCGTTAATTCCTCTGCGCTTTTGATCACATTTTTCGACTCTTTGTAGGGTGCAACGCTTTTTGCCGAGGACCTAGAAAGGTAAAGTGAATTAATTAGTGAAAAGAAAAACAGAAGTAGGGAAATGCACACAGCTTGGACTTAAAATTGGGAGGTTTTGAAGTGCAGAAATGGAGTAGGTTCCGAAGAGGAGATATATCGGATTACTTACTCCGGCAAGGGGAGAATGCCGGTAATTTGATACTCTCTTTTGCTCTCCATATCATGTGTATTCAAAATTAACGAGTAAGATATTGTTTTAACTTAATCACATATTTCGCGTCCGAGCTATGAGAATACAGTGCATTAAAGCACGGTAGGTATGACTTTCTTTTAATAAGTATATTGAACCCTGGTGACTCTAATTTACCAAAAAAAACCTGGTCACTCTAAACCCCCGAATCTTCACTCTTTTCTTTTGTCTATTTGAGCAAGTGTTCATTGGTAAGGTATGCAAGTATGTTTCATATTTTTTAGAGAAATGTACGTTCAATAAATATCTAAATATCGATTAGTTCTAGAAAAATATCATGTGTGCTTGAGCCTTGTTAATAGAGTAAATTTTGTTAAAGTTGTCCCGTTTAAATTCGAAAATACTCGATTTTAAATTGCGTTGGGAGTCTTACATTCCTTTGCAGGGGTTTGGAGAGAACTGCGCACCAAGAGGACAATGCACCTTCGGCCCACGCTTACAAGAAGAAGAGATAAGGCTCTTGGCCCAGTTCGTGAAATCGCAGGCTGATCAAGGCTGGCCCAGCATACCATCTGACAAAGAATGAGCATTTTGAGCAACTATTTATCATGTTAGTCCCTCTCTTTTTTTAATGTGCAATTAAGTGCCGTAGTTATGCGAATTGGCCACTTAAGTCTCAAATGAGAAAGACTCTTAGTTATGAGTTATCGTATGTTAGCCAAGTGGTAAGAAATACGAGATTACTGGTTTAAATTGGAAATGTGTACCATTGCTCGCAGCCCATTTTAACTATTTATGCAATCTCGCATTTCCAAATTCGCTCAATGTAAATTTTTATATTTCAAAATTATTTTTTATAGCGCGGGGCTCATTTTGCTTTGTCTGTGTGAACCTTATTCCAGACTCAATCCAGGCTTCATTTATTGGATCTAAGACACTCAATTTAAGCATTGTCATGTCGCAAAGTCATAAGAATATCCAAAATATCGGAATTGTTTCAGAAGTTAGTTTATCTAGAAGCATCTCAACATTTTACTTTTTTTTTGACAAACTTTTGATATTCAAAATGTTCGTCGAGCACCGTTGAATCTTATTTTTATTTTTCTTAAGCTCTAAATTGTGCTTATCAGTTCATTCAGTGTTTGTAAGTATTTGTTTGGCAACTTGGATTCTCTTTTGTTCTTTATTTTCTCCTGTGTTATGTCCTTCTTCACTTTGTTCTTTACCCAATTGGATTATTCCAACGTAAAGTAGGGCGCTGCTTTTAATCGGTTAACCACAACTTAATTAATTGATTACATTAGTTTAATGTCTCCAAAAGAAGGGATCTAACCCACACTTTATGCCTTAATCAATACTTTACATTTTTGTAATTAAATCCATCCATGGCGTAAGATTAAGATATATCCCAATTGGGAAATAAAGCGAAATAATGTCGCATTTTTAGGGCAAAACAATTCCAATTGCGACTCTCCTAAAAAGAAACCCTAGAGTCATCTTCAAGTGATGTGTCAACATTTAATCGGTTCTTTCTCCAAGATTATGTGGCTGGTACTCCAGGAACCAATAACATCGTGAGAAAAGTAGGTTAACGAATAGAAAACAATAATATTAACAGAAGAAGATAACTTTAATAAGAACCAGATTACTAATTAATTGGGTATGCTAAACCAAAATTCTTGAACCTTTGAAAATGCATTAGTGTTTGATATTTGCTGAAAATTTTTTACATTATTCTTGACTTAAATTTCAATTAATCAATTTTCTCAAAACTTTTACTTTTCTTCAACTTCTTCTGACTGTATGCATGTGACACGTCTTTATGGTTAATGCATCATAATCATTATCTTGAACTTGGATTTGAATTAAACATGTCTGCCATGGGTCATTTTCATGTGTATCATTGCACCAACATGAGAACACAATTGGGTAATTTTTCAAAAGGGGGTTTATTTCCTCGACAATTCCTTGAATGGGGTTGTCAGGGAATGTTTTCCTTGTCTGGGATCGAGCCGGAAACCGCTCAGCGGGGAGCAATTTTTGGTAAAAAAAGAAAACGCTCCCAGCGGAGCAATTTTTGGTAAAAAAAAAAAATTTCAGTAAAAAAAGAAAACACTCGCGCTGAAGCAGTTTTCGGTCAGCCCAGCCGAGAATATCTCTGTTGTGCTCGCTTGACTGAAAACGCTCCGGCTGGAGCGATTTTATTCGAAAACGCTGCCCGAGCAGCGGTTTCGTGCGACCCGCTGAGCGGTTTCCGGCTCGACCCCAGACAAGGAAAACATCCCCTGACAACCCCATTCAGGGAATTGTCGGGGAAATAAACCCCCTTTTGAAAAATTACCCAACACAATTACACTTTAAGGACCCCACATTTAGACTTTAGTTAACTTGGACAAATCAATTTAATACTTGGGTCAGGTGTTAAAATATTTAATCAAGAAATTTTGATTTCGAAATATTTGGAATACAATAATGTTAAATATATATTGAGAGAGTTTTGCAACTTTCAAAAATTTTATCCGACTCGAACTTAGATTAGTAGGATGAGTAGATGTCCTTATATCAGATTGTATCAACAAAAAAAAAATAATTAGGCCTTCCAAAACTCATCATGTACACTAGTTTTAATCGATGGGTTATCCTAATTTAATGGCTAATAAAATTATTTATTAACTACATAGATTTCTGCCTGTCATATTGCTAGTTGTCTCACCTTGAACCGCATTTATATATGGCATCATCTACTCAAAACAGTTAAAGAAATAACACATTGAAATTCAAATTAAACTGAACTTGGGACTGTTAAAAGAGAGAGTTTTGCTGTGGGCGTTACATATTTTTTTTAAAGGGTCATTACACAAAAATGGATAATGGTATAAATGTTTCCAAGTAGTTGACACTGTGTCTGATTTATTTATTTATTTTAAACAAAAGTTTGAAATTAGATGTGTTCTAAACAAAAAAAAAGAGATATCAAATACATCACTTTGTACTTGACGATTAGAGTGTGCTCCAAACGCTTTCAAAAAAAAATGCGTTCCAGATTAATAATGTCTTGAATTTGGAACCCATAATTATTACTGAATACTCGAAGATTTTGACAAACAAAACCCGACTATATGTATTGTTGTGAAATATGATCGAAACGAGAAATACGAGATACACGAGAATTACGTGGAAACCCCAAGACGGGGAGAAAATTATGGGCAAAGAAGAGTCGTCCACTATGCGAGTCCAACCAGTTACAAGGCCTCAGTGAGGGTTCTTTGTGCCTCACAACTCTCGACTACTACACAAAAGACCTAGGCATAGGGCAATATATATGAGATTATAACCCTACTCTAAATAGGAATAAAGTACTAATTTGTCTAGAATTTGAGACAAACCCTAACATGTATCCATATTTTCTTGTATAATTCTTCATTTCTCACAGAGTCCATCCAGGAAATAACAATATGAAATTTCCGTGGGGATAATGTATTCATGTTCCTCGAAAATTTAAACAGAAAAGAGAGGTTATCCAGGCAAGAAAAGCCGTTAGGTCATCATCCTACCTAATCAGCTGTTTACTTGCTCTAACTTTTTATAGCAGCGGCCTTTCAAAAGAAAAAGATTCCATACCAACGAAGACTTTTTTTTGTGGCAGAAAAAAAACTTCATAAATAATAATAAAAAGTACAACGAGTCCCCTATCACCTATCTCTGTTAGCCCCACATTCCGGGCTGTCAAAAGAGGTAGAGTCCCCTGACCAATAGGCCAGAGGAGAGTCCCGACCACCCTATGATCAAATCCACTGAATCTCACAGGTCGGACAGTCAGAGTGACGCCTCCAGTTAACAGGCCAGAAAGATGCCGTCTACCATCTATCCTAGCTGACCTCACAAGTCGACAGTCTGCGGGGTCAACTACTAGACAACAGTCCAGCAGTTGACAGCCTATCAATCTAACCTCGAGGGATCTCCTACAAGAGATACATCCCTCCCACCCACCCGGAGGAGCAAAACAAACAAAAACTTACATACCTATCGTATGTGGTTGTAGTCAGGGGCCTCTATAAAAAAATTATGTTGCCGCCAAACGACAAAAAAAAAGAGCACCAAAAATTACGTTGATACTGTGAATCCCTATTACAAGTGAAACAAGTACCAGACAGTCGAGCCAACAACGCCATCCTCACCGAACTCTGAAGAAGCCGATGGAGGCAGATCCACAAACCGAACAGACTGTAAGCCAAATCAAGCAATCAAATCATCATGTACAAATCGATAAAAGGGATGTCAAGTCCCAACCAACGTGTCTCCACAGAAAACTTGGGGCAGAAGGCCACCAACCAGTAACCTGTAACTTAGATAATGCATTAACAGCAGCATTACCCTCTTGAAAAATATGAGATAACATATCTCGCACCTACATCCAATGGTTCCTGTATCTCCATGGACCCCACCTGTCTATACTGAAACAAGAGAAATACGTAAAAAAAGTCAGTCTCTAACCACAGACGACGCAAT